>OY804575.1:152171654-152669742 GCA_963680875.1 Bathymodiolus brooksi
TGATGATATTACTTAACAGTGAGATGTCATGTAAAACAAGAGTTCATGTATGATGATATTACTTAACAGTGAGATGTCATGTAAAACTAGAGTTCATGTATGATGATATTACTTAACAGTGAGATGTCATGTAAAACAAGAGTTCATGTATGATGATATTACTTAACAGTGAGATGTCGTGTAAAACAAGAGTTCATGTATGATGATATTACTTAACAGTGAGATGTCGTGTAAAACAAGAGTTCATGTATGATGATATTACTTAACAGTGAGATGTCATGTAAAACTAGAGTTCATGTATGATGATATTACTTAACAGTGAGATGTCATGTAAAACAAGAGTTCATGTATGATGATATTACTTAACAGTGAGATGTCATGTAAAACAAGAGTTCATGTATGATGATATTACTTAACAGTGAGATGTCGTGTAAAACAAGAGTTCATGTATGATGATATTACTTAACAGTGAGATGTCATGTAAAACAAGAGTTCATGTATGATGATATTACTTAACAGTGAGATGTCATGTAAAACAAGAGTTCATGTATGATGATATTACTTAACAGTGAGATGTCATGTAAAACAAGAGTTCATGTATGATGATATTACTTAACAGTGAGATGTCATGTAAAACAAGAGTTCATGTATGATGATATTACTTAACAGTGAGATGTCGTGTAAAACAAGAGTTCATGTATGATGATATTACTTAACAGTGAGATGTCATGTAAAACAAGAGTTCATGTATGATGATATTACTTAACAGTGAGATGTCATGTAAAACAAGAGTTCATGTATGATGATATTACTTAACAGTGAGATGTCGTGTAAAACAAGAGTTCATGTATGATGATATTACTTAACAGTGAGATGTCGTGTAAAACAAGAGTTCATGTATGATGATATTACTTAACAGTGAGATGTCATGTAAAACAAGAGTTCATGTATGATGATATTACTTAACAGTGAGATGTCATGTAAAACAAGAGTTCATGTATGATGATATTACTTAACAGTGAGATGTCATGTAAAACAAGAGTTCATGTATGATGATATTACTTAACAGTGAGATGTCGTGTAAAACAAGAGTTCATGTATGATGATATTACTTAACAGTGAGATGTCGTGTAAAACAAGAGTTCATGTATGATGATATTACTTAACAGTGAGATGTCGTGTAAAACAAGAGTTCATGTATGATGATATTACTTAACAGTGAGATGTCATGTAAAACAAGAGTTCATGTATGATGATATTACTTAACAGTGAGATGTCATGTAAAACAAGAGTTCATGTATGATGATATTACTTAACAGTGAGATGTCATGTAAAACAAGAGTTCATGTATGATGATATTACTTAACAGTGAGATGTCGTGTAAAACAAGAGTTCATGTATGATGATATTACTTAACAGTGAGATGTCGTGTAAAACAAGAGTTCATGTATGATGATATTACTTAACAGTGAGATGTCATGTAAAACAAGAGTTCATGTATGATGATATTACTTAACAGTGAGATGTCGTGTAAAACAAGAGTTCATGTATGATGATATTACTTAACAGTGAGATGTCATGTAAAACAAGAGTTCATGTATGATGATATTACTTAACAGTGAGATGTCATGTAAAACAAGAGTTCATGTATGATGATATTACTTAACAGTGAGAGTACAACATACAAGAGTTCCATGTATGATGAATATTACTTAACAGTGAGATGTCGTGTAAAACTAAGAGTTCATGTATGATGATATTACTTAACAGTGAGATGTCATGTAAAACAAGAGTTCATGTATGATGAGATTACTTATCAGTGAGATGTCGTGTAAAACTAGAGTTCATGTATGATGATATTACTTAACAGTGAGATGTCATGTAAAACAAGAGTTCATGTATGATGATATTACTTAACATGAGATGTCGTTGTAAAACAAGAGTTCATGTATGATGATATTTCTTAACAGTGAGATGTCATGTAAAACAAGAGTTCATGTATGATGATATTACTTAACAGTGAGATGGTCATGTAAACCGAGAGTTCATGTATGATGATATTACTTAACAGTGAGATGTCAATGTAAAACTAGAGTTCATGTATGATGATATTACTTAACAGTGAGATGTCATGTAAAACAGAGTTATGTATGATGATATTACTTAACAGTGAGATGTCGTGTAAAACAAGAGTTCATGTATGATGATTATTACTTAACAGTGAGATGTCATGTAAAACAAGAGTTCATGTATGATGATATTACTTAACAGTGAGATGTCATGTAAAACAAGAGTTCATGTATGATGATATTACTTAACAGTGAGATGTCATGTAAACTAGAGTTCATGTATGATGATATTACTTAACAGTGAGATGTCATGTAAAACAAGAGTTCATGTATGATGATATTACTTAACAGTGAGATGTCGTGTAAAACAAGAGTTCATGTATGATGATATTACTTAACAGTGAGATGTCATGTAAAACAAGAGTTCATGTATGATGATATTACTTAACAGTGAGATGTCATGTAAAACAAGAGTTCATGTATGATGATATTACTTAACAGTGAGATGTCATGTAAAACAAGAGTTCATGTATGATGATATTACTTAACAGTGAGATGTCATGTAAAACAAGAGTTCATGTATGATGATATTACTTAACAGTGAGATGTCATGTAAAACAAGAGTTCATGTATGATGATATTACTTAACAGTGAGATGTCATGTAAAACAAGAGTTCATGTATGATGATATTACTTAACAGTGAGATGTCATGTAAAACAAGAGTTCATGTATGATGATATTACTTAACAGTGAGATGTCATGTAAAACAAGAGTTCATGTATGATGATATTACTTAACAGTGAGATGTCATGTAAAACAAGAGTTCATGTATGATGATATTACTTAACAGTGAGATGTCATGTAAAACAAGAGTTCATGTATGATGATATTACTTAACAGTGAGATGTCGTGTAAAACTAGAGTTCATGTATGATGATATTACTTAACAGTGAGATGTCGTGTAAAACAAGAGTTCATGTATGATGATATTACTTAACAGTGAGATGTCATGTAAAACTAGAGTTCATGTATGATGATATTACTTAACAGTGAATGTCATGTAAAACAAGAGTTCATGTATGATGATATTACTTAACAGTGAGATGTCATGTAAAACTAGAGTTCATGTATGATGATATTACTTAACAGTGAGATGTCGTGTAAAACAAGAGTTCATGTATGATGATATTTACTTAACAGTGAGATGTCGTGTAAAACTAGAGTTCATGTATGATGATATTACTTAACAGTGAGATGTCGTGTAAAACAAGAGTTCATGTATGATGATATTACTTAACAGTGAGATGTCATGTAAAACTAGAGTTCATGTATGATGATATTACTTAACAGTGAGATGTCATGTAAAACAAGAGTTCATGTATGATGATATTACTTAACAGTGAGATGTCATGTAAAACAAGAGTTCATGTATGATGATATTACTTAACAGTGAGATGTCGTGTAAAACAAGAATTCATGTATGATGATATTACTTAACAGTGAGATGTCATGTAAAACAAGAGTTCATGTATGATGATATTACTTAACAGTGAGATGTCGTGTAAAACAAGAGTTCATGTATGATGATATTACTTAACAGTGAGATGTCGTGTAAAACAGAGTTCATGTATGATGATATTACTTAACAGTGAGATGTCGTGTAAAACAAGAGTTCATGTATGATGATATTACTTAACAGTGAGATGTCGTGTAAAACAAGAGTTCATGTATGATGATATTACTTAACAGTGAGATGTCATGTAAAACAAGAATTCATGTATGATGATATTACTTAACAGTGAGATGTCATGTAAAACAAGAGTTCATGTATGATGATATTACTTAACAGTGAGATGTCATGTAAAACAAGAATTCATGTATGATGATATTACTTAACAGTGAGATGTCATGTAAAACAAGAGTTCATGTATGATGATATTACTTAACAGTGAGATGTCATGTAAAACAAGAGTTCATGTATGATGATATTACTTAACAGTGAGATGTCGTGTAAAACAAGAGTTCATGTATGATGATATTACTTAACAGTGAGATGTCGTGTAAAACAAGAGTTCATGTATGATGATATTACTTAACAGTGAGATGTCGTGTAAAACAAGAGTTCATGTATGATGATATTACTTAACAGTGAGATGTCGTGTAAAACAAGAGTTCATGTATGATGATATTACTTAACAGTGAGATGTCATGTAAAACAAGAGTTCATGTATGATGATATTACTTAACAGTGAGATGTCATGTAAAACAAGAGTTCATGTATGATGATATTACTTAACAGTGGAGATGTCATGTAAAACTAGAGTTCATGTATGATGATATTACTTAACAGTGAGATGTCATGTAAAACTAGAGTTCATGTATGATGATATTACTTAACAGTGAGATGTCGTGTAAACTAGAGTTCATGTATGATGATATTACTTAACAGTGAGATGTCGTGTAAAACAAGAGTTCATGTATGATGATATTACTTAACAGTGAGATGTCGTGTAAAACTAGAGTTCATGTATGATGATATTACTTAACAGTGAGATGTCATGTAAAACAAGAGTTCATGTATGATGATATTACTTAACAGTGAGATGTCGTGTAAAACAAGAGTTCATGTATGATGATATTACTTAACAGTGAGATGTCAGTGTAAAACAAGAGTTCATGTATGATGATATTACTTAACAGTGAGATGTCATGTAAAACTAGAGTTCATGTATGATGATATTACTTAACAGTGAGATGTCGTGTAAAAACTAGAGTTCATGTATGATGATATTACTTAACAGTGAGATGTCGTGTAAAACTAGAGTTCATGTATGATGATATTACTTAACAGTGAGATGTCATGTAAAACTAGAGTTCATGTATGATGATATTACTTAACAGTGAGATGTCATGTAAAACAAGAGTTCATGTATGATGATATTACTTAACAGTGAGATGTCATGTAAAACAAGAGTTCATGTATGATGATATTACTTAACAGTGAGATGTCATGTAAAACTAGAGTTCATGTATGATGATATTACTTAACAGTGAGATGTCATGTAAAACAAGAGTTCATGTATGATGATATTACTTAACAGTGAGATGTCGTGTAAAACAAGAGTTCATGTATGATGATATTACTTAACAGTGAGATGTCGTGTAAAACAAGAGTTCATGTATGATGATATTACTTAACAGTGAGATGTCATGTAAAACAAGAGTTCATGTATGATGATATTACTTAACAGTGAGATGTCATGTAAACTAGAGTTCATGTATGATGATATTACTTAACAGTGAGATGTCATGTAAAACAAGAGTTCATGTATGATGATATTACTTAACAGTGAGATGTCATGTAAAACAAGAGTTCATGTATGATGATATTACTTAACAGTGAGATGTCGTGTAAAACTAGAGTTCATGTATGATGATATTACTTAACAGTGAGATGTCGTGTAAAACAAGAGTTCATGTATGATGATATTACTTAACAGTGAGATGTCATGTAAAACAAGAGTTCATGTATGATGATATTACTTAACAGTGAGATGTCATGTAAAACAAGAGTTCATGTATGATGATATTACTTAACAGTGAGATGTCATGTAAAACAAGAGTTCATGTATGATGATATTACTTAACAGTGAGATGTCATGTAAAACGAGAGTTCATGTATGATGATATTACTTAACAGTGAGATGTCATGTAAAACGAGAGTTCATGTATGATGATATTACTTAACAGTGAGATGTCATGTAAAACAAGAGTTCATGTATGATGATATTACTTAACAGTGAGATGTCATGTAAAACTAGAGTTCATGTATGATGATATTACTTAACAGTGAGATGTCGTGTAAAACAAGAGTTCATGTATGATGATATTACTTAACAGTGAGATGTCATGTAAAACAAGAGTTCATGTATGATGATATTACTTAACAGTGAGATGTCATGTAAAACTAGAGTTCATGTATGATGATATTACTTAACAGTGAGATGTCGTGTAAAACAAGAGTTCATGTATGATGATATTACTTAACAGTGAGATGTCGTGTAAAACTAGAGTTCATGTATGATGAAATTACTTAACAGTGAGATGTCGTGTAAAACAAGAGTTCATGTATGATGATATTACTTAACAGTGAGATGTCATGTAAAACCTAGAGTTCATGTATGATGATATTACTTAACAGTGAGATGTCATGTAAAACAAGAGTTCATGTATGATGATATTACTTAACAGTGAGATGTCATGTAAAACAAGAGTTCATGTATGATGATATTACTTAACAGTGAGATGTCGTGTAAAACAAGAATTCATGTATGATGATATTACTTAACAGTGAGATGTCATGTAAAACAAGAGTTCATGTATGATGATATTACTTAACAGTGAGATGTCGTGTAAAACAAGAGTTCATGTATGATGATATTACTTAACAGTGAGATGTCGTGTAAAACAAGAGTTCATGTATGATGATATTACTTAACAGTGAGATGTCGTGTAAAACAAGAGTTCATGTATGATGATATTACTTAACAGTGAGATGTCGTGTAAAACAAGAGTTCATGTATGATGATATTACTTAACAGTGAGATGTCATGTAAAACTAGAGTTCATGTATGATGATATTACTTAACAGTGAGATGTCGTGTAAAACTAGAGTTCATGTATGATGATATTACTTAACAGTGAGATGTCATGTAAAACAAGAATTCATGTATGATGATATTACTTAACAGTGAGATGTCATGTAAAACAAGAGTTCATGTATGATGATATTACTTAACAGTGAGATGTCATGTAAAACAAGAGTTCATGTATGATGATATTACTTAACAGTGAGATGTCATGTAAAACAAGAGTTCATGTATGATGATATTACTTAACAGTGAGATGTCAGTGTAAAACTAGAGTTCATGTATGATGATATTACTTAACAGTGAGATGTCGTGTAAAACAAGAGTTCATGTATGATGAATTACTTAACAGTGAGATGTCGTGTAAAACTAGAGTTCATGTATGATGATATTACTTAACAGTGAGATGTCATGTAAAACAAGAGTTCATGTATGATGATATTACTTAACAGTGAGATGTCGTGTAAAACAAGAGTTCATGTATGATGATATTACTTAACAGTGAGATGTCATGTAAAACAAGAGTTCATGTATGATGATATTACTTAACAGTGAGATGTCATGTAAAACGAGAGTTCATGTATGATGATATTACTTAACAGTGAGATGTCGTGTAAAACTAGAGTTCATGTATGATGATATTACTTAACAGTGAGATGTCATGTAAAACAAGAGTTCATGTATGATGATATTACTTAACAGTGAGATGTCGTGTAAAACAAGAGTTCATGTATGATGATATTACTTAACAGTGAGATGTCGTGTAAAACAAGAGTTCATGTATGATGATATTACTTAACAGTGAGATGTCGTGTAAAACAAGAGTTCATGTATGATGATATTACTTAACAGTGAGATGTCATGTAAAACAAGAATTCATGTATGATGATATTACTTAACAGTGAGATGTCATGTAAAACAAGAGTTCATGTATGATCATATTACTTAACAGTGAGATGTCATGTAAAACAAGAATTTCATGTATGATGATATTACTTAACAGTGAGATGTCATGTAAAACAAGAGTTCATGTATGATGATATTACTTAACAGTGAGATGTCATGTAAAACAAGAGTTCATGTATGATGATATTACTTAACAGTGAGATGTCGTGTAAAACAAGAGTTCATGTATGATGATATTACTTAACAGTGAGATGTCGTGTAAAACAAGAGTTCATGTATGATGATATTACTTAACAGTGAGATGTCGTGTAAAACAAGAGTTCATGTATGATGATATTACTTAACAGTGAGATGTCATGTAAAACAAGAGTTCATGTATGATGATATTACTTAACAGTGAGATGTCATGTAAAACAAGAGTTCATGTATGATGATATTACTTAACAGTGAGATGTCATGTAAAACTAGAGTTCATGTATGATGATATTACTTAACAGTGAGATGTCATGTAAAACTAGAGTTCATGTATGATGATATTACTTAACAGTGAGATGTCGTGTAAAACTAGAGTTCATGTATGATGATATTACTTAACAGTGAGATGTCGTGTAAAACAAGAGTTCATGTATGATGATATTACTTAACAGTGAGATGTCGTGTAAACTAGAGTTCATGTATGATGATATTACTTAACAGTGAGATGTCATGTAAAACAAGAGTTCATGTATGATGATATTACTTAACAGTGAGATGTCGTGTAAAACAAGAGTTCATGTATGATGATATTACTTAACAGTGAGATGTCATGTAAAACAAGAGTTCATGTATGATGATATTTACTTAACAGTGAGATGTCATGTAAAACGAGAGTTCATGTATGATGATATTACTTAACAGTGAGATGTCGTGTAAAACTAGAGTTCATGTATGATGATATTACTTAACAGTGAGATGTCATGTAAAACAAGAGTTCATGTATGATGATATTACTTAACAGTGAGATGTCGTGTAAAACAAGAGTTCATGTATGATGATATTACTTAACAGTGAGATGTCATGTAAAACAAGAGTTCATGTATGATGATATTACTTAACAGTGAGATGTCATGTAAAACGAGAGTTCATGTATGATGATATTACTTAACAGTGAGATGTCGTGTAAAACTAGAGTTCATGTATGATGATATTACTTAACAGTGAGATGTCATGTAAAACAAGAGTTCATGTATGATGATATTACTTAACAGTGAGATGTCGTGTAAAACAAGAGTTCATGTATGATGATATTACTTAACAGTGAGATGTCATGTAAAACAAGAGTTCATGTATGATGATATTACTTAACAGTGAGATGTCATGTAAAACAAGAGTTCATGTATGATGATATTACTTAACAGTGAGATGTCATGTAAAACAAGAGTTCATGTATGATGATATTACTTAACAGTGAGATGTCATGTAAAACAAGAGTTCATGTATGATGATATACTTAACAGTGAGATGTCATGTAAAACAAAGAGTTCATGTATGATGATATTACTTAACAGTGAGATGTCATGTAAAACAAGAGTTCATGTATGATGATATTACTTAACAGTGAGATGTCATGTAAAACGAGAGTTCATGTATGATGATATTACTTAACAGTGAGATGTCGTGTAAAACAAGAGTTCATGTATGATGATATTACTTAACAGTGAGATGTCGTGTAAAACAAGAGTTCATGTATGATGATATTACTTAACAGTGAGATGTCATGTAAAACAAGAGTTCATGTATGATGATATTACTTAACAGTGAGATGTCATGTAAAACTAGAGTTCATGTATGATGATATTACTTAACAGTGAGATGTCGTGTAAAACAAGAGTTCATGTATGATGATATTACTTAACAGTGAGATGTCGTGTAAAACTAGAGTTCATGTATGATGATATTACTTAACAGTGAGATGTCGTGTAAAACAAGAGTTCATGTATGATGATATTACTTAACAGTGAGATGTCATGTAAAACTAGAGTTCATGTATGATGATATTACTTAACAGTGAGATGTCATGTAAAACAAGAGTTCATGTATGATGATATTACTTAACAGTGAGATGTCATGTAAAACAAGAGTTCATGTATGATGATATTACTTAACAGTGAGATGTCGTGTAAAACAAGAATTCATGTATGATGATATTACTTAACAGTGAGATGTCATGTAAAACAAGAGTTCATGTATGATGATATTACTTAACAGTGAGATGTCGTGTAAAACAAGAGTTCATGTATGATGATATTACTTAACAGTGAGATGTCGTGTAAAACAAGAGTTCATGTATGATGATATTACTTAACAGTGAGATGTCGTGTAAAACAAGAGTTCATGTATGATGATATTACTTAACAGTGAGATGTCGTGTAAAACAAGAGTTCATGTATGATGATATTACTTAACAGTGAGATGTCATGTAAAACAAGAATTCATGTATGATGATATTACTTAACAGTGAGATGTCATGTAAAACAAGAGTTCATGTATGATGATATTACTTAACAGTGAGATGTCATGTAAAACAAGAATTCATGTATGATGATATTACTTAACAGTGAGATGTCATGTAAAACAAGAGTTCATGTATGATGATATTACTTAACAGTGAGATGTCATGTAAAACAAGAGTTCATGTATGATGATATTACTTAACAGTGAGATGTCGTGTAAAACAAGAGTTCATGTATGATGATATTACTTAACAGTGAGATGTCATGTAAAACAAGAGTTCATGTATGATGATATTACTTAACAGTGAGATGTCGTGTAAAACAAGAGTTCATGTATGATGATATTACTTAACAGTGAGATGTCGTGTAAAACAAGAGTTCATGTATGATGATATTACTTAACAGTGAGATGTCATGTAAAACAAGAGTTCATGTATGATGATATTACTTAACAGTGAGATGTCATGTAAAACAAGAGTTCATGTATGATGATATTACTTAACAGTGAGATGTCATGTAAAACTAGAGTTCATGTATGATGATATTACTTAACAGTGAGATGTCATGTAAAACTAGAGTTCATGTATGATGATATTACTTAACAGTGAGATGTCGTGTAAAACTAGAGTTCATGTATGATGATATTACTTAACAGTGAGATGTCGTGTAAAACAAGAGTTCATGTATGATGATATTACTTAACAGTGAGATGTCGTGTAAAACTAGAGTTCATGTATGATGATATTACTTAACAGTGAGATGTCATGTAAAACAAGAGTTCATGTATGATGATATTACTTAACAGTGAGATGTCGTGTAAAACAAGAGTTCATGTATGATGATATTACTTAACAGTGAGATGTCGTGTAAAACAAGAGTTCATGTATGATGATATTACTTAACAGTGAGATGTCATGTAAAACTAGAGTTCATGTATGATGATATTACTTAACAGTG
Organism: Bathymodiolus brooksi; assembly: GCA_963680875.1. NCBI lineage: Eukaryota > Metazoa > Mollusca > Bivalvia > Mytilida > Modiolidae > Bathymodiolus > Bathymodiolus brooksi. The sequence continues at coordinate 152,182,729 of OY804575.1, forward strand.
AGATGTCGTGTAAAACTAGAGTTCATGTATGATGATATTACTTAACAGTGAGATGTCGTGTAAAACTAGAGTTCATGTATGATGATATTACTTAACAGTGAGATGTCATGTAAAACTAGAGTTCATGTATGATGATATTACTTAACAGTGAGATGTCATGTAAAACAAGAGTTCATGTATGATGATATTACTTAACAGTGAGATGTCATGTAAAACAAGAGTTCATGTATGATGATATTACTTAACAGTGAGATGTCATGTAAAACTAGAGTTCATGTATGATGATATTACTTAACAGTGAGATGTCATGTAAAACAAGAGTTCATGTATGATGATATTACTTAACAGTGAGATGTCGTGTAAAACAAGAGTTCATGTATGATGATATTACTTAACAGTGAGATGTCGTGTAAAACAAGAGTTCATGTATGATGATATTACTTAACAGTGAGATGTCATGTAAAACAAGAGTTCATGTATGATGATATTACTTAACAGTGAGATGTCATGTAAAACTAGAGTTCATGTATGATGATATTACTTAACAGTGAGATGTCATGTAAAACAAGAGTTCATGTATGATGATATTACTTAACAGTGAGATGTCATGTAAAACAAGAGTTCATGTATGATGATATTACTTAACAGTGAGATGTCGTGTAAAACTAGAGTTCATGTATGATGATATTACTTAACAGTGAGATGTCGTGTAAAACAAGAGTTCATGTATGATGATATTACTTAACAGTGAGATGTCATGTAAAACAAGAGTTCATGTATGATGATATTACTTAACAGTGAGATGTCATGTAAAACAAGAGTTCATGTATGATGATATTACTTAACAGTGAGATGTCATGTAAAACAAGAGTTCATGTATGATGATATTACTTAACAGTGAGATGTCATGTAAAACGAGAGTTCATGTATGATGATATTACTTAACAGTGAGATGTCATGTAAAACGAGAGTTCATGTATGATGATATTACTTAACAGTGAGATGTCATGTAAAACAAGAGTTCATGTATGATGATATTACTTAACAGTGAGATGTCATGTAAAACTAGAGTTCATGTATGATGATATTACTTAACAGTGAGATGTCGTGTAAAACAAGAGTTCATGTATGATGATATTACTTAACAGTGAGATGTCATGTAAAACAAGAGTTCATGTATGATGATATTACTTAACAGTGAGATGTCATGTAAAACTAGAGTTCATGTATGATGATATTACTTAACAGTGAGATGTCATGTAAAACAAGAATTCATGTATGATGATATTACTTAACAGTGAGATGTCATGTAAAACTAGAGTTCATGTATGATGATATTACTTAACAGTGAGATGTCATGTAAAACGAGAGTTCATGTATGATGATATTACTTAACAGTGAGATGTCATGTAAAACAAGAGTTCATGTATGATGATATTACTTAACAGTGAGATGTCATGTAAAACAAGAGTTCATGTATGATGATATTACTTAACAGTGAGATGTCATGTAAAACGAGAGTTCATGTATGATGATATTACTTAACAGTGAGATGTCATGTAAAACAAGAGTTCATGTATGATGATATTACTTAACAGTGAGATGTCATGTAAAACAAGAGTTCATGTATGATGATATTACTTAACAGTGAGATGTCATGTAAAACAAGAGTTCATGTATGATGATATTACTTAACAGTGAGATGTCGTGTAAAACAAGAGTTCATGTATGATGATATTACTTAACAGTGAGATGTCGTGTAAAACAAGAGTTCATGTATGATGATATTACTTAACAGTGAGATGTCATGTAAAACAAGAGTTCATGTATGATGATATTACTTAACAGTGAGATGTCATGTAAAACAAGAGTTCATGTATGATGATATTACTTAACAGTGAGATGTCATGTAAAACAAGAGTTCATGTATGATGATATTACTTAACAGTGAGATGTCGTGTAAAACTAGAGTTCATGTATGATGATATTACTTAACAGTGAGATGTCGTGTAAAACAAGAGTTCATGTATGATGATATTACTTAACAGTGAGATGTCATGTAAAACTAGAGTTCATGTATGATGATATTACTTAACAGTGAGATGTCATGTAAAACAAGAGTTCATGTATGATGATATTACTTAACAGTGAGATGTCATGTAAAACAAGAGTTCATGTATGATGATATTACTTAACAGTGAGATGTCGTGTAAAACAAGAGTTCATGTATGATGATATTACTTAACAGTGAGATGTCATGTAAAACAAGAGTTCATGTATGATGATATTACTTAACAGTGAGATGTCGTGTAAAACAAGAGTTCATGTATGATGATATTACTTAACAGTGAGATGTCATGTAAAACAAGAGTTCATGTATGATGATATTACTTAACAGTGAGATGTCGTGTAAAACAAGAGTTCATGTATGATGATATTACTTAACAGTGAGATGTCGTGTAAACAAGAGTTCATGTATGATGATATTACTTAACAGTGAGATGTCATGTAAAACAAGAATTCATGTATGATGATATTACTTAACAGTGAGATGTCATGTAAAACAAGAGTTCATGTATGATGATATTACTTAACAGTGAGATGTCATGTAAAACAAGAATTCATGTATGATGATATTACTTAACAGTGAGATGTCATGTAAACAAGAGTTCATGTATGATGATATTACTTAACAGTGAGATGTCATGTAAAACAAGAGTTCATGTATGATGATATTACTTAACAGTAGATGTCGTGTAAAACAAGAGTTCATGTATGATGATATTACTTAACAGTGAGATGTCGTGTAAAACAAGAGTTCATGTATGATGATATTACTTAACAGTGAGATGTCGTGTAAAACAAGAGTTCATGTATGATGATATTACTTAACAGTGAGATGTCGTGTAAAACAAGAGTTCATGTATGATGATATTACTTAACAGTGAGATGTCATGTAAAACAAGAGTTCATGTATGATGATATTACTTAACAGTGAGATGTCATGTAAAACAAGAGTTCATGTATGATGATATTACTTAACAGTGAGATGTCATGTAAAACTAGAGTTCATGTATGATGATATTACTTAACAGTGAGATGTCATGTAAAACTAGAGTTCATGTATGATGATATTACTTAACAGTGAGATGTCGTGTAAAACTAGAGTTCATGTATGATGATATTACTTAACAGTGAGATGTCGGTGTAAACAAGAGTTCATGTATGATGATATTACTTAACAGTGAGATGTCGTGTAAAACTAGAGTTCATGTATGATGATATTACTTAACAGTGAGATGTCATGTAAAACAAGAGTTCATGTATGATGATATTACTTAACAGTGAGATGTCGTGTAAAACAAGAGTTCATGTATGATGATATTACTTAACAGTGAGATGTCGTGTAAAACAAGAGTTCATGTATGATGATATTACTTAACAGTGAGATGTCATGTAAAACTAGAGTTCATGTATGATGATATTACTTAACAGTGAGATGTCGTGTAAAACTAGAGTTCATGTATGATGATATTACTTAACAGTGAGATGTCGTGTAAAACTAGAGTTCATGTATGATGATATTACTTAACAGTGAGATGTCATGTAAAACTAGAGTTCATGTATGATGATCTTTTTAACAGTGAGATGTCATGTAAAACACAAGATTTATGAACTCTAGTTTTACATGACATCTCACTGTTAAGTAATATCATCATACATGAACTCTAGTTTTACACGACATCTCACTGTTAAGTAATATCATCATACATGAACTCTAGTTTTACACGACATCTCACTGTTAAGTAATATCATCATAATGAACTCTAGTTTTACATGACATCTCACTGTTAAGTAATATCATCATACATGAACTCTTGTTTTACACGACATCTCACTGTTAAGTAATATCATCATACATGAACTCTTGTTTTACACGACATCTCACTGTTAAGTAATATCATCATACATGAACTCTTGTTTTACATGACATCTCACTGTTAAGTAATATCATCATACATGAACTCTAGTTTTACACGACATCTCACTGTTAAGTAATATCATCATACATGAACTCTTGTTTTACACGACATCTCACTGTTAAGTAATATCATCATACATGAACTCTAGTTTTACACGACATCTCACTGTTAAGTAATATCATCATACATGAACTCTAGTTTTACATGACATCTCACTGTTAAGTAATATCATCATACATGAACTCTAGTTTTACATGACATCTCACTGTTAAGTAATATCATCATACATGAACTCTTGTTTTACATGACATCTCACTGTTAAGTAATATCATCATACATGAACTCTTGTTTTACATGACATCTCACTGTTAAGTAATATCATCATACATGAACTCTTGTTTTACACGACATCTCACTGTTAAGTAATATCATCATACATGAACTCTTGTTTTACACGACATCTCACTGTTAAGTAATATCATCATACATGAACTCTTGTTTTACACGACATCTCACTGTTAAGTAATATCATCATACATGAACTCTTGTTTTACACGACATCTCACTGTTAAGTAATATCATCATACATGAACTCTTGTTTTACATGACATCTCACTGTTAAGTAATATCATCATACATGAACTCTTGTTTTACATGACATCTCACTGTTAAGTAATATCATCATACATGAATCTCTTGTTTTACATGACATCTCACTGTTAAGTAATATCATCATACATGAACTCTTGTTTTACATGACATCTCACTGTTAAGTAATATCATCATACATGAATTCTTGTTTTACATGACATCTCACTGTTAAGTAATATCATCATACATGAACTCTTGTTTTACACGACATCTCACTGTTAAGTAATATCATCATACATGAACTCTTGTTTTACACGACATCTCACTGTTAAGTAATATCATCATACATGAACTCTTGTTTTACACGACATCTCACTGTTAAGTAATATCATCATACATGAACTCTTGTTTTACACGACATCTCACTGTTAAGTAATATCATCATACATGAACTCTTGTTTTACATGACATCTCACTGTTAAGTAATATCATCATACATGAATTCTTGTTTTACACGACATCTCACTGTTAAGTAATATCATCATACATGAACTCTTGTTTTACATGACATCTCACTGTTAAGTAATATCATCATACATGAACTCTTGTTTTACATGACATCTCACTGTTAAGTAATATCATCATACATGAACTCTAGTTTTACATGACATCTCACTGTTAAGTAATATCATCATACATGAACTCTTGTTTTACACGACATCTCACTGTTAAGTAATATCATCATACATGAACTCTAGTTTTACACGACATCTCACTGTTAAGTAATATCATCATACATGAACTCTTGTTTTACACGACATCTCACTGTTAAGTAATATCATCATACATGAACTCTAGTTTTACATGACATCTCACTGTTAAGTAATATCATCATACATGAACTCTTGTTTTACATGACATCTCACTGTTAAGTAATATCATCATACATGAACTCTTGTTTTACACGACATCTCACTGTTAAGTAATATCATCATACATGAACTCTTGTTTTACACGACATCTCACTGTTAAGTAATATCATCATACATGAACTCTCGTTTTACATGACATCTCACTGTTAAGTAATATCATCATACATGAACTCTTGTTTTACATGACATCTCACTGTTAAGTAATATCATCATACATGAACTCTTGTTTTACATGACATCTCACTGTTAAGTAATATCATCATACATGAACTCTCGTTTTACATGACATCTCACTGTTAAGTAATATCATCATACATGAACTCTTGTTTTACATGACATCTCACTGTTAAGTAATATCATCATACATGAACTCTTGTTTTACATGACATCTCACTGTTAAGTAATATCATCATACATGAACTCTCGTTTTACATGACATCTCACTGTTAAGTAATATCATCATACATGAACTCTAGTTTTACATGACATCTCACTGTTAAGTAATATCATCATACATGAATTCTTGTTTTACATGACATCTCACTGTTAAGTAATATCATCATACATGAACTCTAGTTTTACATGACATCTCACTGTTAAGTAATATCATCATACATGAACTCTTGTTTTACATGACATCTCACTGTTAAGTAATATCATCATACATGAACTCTTGTTTTACACGACATCTCACTGTTAAGTAATATCATCATACATGAACTCTAGTTTTACATGACATCTCACTGTTAAGTAATATCATCATACATGAACTCTTGTTTTACATGACATCTCACTGTTAAGTAATATCATCATACATGAACTCTCGTTTTACATGACATCTCACTGTTAAGTAATATCATCATACATGAACTCTCGTTTTACATGACATCTCACTGTTAAGTAATATCATCATACATGAACTCTTGTTTTACATGACATCTCACTGTTAAGTAATATCATCATACATGAACTCTTGTTTTACATGACATCTCACTGTTAAGTAATATCATCATACATGAACTCTTGTTTTACATGACATCTCACTGTTAAGTAATATCATCATACATGAACTCTTGTTTTACACGACATCTCACTGTTAAGTAATATCATCATACATGAACTCTAGTTTTACACGACATCTCACTGTTAAGTAATATCATCATACATGAACTCTTGTTTTACATGACATCTCACTGTTAAGTAATATCATCATACATGAACTCTTGTTTTACATGACATCTCACTGTTAAGTAATATCATCATACATGAACTCTAGTTTTACATGACATCTCACTGTTAAGTAATATCATCATACATGAACTCTTGTTTTACATGACATCTCACTGTTAAGTAATATCATCATACATGAACTCTTGTTTTACACGACATCTCACTGTTAAGTAATATCATCATACATGAACTCTTGTTTTACACGACATCTCACTGTTAAGTAATATCATCATACATGAACTCTTGTTTTACATGACATCTCACTGTTAAGTAATATCATCATACATGAACTCTAGTTTTACATGACATCTCACTGTTAAGTAATATCATCATACATGAACTCTTGTTTTACATGACATCTCACTGTTAAGTAATATCATCATACATGAACTCTTGTTTTACATGACATCTCACTGTTAAGTAATATCATCATACATGAACTCTAGTTTTACATGACATCTCACTGTTAAGTAATATCATCATACATGAACTCTAGTTTTACACGACATCTCACTGTTAAGTAATATCATCATACATGAACTCTAGTTTTACACGACATCTCACTGTTAAGTAATATCATCATACATGAACTCTAGTTTTACATGACATCTCACTGTTAAGTAATATCATCATACATGAACTCTTGTTTTACACGACATCTCACTGTTAAGTAATATCATCATACATGAACTCTTGTTTTACACGACATCTCACTGTTAAGTAATATCATCATACATGAACTCTTGTTTTACATGACATCTCACTGTTAAGTAATATCATCATACATGAACTCTAGTTTTACACGACATCTCACTGTTAAGTAATATCATCATACATGAACTCTTGTTTTACACGACATCTCACTGTTAAGTAATATCATCATACATGAACTCTAGTTTTACACGACATCTCACTGTTAAGTAATATCATCATACATGAACTCTAGTTTTACATGACATCTCACTGTTAAGTAATATCATCATACATGAACTCTAGTTTTACATGACATCTCACTGTTAAGTAATATCATCATACATGAACTCTTGTTTTACATGACATCTCACTGTTAAGTAATATCATCATACATGAACTCTTGTTTTACATGACATCTCACTGTTAAGTAATATCATCATACATGAACTCTTGTTTTACACGACATCTCACTGTTAAGTAATATCATCATACATGAACTCTTGTTTTACACGACATCTCACTGTTAAGTAATATCATCATACATGAACTCTTGTTTTACACGACATCTCACTGTTAAGTAATATCATCATACATGAACTCTTGTTTTACACGACATCTCACTGTTAAGTAATATCATCATACATGAACTCTTGTTTTACATGACATCTCACTGTTAAGTAATATCATCATACATGAACTCTTGTTTTACATGACATCTCACTGTTAAGTAATATCATCATACATGAATTCTTGTTTTACATGACATCTCACTGTTAAGTAATATCATCATACATGAACTCTTGTTTTACATGACATCTCACTGTTAAGTAATATCATCATACATGAATTCTTGTTTTACATGACATCTCACTGTTAAGTAATATCATCATACATGAACTCTTGTTTTACACGACATCTCACTGTTAAGTAATATCATCATACATGAACTCTTGTTTTACACGACATCTCACTGTTAAGTAATATCATCATACATGAACTCTTGTTTTACACGACATCTCACTGTTAAGTAATATCATCATACATGAACTCTTGTTTTACACGACATCTCACTGTTAAGTAATATCATCATACATGAACTCTTGTTTTACATGACATCTCACTGTTAAGTAATATCATCATACATGAATTCTTGTTTTACACGACATCTCACTGTTAAGTAATATCATCATACATGAACTCTTGTTTTACATGACATCTCACTGTTAAGTAATATCATCATACATGAACTCTTGTTTTACATGACATCTCACTGTTAAGTAATATCATCATACATGAACTCTAGTTTTACATGACATCTCACTGTTAAGTAATATCATCATACATGAACTCTTGTTTTACACGACATCTCACTGTTAAGTAATATCATCATACATGAACTCTAGTTTTACACGACATCTCACTGTTAAGTAATATCATCATACATGAACTCTTGTTTTACACGACATCTCACTGTTAAGTAATATCATCATACATGAACTCTAGTTTTACATGACATCTCACTGTTAAGTAATATCATCATACATGAACTCTTGTTTTACATGACATCTCACTGTTAAGTAATATCATCATACATGAACTCTTGTTTTACACGACATCTCACTGTTAAGTAATATCATCATACATGAACTCTTGTTTTACACGACATCTCACTGTTAAGTAATATCATCATACATGAACTCTCGTTTTACATGACATCTCACTGTTAAGTAATATCATCATACATGAACTCTTGTTTTACATGACATCTCACTGTTAAGTAATATCATCATACATGAACTCTTGTTTTACATGACATCTCACTGTTAAGTAATATCATCATACATGAACTCTTGTTTTACATGACATCTCACTGTTAAGTAATATCATCATACATGAACTCTTGTTTTACATGACATCTCACTGTTAAGTAATATCATCATACATGAACTCTTGTTTTACATGACATCTCACTGTTAAGTAATATCATCATACATGAACTCTTGTTTTACATGACATCTCACTGTTAAGTAATATCATCATACATGAACTCTTGTTTTACACGACATCTCACTGTTAAGTAATATCATCATACATGAACTCTTGTTTTACATGACATCTCACTGTTAAGTAATATCATCATACATGAACTCTAGTTTTACACGACATCTCACTGTTAAGTAATATCATCATACATGAACTCTCGTTTTACATGACATCTCACTGTTAAGTAATATCATCATACATGAACTCTTGTTTTACATGACATCTCACTGTTAAGTAATATCATCATACATGAACTCTTGTTTTACACGACATCTCACTGTTAAGTAATATCATCATACATGAACTCTTGTTTTACATGACATCTCACTGTTAAGTAATATCATCATACATGAACTCTAGTTTTACACGACATCTCACTGTTAAGTAATATCATCATACATGAACTCTCGTTTTACATGACATCTCACTGTTAAGTAATATCATCATACATGAACTCTTGTTTTACATGACATCTCACTGTTAAGTAATATCATCATACATGAACTCTTGTTTTACACGACATCTCACTGTTAAGTAATATCATCATACATGAACTCTTGTTTTACATGACATCTCACTGTTAAGTAATATCATCATACATGAACTCTAGTTTTACACGACATCTCACTGTTAAGTAATATCATCATACATGAACTCTTGTTTTACACGACATCTCACTGTTAAGTAATATCATCATACATGAACTCTAGTTTTACACGACATCTCACTGTTAAGTAATATCATCATACATGAACTCTAGTTTTACATGACATCTCACTGTTAAGTAATATCATCATACATGAACTCTAGTTTTACATGACATCTCACTGTTAAGTAATATCATCATACATGAACTCTTGTTTTACATGACATCTCACTGTTAAGTAATATCATCATACATGAACTCTTGTTTTACATGACATCTCACTGTTAAGTAATATCATCATACATGAACTCTTGTTTTACACGACATCTCACTGTTAAGTAATATCATCATACATGAACTCTTGTTTTACACGACATCTCACTGTTAAGTAATATCATCATACATGAACTCTTGTTTTACACGACATCTCACTGTTAAGTAATATCATCATACATGAACTCTTGTTTTACATGACATCTCACTGTTAAGTAATATCATCATACATGAACTCTTGTTTTACATGACATCTCACTGTTAAGTAATATCATCATACATGAATTCTTGTTTTACATGACATCTCACTGTTAAGTAATATGATCATACATGAACTCTTGTTTTACATGACATCTCACTGTTAAGTAATATCATCATACATGAATTCTTGTTTTACATGACATCTCACTGTTAAGTAATATCATCATACATGAACTCTTGTTTTACACGACATCTCACTGTTAAGTAATATCATCATACATGAACTCTTGTTTTACACGACATCTCACTGTTAAGTAATATCATCATACATGAACTCTTGTTTTACACGACATCTCACTGTTAAGTAATATCATCATACATGAACTCTTGTTTTACATGACATCTCACTGTTAAGTAATATCATCATACATGAACTCTAGTTTTACACGACATCTCACTGTTAAGTAATATCATCATACATGAACTCTCGTTTTACATGACATCTCACTGTTAAGTAATATCATCATACATGAACTCTTGTTTTACATGACATCTCACTGTTAAGTAATATCATCATACATGAACTCTTGTTTTACACGACATCTCACTGTTAAGTAATATCATCATACATGAACTCTTGTTTTACATGACATCTCACTGTTAAGTAATATCATCATACATGAACTCTAGTTTTACACGACATCTCACTGTTAAGTAATATCATCATACATGAACTCTTGTTTTACACGACATCTCACTGTTAAGTAATATCATCATACATGAACTCTAGTTTTACACGACATCTCACTGTTAAGTAATATCATCATACATGAACTCTTGTTTTACACGACATCTCACTGTTAAGTAATATCATCATACATGAACTCTTGTTTTACATGACATCTCACTGTTAAGTAATATCATCATACATGAACTCTTGTTTTACATGACATCTCACTGTTAAGTAATATCATCATACATGAATTCTTGTTTTACACGACATCTCACTGTTAAGTAATATCATCATACATGAACTCTAGTTTTACACGACATCTCACTGTTAAGTAATATCATCATACATGAACTCTAGTTTTACATGACATCTCACTGTTAAGTAATATCATCATACATGAACTCTTGTTTTACACGACATCTCACTGTTAAGTAATATCATCATACATGAACTCTTGTTTTACACGACATCTCACTGTTAAGTAATATCATCATACATGAACTCTTGTTTTACACGACATCTCACTGTTAAGTAATATCATCATACATGAACTCTTGTTTTACACGACATCTCACTGTTAAGTAATATCATCATACATGAACTCTTGTTTTACATGACATCTCACTGTTAAGTAATATCATCATACATGAATTCTTGTTTTACACGACATCTCACTGTTAAGTAATATCATCATACATGAACTCTTGTTTTACATGACATCTCACTGTTAAGTAATATCATCATACATGAACTCTTGTTTTACATGACATCTCACTGTTAAGTAATATCATCATACATGAACTCTAGTTTTACATGACATCTCACTGTTAAGTAATATCATCATACATGAACTCTTGTTTTACACGACATCTCACTGTTAAGTAATATCATCATACATGAACTCTAGTTTTACACGACATCTCACTGTTAAGTAATATCATCATACATGAACTCTTGTTTTACACGACATCTCACTGTTAAGTAATATCATCATACATGAACTCTAGTTTTACATGACATCTCACTGTTAAGTAATATCATCATACATGAACTCTTGTTTTACATGACATCTCACTGTTAAGTAATATCATCATACATGAACTCTTGTTTTACACGACATCTCACTGTTAAGTAATATCATCATACATGAACTCTAGTTTTACATGACATCTCACTGTTAAGTAATATCATCATACATGAACTCTTGTTTTACATGACATCTCACTGTTAAGTAATATCATCATACATGAACTCTCGTTTTACATGACATCTCACTGTTAAGTAATATCATCATACATGAACTCTCGTTTTACATGACATCTCACTGTTAAGTAATATCATCATACATGAACTCTTGTTTTACATGACATCTCACTGTTAAGTAATATCATCATACATGAACTCTTGTTTTACATGACATCTCACTGTTAAGTAATATCATCATACATGAACTCTTGTTTTACATGACATCTCACTGTTAAGTAATATCATCATACATGAACTCTTGTTTTACACGACATCTCACTGTTAAGTAATATCATCATACATGAACTCTAGTTTTACACGACATCTCACTGTTAAGTAATATCATCATACATGAACTCTTGTTTTACATGACATCTCACTGTTAAGTAATATCATCATACATGAACTCTTGTTTTACATGACATCTCACTGTTAAGTAATATCATCATACATGAACTCTAGTTTTACATGACATCTCACTGTTAAGTAATATCATCATACATGAACTCTTGTTTTACATGACATCTCACTGTTAAGTAATATCATCATACATGAACTCTTGTTTTACACGACATCTCACTGTTAAGTAATATCATCATACATGAACTCTTGTTTTACACGACATCTCACTGTTAAGTAATATCATCATACATGAACTCTTGTTTTACATGACATCTCACTGTTAAGTAATATCATCATACATGAACTCTAGTTTTACATGACATCTCACTGTTAAGTAATATCATCATACATGAACTCTTGTTTTACATGACATCTCACTGTTAAGTAATATCATCATACATGAACTCTTGTTTTACATGACATCTCACTGTTAAGTAATATCATCATACATGAACTCTAGTTTTACATGACATCTCACTGTTAAGTAATATCATCATACATGAACTCTAGTTTTACACGACATCTCACTGTTAAGTAATATCATCATACATGAACTCTAGTTTTACACGACATCTCACTGTTAAGTAATATCATCATACATGAACTCTAGTTTTACATGACATCTCACTGTTAAGTAATATCATCATACATGAACTCTTGTTTTACACGACATCTCACTGTTAAGTAATATCATCATACATGAACTCTTGTTTTACACGACATCTCACTGTTAAGTAATATCATCATACATGAACTCTTGTTTTACATGACATCTCACTGTTAAGTAATATCATCATACATGAACTCTAGTTTTACACGACATCTCACTGTTAAGTAATATCATCATACATGAACTCTTGTTTTACACGACATCTCACTGTTAAGTAATATCATCATACATGAACTCTAGTTTTACACGACATCTCACTGTTAAGTAATATCATCATACATGAACTCTAGTTTTACATGACATCTCACTGTTAAGTAATATCATCATACATGAACTCTAGTTTTACATGACATCTCACTGTTAAGTAATATCATCATACATGAACTCTTGTTTTACATGACATCTCACTGTTAAGTAATATCATCATACATGAACTCTTGTTTTACATGACATCTCACTGTTAAGTAATATCATCATACATGAACTCTTGTTTTACACGACATCTCACTGTTAAGTAATATCATCATACATGAACTCTTGTTTTACACGACATCTCACTGTTAAGTAATATCATCATACATGAACTCTTGTTTTACACGACATCTCACTGTTAAGTAATATCATCATACATGAACTCTTGTTTTACACGACATCTCACTGTTAAGTAATATCATCATACATGAACTCTTGTTTTACATGACATCTCACTGTTAAGTAATATCATCATACATGAACTCTTGTTTTACATGACATCTCACTGTTAAGTAATATCATCATACATGAATTCTTGTTTTACATGACATCTCACTGTTAAGTAATATCATCATACATGAACTCTTGTTTTACATGACATCTCACTGTTAAGTAATATCATCATACATGAATTCTTGTTTTACATGACATCTCACTGTTAAGTAATATCATCATACATGAACTCTTGTTTTACACGACATCTCACTGTTAAGTAATATCATCATACATGAACTCTTGTTTTACACGACATCTCACTGTTAAGTAATATCATCATACATGAACTCTTGTTTTACACGACATCTCACTGTTAAGTAATATCATCATACATGAACTCTTGTTTTACACGACATCTCACTGTTAAGTAATATCATCATACATGAACTCTTGTTTTACATGACATCTCACTGTTAAGTAATATCATCATACATGAATTCTTGTTTTACACGACATCTCACTGTTAAGTAATATCATCATACATGAACTCTTGTTTTACATGACATCTCACTGTTAAGTAATATCATCATACATGAACTCTTGTTTTACATGACATCTCACTGTTAAGTAATATCATCATACATGAACTCTAGTTTTACATGACATCTCACTGTTAAGTAATATCATCATACATGAACTCTTGTTTTACACGACATCTCACTGTTAAGTAATATCATCATACATGAACTCTAGTTTTACACGACATCTCACTGTTAAGTAATATCATCATACATGAACTCTTGTTTTACATGACATCTCACTGTTAAGTAATATCATCATACATGAACTCTAGTTTTACATGACATCTCACTGTTAAGTAATATCATCATACATGAACTCTTGTTTTACATGACATCTCACTGTTAAGTAATATCATCATACATGAACTCTTGTTTTACACGACATCTCACTGTTAAGTAATATCATCATACATGAACTCTAGTTTTACATGACATCTCACTGTTAAGTAATATCATCATACATGAACTCTTGTTTTACATGACATCTCACTGTTAAGTAATATCATCATACATGAACTCTTGTTTTACATGACATCTCACTGTTAAGTAATATCATCATACATGAACTCTTGTTTTACATGACATCTCACTGTTAAGTAATATCATCATACATGAACTCTTGTTTTACATGACATCTCACTGTTAAGTAATATCATCATACATGAACTCTTGTTTTACATGACATCTCACTGTTAAGTAATATCATCATACATGAACTCTTGTTTTACATGACATCTCACTGTTAAGTAATATCATCATACATGAACTCTTGTTTTACATGACATCTCACTGTTAAGTAATATCATCATACATGAACTCTTGTTTTACATGACATCTCACTGTTAAGTAATATCATCATACATGAACTCTAGTTTTACATGACATCTCACTGTTAAGTAATATCATCATACATGAACTCTTGTTTTACACGACATCTCACTGTTAAGTAATATCATCATACATGAACTCTAGTTTTACACGACATCTCACTGTTAAGTAATATCATCATACATGAACTCTTGTTTTACATGACATCTCACTGTTAAGTAATATCATCATACATGAACTCTAGTTTTACATGACATCTCACTGTTAAGTAATATCATCATACATGAACTCTTGTTTTACATGACATCTCACTGTTAAGTAATATCATCATACATGAACTCTAGTTTTACACGACATCTCACTGTTAAGTAATATCATCATACATGAACTCTTGTTTTACATGACATCTCACTGTTAAGTAATATCATCATACATGAACTCTTGTTTTACACGACATCTCACTGTTAAGTAATATCATCATACATGAACTCTAGTTTTACATGACATCTCACTGTTAAGTAATATCATCATACATGAACTCTTGTTTTACATGACATCTCACTGTTAAGTAATATCATCATACATGAACTCTTGTTTTACATGACATCTCACTGTTAAGTAATATCATCATACATGAACTCTAGTTTTACATGACATCTCACTGTTAAGTAATATCATCATACATGAACTCTTGTTTTACATGACATCTCACTGTTAAGTAATATCATCATACATGAACTCTTGTTTTACATGACATCTCACTGTTAAGTAATATCATCATACATGAACTCTTGTTTTACATGACATCTCACTGTTAAGTAATATCATCATACATGAACTCTTGTTTTACATGACATCTCACTGTTAAGTAATATCATCATACATGAATTCTTGTTTTACATGACATCTCACTGTTAAGTAATATCATCATACATGAACTCTAGTTTTACATGACATCTCACTGTTAAGTAATATCATCATACATGAACTCTTGTTTTACATGACATCTCACTGTTAAGTAATATCATCATACATGAACTCTTGTTTTACATGACATCTCACTGTTAAGTAATATCATCATACATGAACTCTTGTTTTACATGACATCTCACTGTTAAGTAATATCATCATACATGAACTCTTGTTTTACATGACATCTCACTGTTAAGTAATATCATCATACATGAACTCTAGTTTTACATGACATCTCACTGTTAAGTAATATCATCATACATGAACTCTCGTTTTACATGACATCTCACTGTTAAGTAATATCATCATACATGAACTCTTGTTTTACATGACATCTCACTGTTAAGTAATATCATCATACATGAACTCTTGTTTTACATGACATCTCACTGTTAAGTAATATCATCATACATGAACTCTTGTTTTACATGACATCTCACTGTTAAGTAATATCATCATACATGAATTCTTGTTTTACATGACATCTCACTGTTAAGTAATATCATCATACATGAACTCTAGTTTTACATGACATCTCACTGTTAAGTAATATCATCATACATGAACTCTTGTTTTACACGACATCTCACTGTTAAGTAATATCATCATACATGAACTCTTGTTTTACATGACATCTCACTGTTAAGTAATATCATCATACATGAACTCTTGTTTTACATGACATCTCACTGTTAAGTAATATCATCATACATGAACTCTAGTTTTACATGACATCTCACTGTTAAGTAATATCATCATACATGAACTCTTGTTTTACACGACATCTCACTGTTAAGTAATATCATCATACATGAATTCTTGTTTTACATGACATCTCACTGTTAAGTAATATCATCATACATGAACTCTTGTTTTACACGACATCTCACTGTTAAGTAATATCATCATACATGAACTCTAGTTTTACACGACATCTCACTGTTAAGTAATATCATCATACATGAACTCTTGTTTTACATGACATCTCACTGTTAAGTAATATCATCATACATGAACTCTAGTTTTACACGACATCTCACTGTTAAGTAATATCATCATACATGAACTCTTGTTTTACACGACATCTCACTGTTAAGTAATATCATCATACATGAAATCTAGTTTTACACGACATCTCACTGTTAAGTAATATCATCATACATGAACTCTTGTTTTACACGACATCTCACTGTTAAGTAATATCATCATACATGAACTCTTGTTTTACATGACATCTCACTGTTAAGTAATATCATCATACATGAACTCTTGTTTTACATGACATCTCACTGTTAAGTAATATCATCATACATGAATTCTTGTTTTACATGACATCTCACTGTTAAGTAATATCATCATACATGAACTCTTGTTTTACATGACATCTCACTGTTAAGTAATATCATCATACATGAATTCTTGTTTTACATGACATCTCACTGTTAAGTAATATCATCATACATGAACTCTTGTTTTACACGACATCTCACTGTTAAGTAATATCATCATACATGAACTCTTGTTTTACACGACATCTCACTGTTAAGTAATATCATCATACATGAACTCTTGTTTTACACGACATCTCACTGTTAAGTAATATCATCATACATGAACTCTTGTTTTACACGACATCTCACTGTTAAGTAATATCATCATACATGAACTCTTGTTTTACATGACATCTCACTGTTAAGTAATATCATCATACATGAATTCTTGTTTTACACGACATCTCACTGTTAAGTAATATCATCATACATGAACTCTTGTTTTACATGACATCTCACTGTTAAGTAATATCATCATACATGAACTCTTGTTTTACATGACATCTCACTGTTAAGTAATATCATCATACATGAACTCTAGTTTTACATGACATCTCACTGTTAAGTAATATCATCATACATGAACTCTTGTTTTACACGACATCTCACTGTTAAGTAATATCATCATACATGAACTCTAGTTTTACACGACATCTCACTGTTAAGTAATATCATCATACATGAACTCTTGTTTTACACGACATCTCACTGTTAAGTAATATCATCATACATGAACTCTAGTTTTACATGACATCTCACTGTTAAGTAATATCATCATACATGAACTCTTGTTTTACATGACATCTCACTGTTAAGTAATATCATCATACATGAACTCTTGTTTTACACGACATCTCACTGTTAAGTAATATCATCATACATGAACTCTTGTTTTACATGACATCTCACTGTTAAGTAATATCATCATACATGAACTCTTGTTTTACACGACATCTCACTGTTAAGTAATATCATCATACATGAACTCTTGTTTTACATGACATCTCACTGTTAAGTAATATCATCATACATGAACTCTTGTTTTACATGACATCTCACTGTTAAGTAATATCATCATACATGAACTCTTGTTTTACATGACATCTCACTGTTAAGTAATATCATCATACATGAACTCTTGTTTTACACGACATCTCACTGTTAAGTAATATCATCATACATGAACTCTTGTTTTACATGACATCTCACTGTTAAGTAATATCATCATACATGAACTCTAGTTTTACACGACATCTCACTGTTAAGTAATATCATCATACATGAACTCTCGTTTTACATGACATCTCACTGTTAAGTAATATCATCATACATGAACTCTTGTTTTACATGACATCTCACTGTTAAGTAATATCATCATACATGAACTCTTGTTTTACACGACATCTCACTGTTAAGTAATATCATCATACATGAACTCTCGTTTTACATGACATCTCACTGTTAAGTAATATCATCATACATGAACTCTTGTTTTACATGACATCTCACTGTTAAGTAATATCATCATACATGAACTCTTGTTTTACATGACATCTCACTGTTAAGTAATATCATCATACATGAACTCTTGTTTTACATGACATCTCACTGTTAAGTAATATCATCATACATGAACTCTAGTTTTACACGACATCTCACTGTTAAGTAATATCATCATACATGAACTCTTGTTTTACACGACATCTCACTGTTAAGTAATATCATCATACATGAACTCTAGTTTTACACGACATCTCACTGTTAAGTAATATCATCATACATGAACTCTAGTTTTACATGACATCTCACTGTTAAGTAATATCATCATACATGAACTCTAGTTTTACATGACATCTCACTGTTAAGTAATATCATCATACATGAACTCTTGTTTTACATGACATTTCACTGTTAAGTAATATCATCATACATGAACTCTAGTTTTACACGACATCTCACTGTTAAGTAATATCATCATACATGAACTCTTGTTTTACATGACATTTCACTGTTAAGTAATATCATCATACATGAACTCTTGTTTTACACGACATCTCACTGTTAAGTAATATCATCATACATGAACTCTCGTTTTACATGACATCTCACTGTTAAGTAATATCATCATACATGAACTCTTGTTTTACATGACATCTCACTGTTAAGTAATATCATCATACATGAACTCTTGTTTTACACGACATCTCACTGTTAAGTAATATCATCATACATGAACTCTCGTTTTACATGACATCTCACTGTTAAGTAATATCATCATACATGAACTCTTGTTTTACATGACATCTCACTGTTAAGTAATATCATCATACATGAACTCTTGTTTTACATGACATCTCACTGTTAAGTAATATCATCATACATGAACTCTTGTTTTACATGACATCTCACTGTTAAGTAATATCATCATACATGAACTCTAGTTTTACACGACATCTCACTGTTAAGTAATATCATCATACATGAACTCTTGTTTTACACGACATCTCACTGTTAAGTAATATCATCATACATGAACTCTAGTTTTACACGACATCTCACTGTTAAGTAATATCATCATACATGAACTCTTGTTTTACATGACATCTCACTGTTAAGTAATATCATCATACATGAACTCTTGTTTTACATGACATCTCACTGTTAAGTAATATCATCATACATGAACTCTTGTTTTACACGACATCTCACTGTTAAGTAATATCATCATACATGAACTCATGTTTTACATGACATCTCACTGTTAAGTAATATCATCATACATGAACTCTAGTTTTACACGACATCTCACTGTTAAGTAATATCATCATACATGAACTCTCGTTTTACATGACATCTCACTGTTAAGTAATATCATCATACATGAACTCTTGTTTTACATGACATCTCACTGTTAAGTAATATCATCATACATGAACTCTTGTTTTACACGACATCTCACTGTTAAGTAATATCATCATACATGAACTCTCGTTTTACATGACATCTCACTGTTAAGTAATATCATCATACATGAACTCTTGTTTTACATGACATCTCACTGTTAAGTAATATCATCATACATGAACTCTTGTTTTACATGACATCTCACTGTTAAGTAATATCATCATACATGAACTCTTGTTTTACATGACATCTCACTGTTAAGTAATATCATCATACATGAACTCTAGTTTTACACGACATCTCACTGTTAAGTAATATCATCATACATGAACTCTTGTTTTACACGACATCTCACTGTTAAGTAATATCATCATACATGAACTCTAGTTTTACACGACATCTCACTGTTAAGTAATATCATCATACATGAACTCTAGTTTTACATGACATCTCACTGTTAAGTAATATCATCATACATGAACTCTAGTTTTACATGACATCTCACTGTTAAGTAATATCATCATACATGAACTCTTGTTTTACATGACATCTCACTGTTAAGTAATATCATCATACATGAACTCTAGTTTTACATGACATCTCACTGTTAAGTAATATCATCATACATGAACTCTTGTTTTACACGACATCTCACTGTTAAGTAATATCATCATACATGAATTCTTGTTTTACATGACATCTCACTGTTAAGTAATATCATCATACATGAACTCTTGTTTTACACGACATCTCACTGTTAAGTAATATCATCATACATGAACTCTTGTTTTACACGACATCTCACTGTTAAGTAATATCATCATACATGAACTCTTGTTTTACATGACATCTCACTGTTAAGTAATATCATCATACATGAACTCTAGTTTTACACGACATCTCACTGTTAAGTAATATCATCATACATGAACTCTTGTTTTACACGACATCTCACTGTTAAGTAATATCATCATACATGAACTCTAGTTTTACACGACATCTCACTGTTAAGTAATATCATCATACATGAACTCTTGTTTTACACGACATCTCACTGTTAAGTAATATCATCATACATGAACTCTTGTTTTACATGACATCTCACTGTTAAGTAATATCATCATACATGAACTCTTGTTTTACATGACATCTCACTGTTAAGTAATATCATCATACATGAATTCTTGTTTTACATGACATCTCACTGTTAAGTAATATCATCATACATGAACTCTTGTTTTACATGACATCTCACTGTTAAGTAATATCATCATACATGAATTCTTGTTTTACATGACATCTCACTGTTAAGTAATATCATCATACATGAACTCTTGTTTTACACGACATCTCACTGTTAAGTAATATCATCATACATGAACTCTTGTTTTACACGACATCTCACTGTTAAGTAATATCATCATACATGAACTCTTGTTTTACACGACATCTCACTGTTAAGTAATATCATCATACATGAACTCTTGTTTTACACGACATCTCACTGTTAAGTAATATCATCATACATGAACTCTTGTTTTACATGACATCTCACTGTTAAGTAATATCATCATACATGAATTCTTGTTTTACACGACATCTCACTGTTAAGTAATATCATCATACATGAACTCTTGTTTTACATGACATCTCACTGTTAAGTAATATCATCATACATGAACTCTTGTTTTACATGACATCTCACTGTTAAGTAATATCATCATACATGAACTCTAGTTTTACAGGACATCTCACTGTTAAGTAATATCATCATACATGAACTCTTGTTTTACACGACATCTCACTGTTAAGTAATATCATCATACATGAACTCTAGTTTTACACGACATCTCACTGTTAAGTAATATCATCATACATGAACTCTTGTTTTACACGACATCTCACTGTTAAGTAATATCATCATACATGAACTCTAGTTTTACATGACATCTCACTGTTAAGTAATATCATCATACATGAACTCTTGTTTTACATGACATCTCACTGTTAAGTAATATCATCATACATGAACTCTTGTTTTACACGACATCTCACTGTTAAGTAATATCATCATACATGAACTCTTGTTTTACATGACATCTCACTGTTAAGTAATATCATCATACATGAACTCTTGTTTTACACGACATCTCACTGTTAAGTAATATCATCATACATGAACTCTTGTTTTACATGACATCTCACTGTTAAGTAATATCATCATACATGAACTCTTGTTTTACATGACATCTCACTGTTAAGTAATATCATCATACATGAACTCTTGTTTTACATGACATCTCACTGTTAAGTAATATCATCATACATGAACTCTTGTTTTACACGACATCTCACTGTTAAGTAATATCATCATACATGAACTCTTGTTTTACATGACATCTCACTGTTAAGTAATATCATCATACATGAACTCTAGTTTTACACGACATCTCACTGTTAAGTAATATCATCATACATGAACTCTCGTTTTACATGACATCTCACTGTTAAGTAATATCATCATACATGAACTCTTGTTTTACATGACATCTCACTGTTAAGTAATATCATCATACATGAACTCTTGTTTTACACGACATCTCACTGTTAAGTAATATCATCATACATGAACTCTCGTTTTACATGACATCTCACTGTTAAGTAATATCATCATACATGAACTCTTGTTTTACATGACATCTCACTGTTAAGTAATATCATCATACATGAACTCTTGTTTTACATGACATCTCACTGTTAAGTAATATCATCATACATGAACTCTTGTTTTACATGACATCTCACTGTTAAGTAATATCATCATACATGAACTCTAGTTTTACACGACATCTCACTGTTAAGTAATATCATCATACATGAACTCTTGTTTTACACGACATCTCACTGTTAAGTAATATCATCATACATGAACTCTAGTTTTACACGACATCTCACTGTTAAGTAATATCATCATACATGAACTCTAGTTTTACATGACATCTCACTGTTAAGTAATATCATCATACATGAACTCTAGTTTTACATGACATCTCACTGTTAAGTAATATCATCATACATGAACTCTTGTTTTACATGACATTTCACTGTTAAGTAATATCATCATACATGAACTCTAGTTTTACACGACATCTCACTGTTAAGTAATATCATCATACATGAACTCTTGTTTTACATGACATTTCACTGTTAAGTAATATCATCATACATGAACTCTTGTTTTACACGACATCTCACTGTTAAGTAATATCATCATACATGAACTCTCGTTTTACATGACATCTCACTGTTAAGTAATATCATCATACATGAACTCTTGTTTTACATGACATCTCACTGTTAAGTAATATCATCATACATGAACTCTTGTTTTACACGACATCTCACTGTTAAGTAATATCATCATACATGAACTCTCGTTTTACATGACATCTCACTGTTAAGTAATATCATCATACATGAACTCTTGTTTTACATGACATCTCACTGTTAAGTAATATCATCATACATGAACTCTTGTTTTACATGACATCTCACTGTTAAGTAATATCATCATACATGAACTCTTGTTTTACATGACATCTCACTGTTAAGTAATATCATCATACATGAACTCTAGTTTTACACGACATCTCACTGTTAAGTAATATCATCATACATGAACTCTTGTTTTACACGACATCTCACTGTTAAGTAATATCATCATACATGAACTCTAGTTTTACACGACATCTCACTGTTAAGTAATATCATCATACATGAACTCTAGTTTTACATGACATCTCACTGTTAAGTAATATCATCATACATGAACTCTAGTTTTACATGACATCTCACTGTTAAGTAATATCATCATACATGAACTCTTGTTTTACATGACATTTCACTGTTAAGTAATATCATCATACATGAACTCTAGTTTTACACGACATCTCACTGTTAAGTAATATCATCATACATGAACTCTTGTTTTACACGACATCTCACTGTTAAGTAATATCATCATACATGAACTCTTGTTTTACACGACATCTCACTGTTAAGTAATATCATCATACATGAACTCTTGTTTTACACGACATCTCACTGTTAAGTAATATCATCATACATGAACTCTTGTTTTACATGACATCTCACTGTTAAGTAATATCATCATACATGAATTCTTGTTTTACACGACATCTCACTGTTAAGTAATATCATCATACATGAACTCTTGTTTTACATGACATCTCACTGTTAAGTAATATCATCATACATGAACTCTTGTTTTACATGACATCTCACTGTTAAGTAATATCATCATACATGAACTCTAGTTTTACATGACATCTCACTGTTAAGTAATATCATCATACATGAACTCTTGTTTTACACGACATCTCACTGTTAAGAAATATCATCATACATGAACTCTAGTTTTACACGACATCTCACTGTTAAGTAATATCATCATACATGAACTCTTGTTTTACACGACATCTCACTGTTAAGTAATATCATCATACATGAACTCTAGTTTTACATGACATCTCACTGTTAAGTAATATCATCATACATGAACTCTTGTTTTACATGACATCTCACTGTTAAGTAATATCATCATACATGAACTCTTGTTTTACACGACATCTCACTGTTAAGTAATATCATCATACATGAACTCTTGTTTTACATGACATCTCACTGTTAAGTAATATCATCATACATGAACTCTTGTTTTACACGACATCTCACTGTTAAGTAATATCATCATACATGAACTCTTGTTTTACATGACATCTCACTGTTAAGTAATATCATCATACATGAACTCTTGTTTTACATGACATCTCACTGTTAAGTAATATCATCATACATGAACTCTTGTTTTACATGACATCTCACTGTTAAGTAATATCATCATACATGAACTCTTGTTTTACACGACATCTCACTGTTAAGTAATATCATCATACATGAACTCTTGTTTTACATGACATCTCACTGTTAAGTAATATCATCATACATGAACTAGTTTTACACGACATCTCACTGTTAAGTAATATCATCATACATGAACTCTCGTTTTACATGACATCTCACTGTTAAGTAATATCATCATACATGAACTCTTGTTTTACATGACATCTCACTGTTAAGTAATATCATCATACATGAACTCTTGTTTTACACGACATCTCACTGTTAAGTAATATCATCATACATGAACTCTCGTTTTACATGACATCTCACTGTTAAGTAATATCATCATACATGAACTCTTGTTTTACATGACATCTCACTGTTAAGTAATATCATCATACATGAACTCTTGTTTTACATGACATCTCACTGTTAAGTAATATCATCATACATGAACTCTTGTTTTACATGACATCTCACTGTTAAGTAATATCATCATACATGAACTCTAGTTTTACACGACATCTCACTGTTAAGTAATATCATCATACATGAACTCTTGTTTTACACGACATCTCACTGTTAAGTAATATCATCATACATGAACTCTTGTTTTACATGACATCTCACTGTTAAGTAATATCATCATACATGAACTCTAGTTTTACACGACATCTCACTGTTAAGTAATATCATCATACATGAACTCTCGTTTTACATGACATCTCACTGTTAAGTAATATCATCATACATGAACTCTTGTTTTACATGACATCTCACTGTTAAGTAATATCATCATACATGAACTCTTGTTTTACACGACATCTCACTGTTAAGTAATATCATCATACATGAACTCTCGTTTTACATGACATCTCACTGTTAAGTAATATCATCATACATGAACTCTTGTTTTACATGACATCTCACTGTTAAGTAATATCATCATACATGAACTCTTGTTTTACATGACATCTCACTGTTAAGTAATATCATCATACATGAACTCTTGTTTTACATGACATCTCACTGTTAAGTAATATCATCATACATGAACTCTAGTTTTACACGACATCTCACTGTTAAGTAATATCATCATACATGAACTCTTGTTTTACACGACATCTCACTGTTAAGTAATATCATCATACATGAACTCTAGTTTTACACGACATCTCACTGTTAAGTAATATCATCATACATGAACTCTAGTTTTACATGACATCTCACTGTTAAGTAATATCATCATACATGAACTCTAGTTTTACATGACATCTCACTGTTAAGTAATATCATCATACATGAACTCTTGTTTTACATGACATTTCACTGTTAAGTAATATCATCATACATGAACTCTAGTTTTACACGACATCTCACTGTTAAGTAATATCATCATACATGAACTCTTGTTTTACATGACATTTCACTGTTAAGTAATATCATCATACATGAACTCTTGTTTTACACGACATCTCACTGTTAAGTAATATCATCATACATGAACTCTCGTTTTACATGACATCTCACTGTTAAGTAATATCATCATACATGAACTCTTGTTTTACATGACATCTCACTGTTAAGTAATATCATCATACATGAACTCTTGTTTTACACGACATCTCACTGTTAAGTAATATCATCATACATGAACTCTCGTTTTACATGACATCTCACTGTTAAGTAATATCATCATACATGAACTCTTGTTTTACATGACATCTCACTGTTAAGTAATATCATCATACATGAACTCTTGTTTTACATGACATCTCACTGTTAAGTAATATCATCATACATGAACTCTTGTTTTACATGACATCTCACTGTTAAGTAATATCATCATACATGAACTCTAGTTTTACACGACATCTCACTGTTAAGTAATATCATCATACATGAACTCTTGTTTTACACGACATCTCACTGTTAAGTAATATCATCATACATGAACTCTAGTTTTACACGACATCTCACTGTTAAGTAATATCATCATACATGAACTCTAGTTTTACATGACATCTCACTGTTAAGTAATATCATCATACATGAACTCTAGTTTTACATGACATCTCACTGTTAAGTAATATCATCATACATGAACTCTTGTTTTACATGACATTTCACTGTTAAGTAATATCATCATACATGAACTCTAGTTTTACACGACATCTCACTGTTAAGTAATATCATCATACATGAACTCTTGTTTTACACGACATCTCACTGTTAAGTAATATCATCATACATGAACTCTTGTTTTACACGACATCTCACTGTTAAGTAATATCATCATACATGAACTCTTGTTTTACACGACATCTCACTGTTAAGTAATATCATCATACATGAACTCTTGTTTTACATGACATCTCACTGTTAAGTAATATCATCATACATGAATTCTTGTTTTACACGACATCTCACTGTTAAGTAATATCATCATACATGAACTCTTGTTTTACATGACATCTCACTGTTAAGTAATATCATCATACATGAACTCTTGTTTTACATGACATCTCACTGTTAAGTAATATCATCATACATGAACTCTAGTTTTACATGACATCTCACTGTTAAGTAATATCATCATACATGAACTCTTGTTTTACACGACATCTCACTGTTAAGTAATATCATCATACATGAACTCTAGTTTTACACGACATCTCACTGTTAAGTAATATCATCATACATGAACTCTTGTTTTACACGACATCTCACTGTTAAGTAATATCATCATACATGAACTCTAGTTTTACATGACATCTCACTGTTAAGTAATATCATCATACATGAACTCTTGTTTTACATGACATCTCACTGTTAAGTAATATCATCATACATGAACTCTTGTTTTACACGACATCTCACTGTTAAGTAATATCATCATACATGAACTCTTGTTTTACATGACATCTCACTGTTAAGTAATATCATCATACATGAACTCTTGTTTTACACGACATCTCACTGTTAAGTAATATCATCATACATGAACTCTTGTTTTACATGACATCTCACTGTTAAGTAATATCATCATACATGAACTCTTGTTTTACATGACATCTCACTGTTAAGTAATATCATCATACATGAACTCTTGTTTTACATGACATCTCACTGTTAAGTAATATCATCATACATGAACTCTTGTTTTACACGACATCTCACTGTTAAGTAATATCATCATACATGAACTCTTGTTTTACATGACATCTCACT
This sequence comes from Bathymodiolus brooksi, assembly GCA_963680875.1. NCBI lineage: Eukaryota > Metazoa > Mollusca > Bivalvia > Mytilida > Modiolidae > Bathymodiolus > Bathymodiolus brooksi. The sequence continues at coordinate 152,211,828 of OY804575.1, forward strand.
GTTAAGTAATATCATCATACATGAACTCTAGTTTTACACGACATCTCACTGTTAAGTAATATCATCATACATGAACTCTCGTTTTACATGACATCTCACTGTTAAGTAATATCATCATACATGAACTCTTGTTTTACATGACATCTCACTGTTAAGTAATATCATCATACATGAACTCTTGTTTTACACGACATCTCACTGTTAAGTAATATCATCATACATGAACTCTCGTTTTACATGACATCTCACTGTTAAGTAATATCATCATACATGAACTCTTGTTTTACATGACATCTCACTGTTAAGTAATATCATCATACATGAACTCTTGTTTTACATGACATCTCACTGTTAAGTAATATCATCATACATGAACTCTTGTTTTACATGACATCTCACTGTTAAGTAATATCATCATACATGAACTCTAGTTTTACACGACATCTCACTGTTAAGTAATATCATCATACATGAACTCTTGTTTTACACGACATCTCACTGTTAAGTAATATCATCATACATGAACTCTAGTTTTACACGACATCTCACTGTTAAGTAATATCATCATACATGAACTCTAGTTTTACATGACATCTCACTGTTAAGTAATATCATCATACATGAACTCTAGTTTTACATGACATCTCACTGTTAAGTAATATCATCATACATGAACTCTTGTTTTACATGACATTTCACTGTTAAGTAATATCATCATACATGAACTCTAGTTTTACACGACATCTCACTGTTAAGTAATATCATCATACATGAACTCTTGTTTTACATGACATTTCACTGTTAAGTAATATCATCATACATGAACTCTTGTTTTACACGACATCTCACTGTTAAGTAATATCATCATACATGAACTCTCGTTTTACATGACATCTCACTGTTAAGTAATATCATCATACATGAACTCTTGTTTTACATGACATCTCACTGTTAAGTAATATCATCATACATGAACTCTTGTTTTACACGACATCTCACTGTTAAGTAATATCATCATACATGAACTCTCGTTTTACATGACATCTCACTGTTAAGTAATATCATCATACATGAACTCTTGTTTTACATGACATCTCACTGTTAAGTAATATCATCATACATGAACTCTTGTTTTACATGACATCTCACTGTTAAGTAATATCATCATACATGAACTCTTGTTTTACATGACATCTCACTGTTAAGTAATATCATCATACATGAACTCTAGTTTTACACGACATCTCACTGTTAAGTAATATCATCATACATGAACTCTTGTTTTACACGACATCTCACTGTTAAGTAATATCATCATACATGAACTCTAGTTTTACACGACATCTCACTGTTAAGTAATATCATCATACATGAACTCTAGTTTTACATGACATCTCACTGTTAAGTAATATCATCATACATGAACTCTAGTTTTACATGACATCTCACTGTTAAGTAATATCATCATACATGAACTCTTGTTTTACATGACATTTCACTGTTAAGTAATATCATCATACATGAACTCTAGTTTTACACGACATCTCACTGTTAAGTAATATCATCATACATGAACTCTTGTTTTACATGACATTTCACTGTTAAGTAATATCATCATACATGAACTCTTGTTTTACACGACATCTCACTGTTAAGTAATATCATCATACATGAACTCTAGTTTTACATGACATCTCACTGTTAAGTAATATCATCATACATGAACTCTTGTTTTACATGACATCTCACTGTTAAGTAATATCATCATACATGAACTCTTGTTTTACATGACATCTCACTGTTAAGTAATATCATCATACATGAACTCTAGTTTTACATGACATCTCACTGTTAAGTAATATCATCATACATGAACTCTCGTTTTACATGACATCTCACTGTTAAGTAATATCATCATACATGAACTCTTGTTTTACATGACATCTCACTGTTAAGTAATATCATCATACATGAATTCTTGTTTTACATGACATCTCACTGTTAAGTAATATCATCATACATGAACTCTTGTTTTACATGACATCTCACTGTTAAGTAATATCATCATACATGAATTCTTGTTTTACATGACATCTCACTGTTAAGTAATATCATCATACATGAACTCTAGTTTTACATGACATCTCACTGTTAAGTAATATCATCATACATGAACTCTTGTTTTACATGACATCTCACTGTTAAGTAATATCATCATACATGAACTCTTGTTTTACATGACATCTCACTGTTAAGTAATATCATCATACATGAACTCTTGTTTTACATGACATCTCACTGTTAAGTAATATCATCATACATGAACTCTTGTTTTACATGACATCTCACTGTTAAGTAATATCATCATACATGAACTCTAGTTTTACATGACATCTCACTGTTAAGTAATATCATCATACATGAACTCTCGTTTTACATGACATCTCACTGTTAAGTAATATCATCATACATGAACTCTTGTTTTACATGACATCTCACTGTTAAGTAATATCATCATACATGAATTCTTGTTTTACATGACATCTCACTGTTAAGTAATATCATCATACATGAACTCTTGTTTTACATGACATCTCACTGTTAAGTAATATCATCATACATGAATTCTTGTTTTACATGACATCTCACTGTTAAGTAATATCATCATACATGAACTCTAGTTTTACATGACATCTCACTGTTAAGTAATATCATCATACATGAACTCTTGTTTTACACGACATCTCACTGTTAAGTAATATCATCATACATGAATTCTTGTTTTACATGACATCTCACTGTTAAGTAATATCATCATACATGAACTCTTGTTTTACATGACATCTCACTGTTAAGTAATATCATCATACATGAACTCTAGTTTTACATGACATCTCACTGTTAAGTAATATCATCATACATGAACTCTTGTTTTACACGACATCTCACTGTTAAGTAATATCATCATACATGAATTCTTGTTTTACATGACATCTCACTGTTAAGTAATATCATCATACATGAACTCTTGTTTTACATGACATCTCACTGTTAAGTAATATCATCATACATGAACTCTCGTTTTACATGACATCTCACTGTTAAGTAATATCACCATACATGAACTCTAGTTTTACACGACATCTCACTGTTAAGTAATATCATCATACATGAACTCTTGTTTTACATGACATCTCACTGTTAAGTAATATCATCATACATGAATTCTTGTTTTACATGACATCTCACTGTTAAGTAATATCATCATACATGAACTCTTGTTTTACATGACATCTCACTGTTAAGTAATATCATCATACATGAACTCTTGTTTTACATGACATTTCACTGTTAAGTAATATCATCATACATGAACTCTAGTTTTACATGACATCTCACTGTTAAGTAATATCATCATACATGAACTCTTGTTTTACATGACATCTCACTGTTAAGTAATATCATCATACATGAACTCTTGTTTTACATGACATCTCACTGTTAAGTAATATCATCATACATGAACTCTCGTTTTACATGACATCTCACTGTTAAGTAATATCATCATACATGAACTCTTGTTTTACATGACATCTCACTGTTAAGTAATATCATCATACATGAACTCTTGTTTTACATGACATCTTAATAAAATCATGTCAATATGCTTAAGAATTCTGATGTCGTCATAACATATTCAATAAATAATCAGTTTATAAAAACACATTGAGATTGAAGTTGATTAAAATGGTTAGTATCATACAGGACAAGAAAGGTAGAAATGACATGAGAATTAGACCAAAATGTACTGTTTTATAGATCCTCTTACAAATTGTAGATATATTGTACCAGTATTGGCCATAATGACATTGTGTCTAGATATAATAGTTACAAAGTAATATTATATAAGATGATGCTTTGTATTCTGATGTGTGATGATTTAATGCATTGTATATATGTACAATTAATTGTTGAAGATTTTATTTATGTTTTACCTTATTTTATAGGGATACAAAAGGAAGAATGCTTATATAGCTTCACAAGGTATATTATATATCATTGTTTATTTATTTTTAATTGTAATTATTTGAGAAGAATTACTTTATTTCAAAAGTGAAGCTTCTTATTTTGAAAGTATTGTGTTGATTTCTTTACTTGGTCACTTAATTGACCAATATGCTTTCTGTTAATTATTGAATTTTAATGAAAATTTGGAAAAAACGATATTCTGTCTTTATAAACTAACTTTCATGTTTTTTATTGAATATGCATATGTTTCATTTAACAAAAAATGGGGTGCATCAATTTGGTTTTTGTTTTGTTCAGGGCCTATGAAGGTAATGTTTAGAGATTTCTGGAGGATGATTTGGCAGAAACAATGCTGTAAAATTGTCATGTTGACCAATCTAATGGAAGCATGTAAGGTAAGTAAAAAATACAAACATATTAAATAAATACAACACACAAACATATTGAATATTAAATACAACATACAAACATATTAAATATTAAATACAACACACAAACATATTAAATATTAAATACAACACACAAACATATTAGATAAATACAACACACAAACATATTAAATATTAAATACAACACACAAACATATTAGATAAATACAACACACAAACATATTAAATATTAAATACAACACACAAACATATTAGATATTAATTACAACATATTAAATATTAAATACAACACACAAACATATTAGATAAATAAACACAACACACAAACATATTAGATAAATACAACACACAAACATATTAGATAAATACAACACACAAACATATTAGATAAATACAACATACAAACATATTAGATAAATAAACACAACACACAAACATATTAGATAAATAAACACAACACACAAACATATTAAATAAATACAACACACAAACATATTAGATAAACACAACACACAAACATATTAGATAAACACAACACACAAACATATTAGATAAATAAACACAACACACAAACATATTAGATAAATACAACACACAAACATATTAGATAAATACAACATACAAACATATTAGATAAATACAACACACAAACATATTAGATAAATACAACACACAAACATATTAGATAAATACAACATACAAACATATTAGATAAATACAACACACAAACATATTAGATAAATAAACACAACACACAAACATATTAAATAAACACAACACACAAACATATTAGATAAATACAACACACAAACATATTAGATAAATACAACATACAAACATATTAGATAAATAAACACAACACACAAACATATTAGATAAATACAACACACAAACATATTAGATAAATAAACACAACACACAAACATATTAGATAAATACAACACACAAACATATTAAATAAACACAACACACAAACATATTAGATAAATACAACACACAAACATATTAGATAAATACAACATACAAACATATTAGATAAATAAACACAACACACAAACATATTAGATAAACACAACACACAAACATATTAGATAAACACAACACACAAACATATTAGATAAATAAACACAACACACAAACATATTAGATAAATACAACATACAAACATATTAAATAAATACAACACACAAACATATTAGATAAACACAACACACAAACATATTAGATAAATACAACACACAAACATATTAGATAAATACAACATACAAACATATTAAATAAATACAACACACAAACATATTAGATAAACACAACACACAAACATATTAGATAATTACAACACACAAACATATTAGATAAACACAACACACAAACATATTAAATAAATACAACACACAAACATATTAGATAAACACAACACACAAACATATTAGATAAATAAACACAACACACAAACATATTAGATAAATACAACACACAAACATATTAAATAAATACAACATACAAACATATTAGATAAATACAACACACAAACATATTAAATAAATACAACACACAAACATATTAGATAAACACAACATACAAACATATTAGATAAATACAACACACAAACATATTAGATAAATACAACACACAAACATATTAAATAAATACAACACACAAACATATTAGATAAATACAACACACAAACATATTAGATAAATACAACACACAAACATATTAGATAAATACAACATACAAACATATTAAATAAATACAACACACAAACATATTAGATAAACACAACACACAAACATATTAGATAAATAAACACAACACACAAACATATTAGATAAATACAACACACAAACATATTAGATAAATACAACATACAAACATATTAAATAAATACAACACACAAACATATTAGATAAACACAACACACAAACATATTAGATAAATACAACACACAAACATATTAGATAAACACAACACACAAACATATTAAATAAATACAACACACAAACATATTAGATAAACACAACACACAAACATATTAGATAAATAAACACAACACACAAACATATTAGATAAATACAACACACAAACATATTAAATAAATACAACATACAAACATATTAGATAATTACAACATACAAACATATTAGATAAATAAACACAACACACAAACATATTAGATAAATACAACACACAAACATATTAGATAAATACAACACACAAACATATTAGATAAACACAACACACAAACATATTAGATAAATACAACACACAAACATATTAGATAAATACAACACACAAACATATTAGATAAACACAACACACAAACATATTAGATAAATAAACACAACACACAAACATATCAGATAAATACAACACACAAACATATTAAATAAATACAACATACAAACATATTAGATAAACACAACACACAAACATATTAGATAAACACAACATACAAACATATTAGATAAATAAACACAACACATAAACATATTAGATAAATAAACACAACACACAAACATATTAGATAAATAAACACAACATACAAACATATTAGATAAATAAACACAACACACAAACATATTAGATAAATAAACACAACATACAAACATATTAGATAAATACAACACACAAACATATTAGATAAACACAACACACAAACATATTAGATAAACACAACACACAAACATATTAGATAAATACAACACACAAACATATTAGATAAACACAACACACAAACATATTAGATAAATACAACATACAAACATATTAGATAAATAAACACAACACACAAACATATTAGATAAATAAACACAACACACAAACATATTAGATAAATAGACACAACACACAAACATATTAGATAAATACAACATACAAACATATTAGATAAATAAACACAACACACAAACATATTAGATAAACACAACACACAAACATATTAGATAAATACAACACACAAGCATATTAAATAAACACAACACACAAACATATTAGATAAATACAACATACAAACATATTAGATAAATACAACATACAAACATATTAGATAAATAAACACAACACACAAACATATTAGATAAACACAACACACAAACATATTAGATAAATACAACACACAAACATATTGGATAAATACAACATACAAACATATTAGATAAATAATACAACATACAAACATATTAGATAAACACAACACACAAACATATTAGATAAACACAACATACAAACATATTAGATAAATAAACACAACACACAAACATATTAGATAAATAAACACAACACACAAACATATTAGATAAATAAACACAACATACAAACATATTAGATAAATACAACACACAAACATATTAGATAAATACAACACACAAACATATTAAATAAATACAACATACAAACATATTAGATAAATACAACATACAAACATATTAGATAAATACAACACACAAACATATTAGATAAATACAACACACAAACATATTAGATAAATACAACACACAAACATATTAGATAAACACAACACACAAACATATTAGATAAACACAACACACAAACATATTAGATAAATACAACACACAAACATATTAGATAAACACAACACACAAACATATTAGATAAATACAACATACAAACATATTAGATAAATACAACATACAAACATATTAGATAAATAAACACAACACACAAACATATTAGATAAACACAACATACAAACATATTAGATAAATACAACATACAAACATATTAGATAAATACAACACACAAACATATTAGATAAACACAACACACAAACATATTAGATAAATACAACACACAAACATATTAGATAAACACAACACACAAACATATTAGATAAATACAACATACAAACATATTAGATAAATAAACACAACACACAATCATATTAGATAAACACAACACACAAACATATTAGATAAATACAACACACAAACATATTAGATAAACACAACACACAAACATATTAGATAAATACAACACACAAACATATTAGATAAATACAACATACAAACATATTAAATAAATACAACACACAAACATATTAGATAAACACAACACACAAACATATTAGATAAACACAACACACAAACATATTAGATAAATACAACACACAAACATATTAGATAAACACAACACACAAACATATTAGATAAATACAACATACAAACATATTAGATAAATACAACACACAAACATATTAGATAAATACAACATACAAACATATTAGAAAAATAAACACAACACACAAACATATTAGATAAACACAACACACAAACATATTAGATAAATACAACACACAAACATATTAAATAAATAAACACAACACACAAACATATTAGATAAATACAACACACAAACATATTAGATAAATACAACATACAAACATATTAGATAAACACAACACACAAACATATTAGATAAATACAACACACAAACATATTAGATAAATACAACATACAAACATATTAGATAAATAAACACAACACACAAACATATTAGATAAACACAACACACAAACATATTAGATAAATACAACACACAAACATATTAGATAAACACAACACACAAACATATTAGATAAATACAACACACAAACATATTAGATAAATACAATATACAAACATATTAAATAAATACAACACACAAACATATTAGATAAACACAATGCACAAACATATTAGATAAATACAACACACAAACATATTAGATAAACACAACACACAAACATATTAAATAAATACAACACACAAACATATTAGATAAACACAACACACAAACATATTAAATATTAAATACAACACACAAACATATTAGATAAATACAACACACAAACATATTAGATAAACACAACACACAAACATATTAAATAAATACAACACACAAACATATTAGATAAACACAACACACAAACATATTAGATAAATACAACACACAAACATATTAGATAAACACAACACACAAACATATTAAATAAATACAACACACAAACATATTAGATAAATACAACTCACAAACATATTAGATAAATACAACACACAAACATATTAAATAAATACAACACACAAACATATTAGATAAACACAACACACAAACATATTAAATAAATACAACACACAAACATATTAGATAAACACAACACACAAACATATTAGATAAATACAACACACAAACATATTAGATAAACACAACACACAAACATATTAAATAAATACAACACACAAACATATTAGATAAACACAACACACAAACATATTAGATAAATACAACACACAAACATATTAGATAAACACAACACACAAACATATTAGATAAATACAACAAACAAACATATTAGATAAATACAACACAAACATATTAGATAAACACAACCCACAAACATATTAGATAAATACAACACACAAACATATTAGATAAATACAACACACAAACATATTAGATAAACACAACACACAAACATATTAGATAAACACAACACACAAACATATTAGATAAATACAACACACAAACATATTAGATAAACACAACACACAAACATATTAGATAAATACAACATACAAACATATTAGATAAATACAACACACAAACATATTAGATAAATACAACATACAAACATATTAGATAAATAAACACAACACACAAACATATTAGATAAACACAACACACAAACATATTAGATAAATACAACACACAAACATATTAGATAAATAAACACAACACACAAACATATTAGATAAATACAACACACAAACATATTAGATAAATACAACATACAAACATATTAGATAAACACAACACACAAACATATTAGATAAATACAACACACAAACATATTAGATAAATACAACATACAAACATATTAGATAAATAAACACAACACACAAACATATTAGATAAACACAACACACAAACATATTAGATAAATACAACACACAAACATATTAGATAAACACAACACACAAACATATTAGATAAATACAACACACAAACATATTAGATAAATACAACATACAAACATATTAAATAAATACAACACACAAACATATTAGATAAACACAACACACAAACATATTAGATAAATACAACACACAAACATATTAGATAAACACAACACACAAACATATTAAATAAATACAACACACAAACATATTAGATAAACACAACACACAAACATATTAAATATTAAATACAACACACAAACATATTAGAAAAATACAACACACAAACATATTAGATAAACACAACACACAAACATATTAAATAAATACAACACACAAACATATTAGATAAACACAACACACAAACATATTAGATAAATACAACACACAAACATATTAGATAAACACAACACACAAACATATTAAATAAATACAACACACAAACATATTAGATAAATACAACTCACAAACATATTAGATAAATACAACATACAAACATATTAGATAAATACAACACACAAACATATTAAATAAATACAACACACAAACATATTAGATAAACACAACACACAAACATATTAAATAAATACAACACACAAACATATTAGATAAACACAACACACAAACATATTAGATAAATACAACACACAAACATATTAGATAAACACAACACACAAACATATTAAATAAATACAACACACAAACATATTAGATAAACACAACACACAAACATATTAGATAAATACAACACACAAACATATTAGATAAACACAACACACAAACATATTAGATAAATACAACACACAAACATATTAGATAAATACAACACAAACATATTAGATAAACACAACACACAAACATATTAGATAAATACAACACACAAACATATTAGATAAATACAACACACAAACATATTAGATAAACACAACACACAAACATATTAAATAAATACAACACACAAACATATTAGATAAACACAACACACAAACATATTAGATAAATACAACACACAAACATATTAGATAAATACAACATACAAACATATTAAATAAATACAACACACAAACATATTAGATAAACATATTAGATAAATACAACACACAAACATATTAGATAAATAAACACAACACTCAAACATTAAATTAATACAACACTTAAATATATTAAATAAATTTATACACACCACTCACTTTTATAATTCTTCTGATTAACATTTTAAAATTTGAAGAAGAAAAAAACCCAACATTACTCTTAAATATTGTAATTTACATTGAATAAAATATCTGTATACAGTGTTACCTCTGTATCTCAGATTCTGATAAATCGTTTACTTATATAACTTAAGTAAACATTTAGTTCATTCATGGTAACTCTTAGCTTCATTTCTCCTGAAGGACTCAAATACTGGGCTATTTATATTTTAAAACAATTAAAATCATCAGTTCTTCAGATCTAATACAACACTTGAACACTTAGCAGGATCCAAGAACTGGAAAATGGTATGAAAAGATCAAAATCTATTCCTGGTGTTAAATTGTGAAGACCCAATAATCCCTATTATATTTACGTCTGTTTTATTTCGCTATGTCAATTTACTTGATATTTATATTTATTATAGTCATGTACATTTGATTCAGTGTATTGTGGCTGTCATTAATATGTAAAATATTAGGATTAAATACATAAAACATTTGTATATTTTCAGACTAAATGTGAACAATACTGGCCAGATGAAGATTCTATTTGTTATGGGAACATTTCTGTTGAAATGATACAAAGTAAAGTTTATACAGATTTTACCATCAGAACATTTAAAATGTCATGTGTAAGTAATTAAAATGGAAGAGATTAAATATCAAGTTTGTTGACTTGATATAGAGTGATACTGAAGTGAATCTTGAGAACCAGCAGTAAAAATTCTACAATATTTGTAATGCATCATCATTGTGATATTAATAAATAGATTTAGATTTTTACAGAAAAGGTCTCAAGGTCTATTAGGCCTGATCCCCCAGGGTACAAAGTTTAATATTGGCTTCAATAGGGAAACTAAAATAAATATTCTTCAGAACCCATATTAAATGCAAATATATATGGTATTGGGTCTAAATCCATGGACTGTAATTCTTATACATAGGCTACAATGGAAAACAATTCAATAGATGGTAGTCTCACGGACCAGCGAAGGAAATTAAATGGTATTTGACATGAACTATCTTTGTCAAGTGTAGATTAAACTTTGTTCAGATGAATGGCCAAATGTATATGGGCTCTGATCCCTAAGGGGCCAAAATGTAACAGAGGCTACAAAGAAAATGTTTGAAAAAAACATTTACCATTTTTCACATAAACCAGATTTGTAAATACTATTATAAATAGCACGAATCCTCATTGTGGTATGCAGAATCAAGTTTGTGCAAATGAAGACCAAATGGTCTATGGGGTGCAAAGGTTAATACTAACCACAATTAGAAACTTTTAACAAATATTTTTTCATAAAAGGCAGTAAAGGAAATCTAATTGTAATTTTTTTATTAAGTTTGTATCAATTAATGTCCCTGGATCTATTGGGTTCAAAATCTGGGGGAATAAAAATTTTTTACGTTCGGCAATAAAATATATTTTTTTTTACAGGAAATTGTTAGCATCTAGTTAGTTCTATTGCCATCACTTGGCGTCCGTCGTCTGTGGTCTGTCGTCTGTTGTCTGTCGTCTGTAAACTTTTCACATTTCAAGCTTCTTCTCCAAAACCACTGGGCCAATTGGAACCAAACTTAGCAGGAATGTTCCTTGGATGGTCCTCTACAAAGTTACTGTTTTTCGTTCCAGTCGGATATTCAACATGGCTGCCAGGGCCAATAATATGCTCTGATTGGCTGAAATTTCAAAGATCTTCTTCTCTGAAACTAATGAACTGACTGAACCCAAACTGTAAATGAATGATCATTGGAATGTCCTTTACCAAGTTACTGTTTTTTATGCCGATCGGAAATCCAAGATGGCCGCCACCGCAGGACATAGATTAACATTGGACCCTATGGGAAAATGTTCAAATGCCTTCTTCTCAGAAACTACAAATATGATTAAAGCCAAACTGTACATGAATGTTCATTGGATGGTCCTCTACAATCTTAAGGTTTTTTGTTCCGATATGAAATTCAAAATGGCGGCTACGGCAGAACTTAGTTTAACATTGGACCCTATGGGGAAAATGTTTCAAAACGCTTCTTCTCTGAAACCACTTGGACAATTGAAACCAAACTGCCCAGGAATGATCATTGGAAGGTCCTCTACAAAGTTTATGTTTTTTATGTCGATCGGAAATCCAAGATGGCCACCACCGCAATACATAGATTAAGATTGGACCCTATGGGAAAATGTTCAAAGGCCTTCTTCTCAGAAACTACAAATATGATTAAAGCCAAACTGTACATGAATGTTCATTGGATGGTCCTCTACAAACTTTACGTTTTTTGTTCCGATATGAAATTCAAAATGGCGGCTACAGCAGGACTTAGTTTAACATTGGACCCTATGGGAAAAATGTTTCAAAACGCTTCTTCTCTGAAACCACTAGGACAGTTGAAACCAAACTGCCCAGGAATGATCATTGGAAGGTCCTCTACTTTACGTTTTTTGTTCCGATATGAAATTCAAAATGGCGGTTATGGCTAGTGGTGCACCGATCATCGGAAACATCGACTAATCAGTCGGACGTCATCATACTATCCGATGATCGATTCTTAAACCTTGTGGTCGATTCTGATTCTATAGTGTCTAAAATATATATGCTTAACTTTGTTTGTTCTTTGGTTGTTTTGTTGTTTTTTTTGTCTCCATACTGACAAAAATATTGCAGTTTTATCCCAGCTGGGTTTTTTTGCCCTCATACTGACAAACATCTGGCAGTTTTGTCCAAGCGTACTTTTGATTCTCAGTCAATACACATATTTGGACTAGTCTATTATTTATCTACTCCCCGGAATAGTCCATTTTATATCAGGTATTACACATATGGAAAACGATCTTTTGTTTTGTTCTAAGTTAATGTTTACAAATGGAAAAATTGTAGTTTGTAAATATATTATTTGATTTTATTCAAATCATTACTTTTGTCAAACACATATTTGGACTAGTCTATTATTTATCTATCTATATCAGGTGTTACACATATGGAAAACGATCTTTTGTTTTGTTCTAAGTTAATGTTTACTAATGGAAAAATTATGGTTTATAAATATATGATACAATTTTATTTATATCTTTACTTTTGTCAATCATACTCTTGAAATAAAGACTATTTGATTAATTATAGTCAGTAAATACATTTAGCAGGCAATCGTCATCGATGATCGATCATCGGTCGATGTTGATATAACGATCATCGATCTTGAAAATGTTTCCGATTCCCATCACTAGTTACGGCAGGACTTAGTTTAACATTGGACCCTATGGGGAAAATGTTTCAAAACGCTTCTTCTCTGAAACCACTTGGACAATTGAAACCAAACTGCCCAGGAATGATCATTGGAAGGTCCTCTACAAAGTTTCTGTTTTTTTATGCCGATCGAAAATTCAAGATGGCCGCCACCTCAGGACATAGATTAACATTGGACCCTATGGGAAAATGTTCAAATGCCTTCTTCTCAGAAACTACAAATATGATTAAAGCCAAACTGTACATGAATGTTCATTGGATGGTCCTCTACAAACTTTACGTTTTTTGTTCTGATATGAAATTCAAAATGGCGGCTACTGCAGGACTTAGTTTAACATTGGACCCTATGGGGAAAATGTTTCAAATTGCTCCTTCTCTGAAACCACTTGGATAATTGAAACCAAACTGCCCAGGAATGATCATTGGAAGGTCCTCTACAAAGTGTGTGTTTTTTATGCCGATCGGAAATCCAAGATGGCCACCACCGCAGGGCATAGATTAACATTGGACCCTATGGGAAAATGTTCAAATGCCTTCTTCTCAGAAACTACCAATATGATTAAAGCCAAACTGTACATGAATGTTCATTGGATGGTCCTCTACAAACTTTACGTTTTTTGTTCTGATATGAAATTCAAAATGGTAGCTACTGCAGGACTTAGTTTAATATTGGACCCTATGGGAAAAATGTTTCAAAATGCTTCTTCTCTGAAACCACTTGGACAATTGAAACCAAACTGCCCAGGAATGATCATTGGAAGGTCCTCTGTTTTTTATGCCGATCGGAAATCCAAGATAGCTGCCACCACGGGTCATAGTATTAACACAGGACCATATGGGGAAAATACAGAAATATATTCTTCTCTGAAGCTATTGCACTTATTGAACCTAAACTGTGCATCAATCATTGGAAGGTCCTTTACAAACTTTGTGTTTTTTATGTTGATCGTAATTCCAAGATGACTATCACTGCAGGACATAGTTTTTACATAGGACCAATTGGTTCTTTTTATAACTAGGTGAACGATACAGAGAGCCTCTGGTTTTAATATTTGATATAGTTAATAATTATGTGTAATATGTCTTTTATAGAATGGACAAAGTAGAGAAGTTAGACAGTATCATTTTACGAGTTGGTCTGACCATGGAACATTAACATCGTCTACACCTTTGTTATGTTTTAAACATAAAGTAGACATGTACAACAGGGAAAGTACAGCTCCTGTTGTTGTTCACTGCAGGTATGATCTAAACTATCACAATTTTACAGTAATAGACATTTATTGTTTAGTTAGATGTAAATCTAACTACCGTACAATCATGTCCACAAAGGCCTCAGTTTTAATTGTAAAATAGGAACTTTATATGGAAATCTGCTCTAGACAGTTTTATCAAGTACATAAGATCATATAAAGAAATAAAAAGAAACCAAACAAATATATTGTGTATTTACATTACTAAATTGTATTGTCATTGTCCTCTCTACATTCAAATCTTAACACGATTTTATTATCATGAATATTTTTTTTTATTATAAAACTTATATTCCAATTAAAATATACTTAAATTGTGCTAACTTCCATTAAAAAAAAAGTTTCAAAGGGGCATTTTTTTTATCAGTGCTGGTATTGGAAGGACTGGTACCTATGTTGGTTTAGATTATGTCAATGAGCAAGCCAAAGCAGAAGGATATGTTGATGTATTAAAGTGTGCTCAGTTAATGAGGGCTAATAGGACAAACATGATACAAACATGGGTATGTTGTTGATTTATATAGAATTCTAGATCTTAGGATGAAAATAAAATACAGTACATAGACCAGACCAAATCTGATACAATTTTTTGCTATCACTTCTATGTATGTGACATTTCATATTACAAAACCGAAGTACCCTGAGAAAACCACTGACCTGCTGCAAGTCACTGACAAACTGTATCACATAATGTTGTGTACACCTCACCATGAGCAGGATTCAAACTCACAATGTCAGTGGTGATAGGGACTGATTGCATAGGTAGTAGTAAATCCAACTACCATATGATCATGATCACGACAGCCCCGGTTTATTGAACAACAATCAGTTGTACACACCTGTAATATGATGTCAGAACCAAACACATTTAAGCATGTCATGACTTAATATTAAAGGATCTGTAGCAGAAATCATATCTATTTATAGAATGACTTATAATTATATGATGACTAATTAAACAACTTAATGTTTGATATAAAGTAGAAAAGTTGTGAGTTCGAATCCTACTCAAATGGGGTGTTCTTGATACAACATTATGTGATCAAGTTTGTCAGTGACTTGTGGCAGGTCGTGGTTTTCTCCCAAGTATTCCAGTTCCTCCACCAATAAAACTGACTGCCACGATATGGCTGAAATATTGTTGAAAGTGGCATTAAGCACCACATCCCTAACACTAGAAAATGTAGTATTGATATGGTTTATAGTATTAACTACTCTGCTTACTAGTATGTAAAGGGAGATAATTAGCTATTGTTATTTCCTGTACAATTACATTCCCATTTATTATATGTTTTACAATAAATTGACCTATTTTTCAGGAACAATATATGTTTTTATATGATGCCTTATTAGAAGCAGTATTAGCAGGGGAAACAACTCTTTCTATAGGAGAATTTGAATCTCGTTATCAAGAAATGTGTATACAGAAGTCTGGATTTACCACATCAGCATTAGATAAACAGTATGAAGTATGTATTTATTACTGGTGGTATTTAAGCTTAATTTAATTGTTTCACAATTAGATATTTTATTCGAGATGATATGTCAGGTCTAGTCCACAATTACCGTTATCCCAAGAGGATGAACTGGCCTTTCAACAATGAGATAAATATGGAAAGTCAAGGAACCATGATTTTATTGCTATTTGTCAATTCCCAGTCGCTGTAAATACTAGTGATGAATATAATTCTTATCTATAAGTAATTGTGAGATGGCCCCCCTAGTTTGCATACATGCACACATCTGTTGTATAATTGTCTTTCAGTTTCTTTCTTCTGTTATTTTTGCAGCATATTTGAAATTGTTTTCTCTTTTAGGTTTCAAAGAAGCTGTTACCAAATATAGAAAATACAGAGTTTAAAGCTGCTTTGGTTCCAGAAAATATAGACAAAAACCGAGTGAAAAATGTCTTACCAGGTAACCTGTTTAGACAAACCTGAATCATGGTAGACAAATGTTAATTAAAGCTGTAAATGATCTTTTTAGCTCACCTTGCCAAAGGCAATGTGAGCTTTTGCCATCACTTGGCATCCGTCGTCCATTAACTTTTCACATTTTAGTCTTCTCCTCTGAAACCCCATAGCCAAATGAACTGAAACTTGATAGGAAGCATCTATGGAAGGACCCCTACAAAGATTGCTAATTTTGTCCCGATCCATTAAAAAACATGGCTGCCACTGGCAATTCTTGTTTCTGATTGCCCGATTTTTAAAAATCTTCTCCTCTGAAACTGCTTGGCCAAATGAACCGAAACTTGGTAGAAAGCTTCTATGGAGGGTCCTCTATAAAGATTGCTCATTTCGTCCCGATCCGTTAACAAACATGGCCGCCATAGGCAATTCTTGTTTCTGATTGGTCAATTTCTAAAAAAATCTTTTCCTCTGAAACCGCTTGGCCAAATGAACCGAAACTTGGTAGGAAGCATCCTTGAAAGATCCTCTATAAAGACTGCTCATTTAGTTCCGATCCGTTAACAAACATGGCCACCACAGGCCATTGTTTTTTCTGATTGGTTGATTTCTAAAAAAATCTTCTCCTCTGAAACTGCTTTTCCAAATGAACTGAAATTTGGTAGAAAGCATCTATGAAAGGTCCTCTATAAAGATTGCTCATTTGGTCCCGATTCGTTAACAAACATGGCCACCACAGGCAATTCTTATTTCTGATTGGTCAATTTCTAAAAATCTTCTCCTTTGAAACCAATTTGCCAAATAAACCGAAACTTGGGAGGAAGCATCTATGGAAGGTCCTCTATAAATATTGCTCATTTTGTGTCAATCCGTTAACAAGCAAGGCCGCCACAGGCAATTCTTGTTTCTGATTGGTCGATTTCTAAAAATCTTCTCCTCTGAAACTGCTTGACCAAATTAACTGAAACTTGGTAGGAAGCATCTATGGAAGGTCCTCTATAAAGATTGCTAAAAAAAAATTCATCCCGTTCTGTTAACAAACATGGCTGCCAAAGGCAATTCTTGTTTCTGGTTGGTCGATTTCTAAAAATCTTCTTCTCTGAAACTGCTTAGCCAAATGAACCGAAACTTGGTGGGAAGCACCTATGGAAGGTTCTGTATTAAGTTTCTTCAAAGCAGAATGAAAGGTGAGTGACACAGGCTCAGCCCACTGAGCCTCTTTTTTGCTTGCTGGAATATTGCGATGTCCTCATTAATAATTCTCTAGAGGGACTAGAGAATTGCAGTCCGTCCATCTATCAATATGTCTGTCCTTCAGATTTGTTAACACCTGTGACTTGAAATTTGTTGTGAAGTAGCACAAAATGATGTGCACTAAATATAATAATTTTGAGAGAAAAAACAAGATGGCAGAACGATGGCCATTTTGATAATATTTTATGTTTTTGTACGTTACCACATGTAGGTGTTTCAGATCATTATAATTTGTAGTGCAGTAATTCATAAAGGAGGGCTGATGCACTCAAAATATATATATATATATATATATTTTTGATAATGTCAAGATGGTTGAAAGGCAGCCATTATAATACTTACCTGGCTTGTTTATAATATCATACTAATTATTATATTTTTACAGCTAACAGATATAGACCACACCTGTACACACAAGTAGAAGGATCCAATGACTATATTAATGCTGTCTTCATACCAGTAAGTTTTACTTATCAGTAATGTTGAATTAAAGTGTTTAGTTATTAAGTGTCTTCTAAATGTCAGATTTTACAAACTAATGATAATTTATGATGAACTATTGTTAATTAGACTACTACTGTATTAGTGAAAGGGGTCATCCATGGTTTTAGTCTTACAGAGGTAGAACTTGTTAACCTATGCACTCAGTGTCTATTACCATGAAAGTTCGTGAGTTTTGCTCCTACCTGTAGTTTGATTTACTGGATACAACCATGTGTAATAAAATTATCAGGAACTTACCAAGTCAATGTTTTTCTCCCAATACTTGGGTTTCTTCGACTAAATTATTTCAATTGCATCTTTTCAGAATCTAATGAATTTACCAAAAAAATAAGAATATACAATATCAAATGAGAAGATCTTATTTTATGAAACAAAGTAGACATACAGTGTTATTTATACTGTATTTCATTCTTCAGTCACAATGGCTTATTGCTTGAGATATTATGTTAGAACCAATATTTAGCATAAAAATTTATTATTTTTTCTAATGGATCACAGGGCTCACCACACTTAGTAAGATCAGGGCGACATAACTTCTTTCAGTTTACTTAAGTGGAGTTGAGGAAAAATCAGGGAGACTTCTGAAGAGCTTGCAGCTATTTTAATGTTTCTTTCCCCTCTACTGTATGTCCTCCTAGCTTTCACAATACAAATGTGCTGCTCAATGATCTTAACAAATTTATGCAATCAACAAGTTTGGAATAAAGTATTAAATATCAAACCCTGTATAGGTAAAATTTCAGGAACATTGGAGTTCCTTATGTGTGAATATAGAAGAAAAAGTGTGATTATTGGTGAAAACATACTGACTTCTAAAAACTGTCAGAGCTACGAAAACTTTTCTTTAAAGGTGGAAGTATGGCAATTTTCATTGAAACCAGGGGAAAATGTTGTCCACTTCACCTGGTTGGATGAACCCTGGGATCATTGCACTAAACTTTGAAAATTAGATATTTAATTTGTTACATTAAATGAATTTAAAATGTTTACAAAATCTACATTGTTACAGGGTTATACACACAGAGATAGATTTATCGTAACACAGATGCCTTTACCTAATACTGTAGCAGATTTCTGGAGGATGTTATATGATTATAATTCTAACACAGTTATTATGCTTAATGAGTTTGACAGAAATGATAAGGTTTGTGGTAATTCTCTAGTATCTAATACAGAACCAAAAATAGGATTCCATGAAGATTTGTCTACTTAAATCTGATGGAAAACACAATTTTATCACTGTACCCAACATTTTGTATCTTTAATGTATAAGATTATGCTAAAATATTCTTTTTTCAACAAAACAAAATCATTTCAAATTTATTCAATGAAAAGACTTGTTCAAGTTCAAGATAACGAGATTCTTTTAGGACAATCAAGAACATACAATTACAAGGTCCATATTGAAAACCAGATTTAAGATTCCTATGTAGTAATTTTCATGAGAAGATAACTTTATTTAATGTTTTGTAGACTTGTGCCTTATATTGGCCAGAAGAACATGGATATACTGTATCCTATGATCCTCTTAGTATTGAGCTATTGTCATCTACAGAATCCAACAGAAATATTACAGAAAGGATATTTAAACTAAGTAATAAGGTCAAGGTAAACATTTAACTAAGTAACAAGGTCATGGTAAAGCATTCAAACCAAGTAACAAGGTCAAGGTAATCATTTAAACTAAGTAACAAAGTCAAGGTAATCATTCAAACAAGGTCACGGTAAACATTCAATCCAAGTAACAAGGTTGAGGTAAACATTCAAATAAGGTCAAGGTAAAACATTCAAACTGAGACATAAGGTCAAAGTAAACATTTTAGCTTATAGTTGTTGTCTAAAAAAATACAGATTCTTTTCTGAAATAGAGGCTGAAAGTTGGTATACAAATATCTATAGATTAAATACAGACTACATGTTACCACAGAACTCCATTTTCTGCTCAAAATAATGTGTCGTAGATATTTAAAAAAAATGTCATGTTTTTATAAAGATGTCAAAGGTAAGAAGGGGCCGTCGTGACTATGATCATGATTTACAAATTCTTATCAATCAGTGCCTATCACCTCTGATGTTGTGAGTACGAGTCTCGATTAGGGCGAGGTGTACAACATTATGTGATAAAGTTTGTCAGTGACTTGCGACAGGTCGGTGGTTTTCTCCGGGTCCTCAGGTTTTCTCCACCAATAAAACTGACCGCCATGATATAATTGAAATATTGTAGAAAGTGGCATTAAACATCATAAAACCAAACCAATCAAAGGCAATAACAATTGTATGTAATCAAGTTATTGTGTTTAATCAATGATGATGCTCTGATGATAATGATAAAGCTGGAAGCAATTATCTTTTTTTAATTCTCTTTGTAGAATGAAGATCGTGCTGTAAAACAGTTTGAATTTAATTGGGGAGAGAAAAATATTCCATCGACTGCCAAAGCATTACTTGATCTATTGGCCGAGATAGATGATTGGACAAAACAAAGTGGAAAGGGACCAATCACAGTACACTGCATGTAAGTTTAGCATTTGTACTTTTTTAAATAAAAAAATAAGCAATAACAAAAATATGACAAATCTAAAAGTATATATTTGCTATTAACACTGTGAAAGTTATGATAGAAAAAAATGTTTTTGTCTTTTGTTTAAAACTTTTGAATTTTGACAAGACCTGAAAACATTGCTAATATTTTAATTATTTTATAAAAATTGAAATAAAATTTGCATTTCATTAATTTCTGACAGGAATGGAGCTAGTAGAAGTGGATTGTTTTGTGCTTTTACTTTATTATTAGAGCGTATAGAACAAGATGGGGAGGTGGATGTCTTCCAGACAGTTAAAACAATAAGAAATAACAGACCTCAGTTCATAGAGGATAAGGTATGGCATTTGTTGCATTTAGTCTTTAACATACATAAAGGATTATTGCATTTTCGTGTCATGTGATGACACTAGATTTCCAAGAAATATTCATAATGTTTTTTTTATTAATAAAAATTTCAGATGATTAAGGCATTATAAAACAAATCGTAAATCAATATTGAATGACAAACACTTTGCCAAAAAATAAAAATAGAGAGACAAAAAAAAAACAATGTAAACGAACACAAAAATTTTAAGATGAACAACACAGACGTCATCTAAAATGTGGATTGAACTCAGGTTTTCCAGAAGAGTAAGTAGTTCATGCTCCACATGTGAAACCAGATCTATGTCCAAGTATGCTATAATCTATTGTAGGGAGTTTTATTTGCCACTGGAACAAGTGTCATAGATTTTAAGGCATTTTTTATGCTATTTTTATATGGTATGTCAAACTGTATAGCATCTATATAAATGAAATAAATTTCCTCCTTGTTTCCAGGAACAATACCAGTTCTGTTACAAGATGGCAGAGTTATATTTACAGCCTCCACAATAACCTTTGACCTAGATCTGATGTTTAAAACCAAAGATAGAAATGCTGAAATCAAAATCAGGTTAAGAGTTGCCAAAGTATATTTTTGTAAGGTTGTTGATTTTGAACATTGTTGTTTACTTTGTAAATATGTATAGATACAGTTATCAACATGAAATATATTGTAAATCAAATTTTATTCAGAGTTTGTATAGCAACCAGATTTGTTATAGTTTTACAGCATTATATTGTCAAGTCTTTCTAGTTGAATGATATTTGTTTGTATATTGCCTAATGTTCAAATTGAGATCTTATAAATAAATTATATTGTTTTATTTGGTACTGTTCAAATTGAGATCTTAAAAAAACAAATAATACTGGTATTTATTTGGTACTGTTCAAATTGAGATCTTATAAAAACAAATAATACTGGTATTTATTTGGTACTGTTCAAATTGAGATCTTATAAACAATTGTAACATAAATGCATTCTTTTCCTTTGATGTTTTTATGGTTTATATACCTGAATGTAAACAACAGCTAAGAATTATGTAATAATACACACAGATACAGGATATTGCACACTTTAAATCTGGACTGTAGTTGCAGTAATCAATGACCTATATAGCTAGATGTGATATTGCATGGCTTCATGTTACAAATAATTTATACCACAGTTTTCTGAGTTAAACGGTTAAGCAATATCAAACTTTGCATTCGATTGGTTAACCGTTTAACTCGGAAAGCCATGGTATAAATATAAGATAATATGGTTTTATTTGGTATTTGTTAACTTTGAAAAGTGTAATATGTTTGAAGACATTTTGAACTTTGATTTGAAACATCATGGTAAAGATATGCAATTTGATGAAGTCAAAAATAAATATGTTTTCTGTATTGACAAAACATAAGTTTTGAAAGATTTTTCCCTTGGTATATTGAAAGTATTTATGTAGATACTATTATACATTATACTATTATGACCATGCTTATATTAACATTCCCTTTGTTATAATATACAACGCCATATTGCTTTATATGTGTTTATTTTTGTTTTATTATCATTCCATAGTTTATTATATATTATACTTACAAGTGTTCAGATTCATGTTATATACTCATTTTAACAAACCTTTTATATGAATAACACTAGATGTAAAAACCATATGAAATGACATGTGTCCAATGACATGTGTCTTTATTTTATAAATATGCTGCACCTATGTTTACATGCAGCAGTTTTGTTTCTAAAGTGTTGGGGGTTTTTTTCAGTAATTAATCAAACTTCTCAATTCTGACAGAATTTTGATTAGATTTAAATTGTTTGGTCATAATGCAGGCGTAGTACCTTTATTTAATGGAGGAACCAAGAATCTGATTGACACATTGATTGTGTTTATATGTACTTCTGTGGTATATGTTATAATTAACTTCTTACACAAACACAACTAACTGTACACTTAATACAAGAGCAACCAAGTATTCTATTAAACCAGTTTTATTTGACTGTCATTTATTAAAACAAAACCTTCATTTATAATAACATAATATTTAGATTTTAGTTAAAGACTGTATTAAAAGTTCAATGGAATAATAAAAGGAATGTTTCCTTGATATTTTTTTTGGTACAGAACAAATTTAGTCTGATTTTCTAAGAAACAAACAATATATTTTATATGGCCTACATATTAACCTGTATCTTAAACAAAGACACAACTGATACTTTATATATATTATATAGACAATACATAAACAAGTGTACAGTAAGCTTCCTGTTATTTATTTGACCACTATTTTATCAGTGGAGAGAATGACTTGATAGTTGTATTTCCTAAATGTTCTAAAACAGTATTAAAACTTGTAGAAATGTTAATATTTTGTACATTCTTACATTATTTTATGAATTTATTCATACATATATTTTTTTATTTGTTTATAGAAAATTTTCAGTCTAATTCTATATGTTATATGATTTTCTTTGAAAAGAAAGACATTATTAAATAAATTAAACTATTCAAAGTTTTAGTTGTGAATAATTCAAATCTTTGATTTGAAAATTTAATCAAAATTTAATGTAGAAGAATACATCCAATGTTTTATAGGCTGAGGGTGTTTATCAAACAAATATATTTTTTTTTTATTATTTCCTTCTCATTTCTGCAAGGCAGATTATTTAAACAACCATTGAATTAAATTGAAACAATAAAGATGGAAATAAAATGAAAAAGATCCTGAAAATATTTCAGCTTTTTTTTTATAGAGTAGTCCAGAAATGTTGAAAGTTTTTAAGTTGCTCTGGTACATGAAAGATTTATAAGATATTTATACTGTATATCAGAAGAAGGCTTTCTACCCTGTGTCTGATGAATAGAATAAAATGTATAATTCTAACAAGCAACAAATATATCAAGTAAACTTACAAACAATGATACTTAATTAATCAAAATTGTATTCAATATATTTTTTTATCTTCAAACTTTAAAAAATGGGAATATAGTTAGATAACTAAAGAAAATATTTTGTAGGCATCTGTATTTTTGCACTCAAATAATTTTTTTAGCTAAAAAAAAGATAGGACATGACAGAATGTTGCAAAAATATTCCCTTTTATGTTAAATACCAAAATCAATTCCAAACGTAATTCTGTGCCAAGGATCTTCATGTGTTTAAAATTCAGAAGGATCTGTCATCTAGAACTAAAGTTATCACACAGAGACCATTGTGTCTAAATAACAGACAGCGGCATACCATAATATGATTGCAAGAATTTTTGCTATGGTATAAAATAATCACAAGGTGCCGAACAATGCAGTAATTCATGTATGTGCATCAGGGAATTAGTGAATTATCATCAGTAGGTAACAAGTGATTTATTTTTTTAATTGGGAATGTTACGACGTTGGAACTGTGATGTCAGATAGTGAAATGAATGCTTTTATTTCACTATGTGAAATACTGTTTGTTTTCTATCACTGGGAAATATCAGTATTTCACATATAATAATCTAATTTATCATATACTTGTAGATGATAAAGCTAAAAAAAATTCCCTGTAATAAAAGTTTTGCTTAGAATAATAAGAGGAATCATGTTTATTTCAACCAATTTCACTAGAATGGTCCAAGTGGGCTGATAAAGCAAGTTTATTAACTGCTTCCGGAATGTTATTACATGCCTTTCCGTCAAAGTCCGTAAGCTCACTTCGTGAATTTCCGGAAAACTGTGTTTACAGACACAGTGGATTCAACTGTTTTATAAAATATTTGCACAGAAAATTATTAACTACCAATTTCTCTCGTATGATATTGAAAGTGCTTAAAAAATTTGCATTTGTTGGATTTGTATATTAAAACAATAATTTTCTTGTTGTATAACTATATATACAGTCATGTATTTAATTCTAGCCAAAATGACTAAGCATTTTGGTACAAATCAGTTATTTCCTCTGTTGAAGTATATGATAAACATATCATAACATGTCATTTTTCATATCATACCCTTTATTAGCCCTAGTTCATATAACATCCCTTGAGCCTATCGGCTCTCGGGCTGATATCATGACCTCTGGCTGATAAAGGGTATGATATGAAAAATGCCATGTAATAAATATAGTATAACTAATCGTAAATTTTGAATATCAAAATAAGACCATGAGTGACCGAAGTACGCATAGGGATTAAACGAGTTCCGCCCACAAGTTTAATTGTTAATGCGTATTCGGTCACGAGTGGTCTTATTTTGATATTCAAAATGTATGATTTAGTTATACTGTTTATTATATAGACTTTCAAAATTTCTGATATATTATTTTTGTTATTTGTATATTTCATTCCACGCGTGTGAATCTACGAGCAATGATACTAAGGGGTTCAGCTGGAAGGGTCTGCCATCTTGAAAATATGAAATTCTACATGTCATATTTACAACAATACACAAAAATAATTAAAATGCTGACCTTGAAAACTTATTTTAGTTAAATTTGATCAAAATTGAAGCATACACGAAGCCAAATAACGTATAATCTTTACGTTTCAAACTGGAAGTCTTCATATGACGTCATGTTGGTTATGTGCCAAAGTCGTCAATGACATTTCGTGGAATTTTTTAAGTTTACAATTGTATAATTCACTGTAACACAACAAGGGACTTAACCACCACACTTATAGTTTAATATGTAAAAGTAGTTCCGGCGGGAAAAAACTGATATTTTCACATGTGAAAATACCGGAATTTATTTCACGGATAAATCCCCATAATTCACACCTATCTATATAATAATCTGTATGTATTATTTCCCATTATATAAACCAGTTACTTAGTTAAGAATCTATCAAATTTATCTTTATATTTTTATACACCCGCTCCCCGAAGGGGGAGGGGGGTATACTGTTTTACCTCTGTCCGTCTGTCCGTCCGTCCAAGATATTTTTCGTCGCATTTTTCTCAGTAACTGTTGATTGCAGAAATCTGATATTTGGTCACAAGCATCATATAGGTATACCATATTGTGGGTAGCGTTTTTGGACCCGTCAGATTCCTACTTCCTGTTTGCCGACTTAGTTGGTTTCTATACACATTGAACATATATGCACATTTTTCGTCACATTTTTCTCAGCAACTATTGATGGCAGAGATCTGATATTTGGTCACAAGCTTCATATAGGTACCCCATATCGTGGGAAGTGTTTTTGGACCCATCAGATTCCTACTTCCTGTTTGCCGACTTTGTTGATTTTTATACACATTGAACATATATGCTCATTTTTCTCAGCAACTATTGATGGCAGAAATCTGATATTTGGTCACAAGCTTCATATAGGTACCCTATATCGTGGGAAGCGTTTTTTGATTCGTCAGATTCCTACTTCCTGTTTGCCGAAGAGCGGGGGTATCATAGGTGAGCATTAGCTCACAGTTCATCTTGTTATTCAAGTTCATTTTAGGTGCTATATAATTATGTAACATTTCATTTTAAAGAAATCACATAACAGTGTGAAGAACTACATTAGTGCTTCATAAAGTTGACATCAAACAGAAACATTTTCTTCCAGGACATTCATACAGTACATACATATTGTTTAAAGTTTTTGGTAATCTTCATCCACTAAACATTATTTACTTTAAATAATATATATTTCCAAGCTGGGTAAATGTGCTATTGTAATTACAGCATAATGTGTTCCATATATAAACAGATTAACATGTAATATTTACCTTTGGTTCTATTATTTACCTGTGCTTCTAATATTTACCTATGGTTGTGATGAATAATGTGATATTTTGTTGTGAAAAGTATATTTTTATCATTCCATTGTCGATTTAAATTTTGATTTCAACAGATTTCACTTATATTTTATTGTATAATTCTACTTTCTTAAGAAGGGATATATTCATCTTTTTACACCCAACTTGTGGGATTCTGATTTTGTAGATAAATTACAAATACCCTCAGACAAGCCTGCTGGTTAAATTATAATTTAAAGATCTGATTTGCAATTTGTAACACAAAACAAAATGCCTATCATAAAATTATAATGGTTAGTAAATCAACATGAATTGCAAATATATCCTTATTTTTCTCATGAAATAAAAAGAAAATTTTACACACAAAAAAAATCCAATAAATACATATTACTTTGTATATTGATAATTTTAGTTGTCTCATAGGTTGTTCTAGATTTTAACCTTGTTAGAATTAGATTATAGCTTGTTATTAAAAGTCAGTGTTATGCTTGCTGATTTCATTGATAAAACTATTAAATATCATGTACATTACTTTGTTTGTTGTATGTTACAGTCAATGTTTTGTTGTTAATCAACACCCAGACATGGCTCAGCTTTATTGTACATGTCTATGTTGTCATTTTTATGTTAGTGTGTGGTGAAGTGAATCTGTGCAGGCTTTTTAACGTTTGATCTGTATTGCCATTGGAGATCCACTTCAAGAGGTGGAGGATTAGCATTCCACTAATTGGTTTAACCCCACCATAATTTTGTACCTGTCCCAATCCAGGTCCTGCATTTTCAACGTCAGAAGTCCTGGTCTCTTTCATGTTTAATGATGTTAGGTGAGAGCTGATTGTTCATTTTGTTAATATTGGTGGAATTGCTTACCTTCACTGTTTAAATTTCTCTTCATTATAATAATATTGGGGGATTATAATCATATTGAGCAAAAATATTGATATTTTTATATGTATAAGATAATTCCATGGAATAAGCCTTGTATTTATAGTCTAACACTCCTCCTAGGTTCTGTTGACTAACACTTCTTGTATGCAAAAGACAACTTCAAAGAGTAAACTAGAGGCTCAGGTGAGCCTGTATCGCTCACCTGACATAAATAAGTCCTCTTAAGAATGTCTGCATGCTGAATACATCTAAGTTACTATTCAAATCCCATACTGCCATAGGGTTCTATGTTAAAACTATGTCTGCTCATGGCAGCCATCTTGGATGGAGGTCGTGGTCACCGGACACAATTTTGAAAGTATACTACCCAAGGACCATCCATGCCATGTTTGCTTTAAATTGGCTGACTGGTTTCAGAAGAGAAGACTTTTAAACAATTTTCCCATAGGGTCCTATGTTAAAACTATGTCTGCTGACGGTGGCCATTTTGAACCGAGATCGGGATCACTGAACACAATTTTGGAAGTTGACCACCTAAGGACCATCGATGACATGTTTGCTATTTTGGCTTACTAGTTTCAGAGGAGAAGATTTTAAAACATTTTTTCCCATAGGGTCCTATGTTAAAACTACAGTATGTCTGCTGAAGGTGGCCATCTTGGATGGAGGTCAGGATCACTGGACACAATTTTGAAAATTGACCACTTAAGGACCATCCATGCCATGTTTGCTTTAAATTGGCTTACTGGTTTTAGAGAAGAAGATTTTTAAATATATTTCCCATAGGGTCCTATGTTAAAACTATGTTCGCTGATGGTTGCCATCTTGGATGGAGGTCGGGGTCACAGGACATAATTTTGAAAGTTGACCACCTAAGGACCATTCATCCCATGTTTGCTTTAAACTGACTTACTGGTTTCAGAGGAGAAGACTTTTAAACATTTTTTCCATAGGGTCCTATGTTAAAATTAAGTCAAGTCATGGTGGCCATCTTGAATTTCCGATCAGAAAACGATTCACAAGTTTAGTACAGGACCACCCAATGATCATTCCTGCAAAGCCACAATTCAATTGGCTTAGTGGTTTCTAACAAGAAGATTTTTAAAATTTCGACCAATCAGAACACATTATAGGCCCTGGCAGCCATGTTGGATTTCCGATCAGCACCAAAAACACAAATGTTGTATATGACCATCCAATGAACATTTCTGCCAAGTTTGATTCAAATCTGTTTTGTGGTTTCAGAAAAAAAGATGAAAATGTGAAATTCCCATAGGGTCCAATGTTAAACTAAGTCGAGTCATGGCGGCCATCTTGAATTTCCGATCGGCAAACGATTCACAAGTTTAGTACAGGACCACCCAATGATCATTCCTGCAAAGTCACAATTCAATTGGCTTAGTGGTTTCTAACAAGAAGATTTTTAAAATTTCAACCAATCAGAACACATTATGGGCCCTGGCAGCCATGTTGGATTTCCGATCAGCGCCAGAAACAAACATCTTGTATATGACCATCCAATGAACATTTCTGCCAAGTTTGATTCAAATCTGTTTTGTGGTTTCAGAAAAAAAGATGAAAATGTGAAATTCCCATAGGGTCCTATGTTAAACTAAGTCGAGTCATGGTGGCCATCTTGAATTTCCGATCGGCAAACGATTCACAAGTTTAGTACAGGACCACCCAATGACCATTCCTGCAAAGTCACAATTCAATTGGCTTAGTGGTTTCTAACAAGAAGATTTTTAAAATTTCGACCAATCAGAACACATTATAGGCCCTGGCAGCCATGTTGGATTTCCGATCAGCACCAAAAACACAAATGTTGTATATGACCATCCAATGAACATTTCTGCCAAGTTTGATTCAAATCTGTTTTGTGGTTTCAGAAAAAAAGATGAAAATGTGAAATTCCCATAGGGTCCAATGTTAAACTAAGTCGAGTCATGGCGGCCATCTTGAATTTCCGATCGGCAAACGATTCACAAGTTTAGTACAGGACCACCCAATGATCATTCCTGCAAAGTCACAATTCAATTGGCTTAGTGGTTTCTAACAAGAAGATTTTTAAAATTTCAACCAATCAGAACACATTATGGGCCCTGGCAGCCATGTTGGATTTCCGATCAGCGCCAGAAACAAACATCTTGTATATGACCATCCAATGAACATTTCTGCCAAGTTTGATTCAAATCTGTTTTGTGGTTTCAGAAAAAAAGATGAAAATGTGAAATTCCCATAGGGTCCAATGTTAAACTAAGTCGAGTCATGGCGGCCATCTTGAATTTCCGATCGGCAAACGATTCACAATTTTAGTACAGGACCACCCAATGATCATTCCTGCAAAGTTACAATTCAATTGACTTAGTGGTTTCTGACAAGAAGATTTTTAAAATTTCAACCAATGAGAACACATTATGGACCCTGGCAGCCATGTTGGATTTCAAATCAGCACCAAAAACACAAATCTTGTAGAGGACCATCCAGTGAACATTTCTGGCAAGTTTGGCTGATTTCTCATCAGCGGTTTCAGAGAAGAAGATTTAAATGTGAAAAGCTAACGGACGGACGGACGGACGGACAGACGACGGATGCTTACCCATGACAAAAGCTCACATGGCCTATGGCCTATGGCCAGGTGAGCTAAAAATGGGTGTAACTTCCAAATATGCAAAATTATGGAATTTAGGCCCCCTTTCTAGAAGCAAAATAGCCAATTTTCTTAATGAACTCGTAAAGAGTAGCATTTTGAATAAAAAATGCCATCAAATTTGATGAAAAATAAGAAAGTTCATTTTGGATCTCTCAGTTGAGTTGAGAGGTCATATACAAAGGTTTAAAGAAAACAAACAAAAAACAATAATCTACAAAACATTACACAGAAAACTAAAGATAGAGCAACACGAACACCACTAAAAACAAACAATAATCTACAAAACATTACACAGAAAACTAAAGATAGAGCAACACGTACACCACAAAAACAAACAATGATCTACAAAACACTAAACAGAAAACTAAAGACAGAGTAACACGAACACCACTAAAAACAAACAATAATCTACAAAACATTACACAGAAAACTAAAGATAGAGCAACACGAACACCACTAAAAACAAACAATAATCTACAAAACATTACACAGAAAACTAAAGATAGAGCAACACGTACACCACAAAAACAAACAATGATCTACAAAACACTACACAGAAAACTAAAGATAGAGCAACACGTACACCACAAAAAACAAACAATAATCTACAAAACATTACACAGAAAACTAAAGATAGAGTAACACGTACACCACTAAAAACAAACAATAATCTACAAAACACTACACAGAAAACTAAAGATAGAGTAACACGAACACCACTAAAAACAAACAATAATCTACAAAACATTACACAGAAAACTAAAGATAGAGCAACACGAACACCACTAAAACAAACAATAATCTACAAAACATTACACAGAAAACTAAAGATAGAGCAACACGAACACCACTAAAAACAAACAATAATCTACAAAACATTACACAGAAAACTAAAGATAGAGTAACACGAACACCAATAAAAACAAACAATAATCTACAAAACATTACACAGAAAACTAAAGATAGAGCAACACGAACACCACTAAAAACAAACAATAATCTACAAAACATTACACAGAAAACTAAAGATAGAGCAACACGAACTCCACTAAAAACAAACAATAATCTACAAAACATTACACAGAAAACTAAAGATAGAGCAACACGAACACCACTAAAAACAAACAATGATCTACAAAACATTACACAGAAAACTAAAGATAGAGCAACACGAACACCACTAAAAACAAACAATAATCTACAAAACACTACACAGAAAACTAAAGATAGAGTAACACGAACACCACTAAAAACAAACAATAATCTACAAAACATTACACAGAAAACTAAAGATAGAGCAACACGAACACCACTAAAAACAAACAATAATCTACAAAACATTACACAGAAAACTAAAGATAGAGCAACACGAACACCACTAAAAACAAACAATAATCTACAAAACATTACACAGAAAACTAAAGATAGAGTAACACGAACACCACTAAAAACAAACAATAATCTACAAAACATTACACAGAAAACTAAAGATAGAGCAACACGAACACCACTAAAAACAAACAATAATCTACAAAACATTACACAGAAAACTAAAGATAGAGCAACACGAACTCCACTAAAAACAAACAATAATCTACAAAACATTACACAGAAAACTAAAGATAGAGCAACACGAACACCACTAAAAACAAACAATGATCTACAAAACATTACACAGAAAACTAAAGATAGAGCAACACGAACACCACTAAAAACAAACAATAATCTACAAAACACTACACAGAAAACTAAAGATAGAGCAACACGTACACCACTAAAACAAACAATAATCTACAAAACACTACACAGAAAACTAAAGATAGAGCAACACGTACACCACTAAAACAAACAATAATCTACAAAACACTACACAGAAAACTAAAGATAGAGTAACACGAACACCACTAAAAACAAACAATAATCTACAAAACATTACACAGAAAACTAAAGATAGAGCAACACGAACACCACTAAAAACAAACAATAATCTACAAAACATTACACAGAAAACTAAAGATAGAGTAACACGAACACCACTAAAAACAAACAATAATCTACAAAACATTACACAGAAAACTAAAGATAGAGCAACACGAACACCACTAAAAACAAACAATAATCTACAAAACATTACACAGAAAACTAAAGATAGAGCAACACGAACTCCACTAAAAACAAACAATAATCTACAAAACATTACACAGAAAACTAAAGATAGAGCAACACGAACACCACTAAAAACAAACAATGATCTACAAAACATTACACAGAAAACTAAAGATAGAGCAACACGAACACCACTAAAAACAAACAATAATCTACAAAACACTACACAGAAAACTAAAGATAGAGCAACACGTACACCACTAAAACAAACAATAATCTACAAAACACTACACAGAAAACTAAAGATAGAGCAACACGTACACCACTAAAACAAACAATAATCTACAAAACACTACACAGAAAACTAAAGATAGAGTAACACGAACACCACTAAAAACAAACAATAATCTACAAAACATTACACAGAAAACTAAAGATAGAGCAACACGAACACCACTAAAACAAACAATAATCTACAAAACATTACACAGAAAACTAAAGATAGAGCAACACGAACACCACTAAAAACAAACAATAATCTACAAAACATTACACAGAAAACTAAAGATAGAGTAACACGAACACCAATAAAAACAAACAATAATCTACAAAACATTACACAGAAAACTAAAGATAGAGCAACACGAACACCACTAAAAACAAACAATAATCTACAAAACATTACACAGAAAACTAAAGATAGAGCAACACGAACTCCACTAAAAACAAACAATAATCTACAAAACATTACACAGAAAACTAAAGATAGAGCAACACGAACACCACTAAAAACAAACAATGATCTACAAAACATTACACAGAAAACTAAAGATAGAGCAACACGAACACCACTAAAAACAAACAATAATCTACAAAACACTACACAGAAAACTAAAGATAGAGTAACACGAACACCACTAAAAACAAACAATAATCTACAAAACATTACACAGAAAACTAAAGATAGAGCAACACGAACACCACTAAAAACAAACAATAATCTACAAAACATTACACAGAAAACTAAAGATAGAGCAACACGAACACCACTAAAAACAAACAATAATCTACAAAACATTACACAGAAAACTAAAGATAGAGTAACACGAACACCACTAAAAACAAACAATAATCTACAAAACATTACACAGAAAACTAAAGATAGAGCAACACGAACACCACTAAAAACAAACAATAATCTACAAAACATTACACAGAAAACTAAAGATAGAGCAACACGAACTCCACTAAAAACAAACAATAATCTACAAAACATTACACAGAAAACTAAAGATAGAGCAACACGAACACCACTAAAAACAAACAATGATCTACAAAACATTACACAGAAAACTAAAGATAGAGCAACACGAACACCACTAAAAACAAACAATAATCTACAAAACACTACACAGAAAACTAAAGATAGAGCAACACGTACACCACTAAAACAAACAATAATCTACAAAACACTACACAGAAAACTAAAGATAGAGCAACACGTACACCACTAAAACAAACAATAATCTACAAAACACTACACAGAAAACTAAAGATAGAGTAACACGAACACCACTAAAAACAAACAATAATCTACAAAACATTACACAGAAAACTAAAGATAGAGCAACACGAACACCACTAAAAACAAACAATAATCTACAAAACATTACACAGAAAACTAAAGATAGAGCAACACGAACACCACTAAAAACAAACAATAATCTACAAAACATTACACAGAAAACTAAAGATAGAGTAACACGAACACCACTAAAAACAAACAATAATCTACAAAACATTACACAGAAAACTAAAGATAGAGCAACACGAACAACACTAAAAACAAACAATAATCTACAAAACATTACACAGAAAACTAAAGATAGAGCAACACGAACTCCACTAAAAACAAACAATAATCTACAAAACATTACACAGAAAACTAAAGATAGAGCAACACGAACACCACTAAAAACAAACAATGATCTACAAAACATTACACAGAAAACTAAAGATAGAGCAACACGAACACCACTAAAAACAAACAATAATCTACAAAACACTACACAGAAAAATAAAGATAGAGCAACACGTACACCACTAAAAACAAACAATAATCTACAAAACACTACACAGAAAACTAAAGATAGAGCAACACGTACACCACTAAAAACAAACAATAATCTACAAAACACTACACAGAAAACTAAAGATAGAGCAACACGTACACCACTAAAACAAACAATAATCTACAAAACACTACACAGAAAACTAAAGATAGAGCAACACGTACACCACTAAAACAAACAATAATCTACAAATCACTACACAGAAAACTAAAGATAGAGCAACACGTACACCACTAAAACAAACAATAATCTACAAAACACTACACAGAAAACTAAAGATAGAGCAACACGTACACCACTAAAACAAACAATAATCTACAAAACACTACACAGAAAACTAAAGATAGAGCAACACGTACACCACTAAAACAAACAATAATCTACAAAACACTACACAGAAAACTAAAGATAGAGCAACACGTACACCACTAAAACAAACAATAATCTACAAAACACTACACAGAAAACTAAAGATAGAGCAACACGTACACCACTAAAACAAACAATAATCTACAAAACATTACACAGAAAACTAAAGATAGAGCAACACGTACACCACTAAAACAAACAATAATCTACAAAACATTACAGAGAAAACTAAAGATAGAGCAACACGTACACCACTAAAACAAACAATAATCTACAAAACACTACACAGAAAACTAAAGATAGAGCAACACGTACACCACTAAAACAAACAATAATCTACAAAACACTACACAGAAAACTAAAGATAGAGCAACACGTACACCACTAAAACAAACAATAATCTACAAAAAAACTACACAGAAAACTAAAGATAGAGCAACACGTACACCACAAAAACAAACAATAATCTACAAAACAATACACAGAAAACTAAAGATAGAGCAACACGAACACCACAAAAAACAAACAATAATCTACAAAACACTACACAGAAAACTAAAGATAGAGCAACACGTACACCACTAAAAACAAACAATAATCT
Source organism: Bathymodiolus brooksi (assembly GCA_963680875.1). NCBI lineage: Eukaryota > Metazoa > Mollusca > Bivalvia > Mytilida > Modiolidae > Bathymodiolus > Bathymodiolus brooksi. The sequence goes on from OY804575.1 coordinate 152,248,948, forward strand.
ACAAAACATTACACAGAAAACTAAAGATAGAGCAACACGTACACCACTAAAAACAAACAATAATCTACAAAACACTACACAGAAAAATAAAGATAGAGCAACACGTACACCACTAAAAACAAACAATAATCTACAAAACACTACACAGAAAAATAAAGATCAAGTAACACGAACACCACTAAAAACAAACAATAATCTACAAAACATTACACAGAAAACTAAAGATAGAGTAACACGAACACCACTAAGAACAAACAATAATCTACAAAACATTACACAGAAAAATAAAGATAGAGCAGCACGTAAACCACTAAAAACAAACAATAATCTACAAACACTACACAGAAAAATAAAGATAGAGCAACACGGACACCACTAAAAACAAACAATAATCTACAAAACATTACACAGAAAACTAAAGATAGAGCAACACGAACTCCACTAAAAACAAACAATGATCTACAAAACATTACACAGAAAACTAAAGATAGAGCAACACGTACACCACTAAAAACAAACAATAATCTACAAAACATAACACAGAAAACTAAACATCGAGAAACACGAACACCACTAAAAACAAACAATAATCTACAAAACATTACACAGAAAACTAAACATCGAGTAACACGAACACCACTAAAAACAAACAATAATCTACAAAACATTACACAGAAAACTAAAGATAGAGCAACACGTACACCACTAAAAACAAACAATAATCTACAAAACACTACACAGAAAACTAAAGATAGAGCAACACGTACACCACTAAAAACAAAAAATGATCTACAAAACATTACACAGAAAACTAAAGATAGAGCAACACGAACACCACAAAAAACAAACAATAATCTACAAAACATTACACAGAAAACTAAAGATAGAGCAACACGAACACCACTAAAAACAAACAATAATCTACAAAACACTACACAGAAAAATAAAGATAGAGCAACACGTACACCACTAAAAACAAACAATGATCTACAAAACATTACACAGAAAACTAAAGATAGAGCAACACGAACACCACAAAAAACAAACAATAATCTTCAAAACATTACACAGAAAACTAAAGATAGAGCAACACGGACACCACTAAAAACAAACAATAATCTACAAAACATTACACAGAAAACTAAAGATAGAGCAACACGAACACCACTAAAAACAAACAATAATCTACAAAACATTACACAGAAAACTAAAGATAGAGCAACACGAACACCACTAAAACAAACAATAATCTACAAAACACTACACAGAAAAATAAAGATAGAGCAACACGTACACCACTAAAAACAAACAATAATCTACAAAACACTACACAGAAAACTAAAGATAGAGCAACACGAACACCACAAAAACAAACAATAATCTACAAAACACTACACAGAAAACTAAAGATAGAGCAACACGAACACCACTAAAAACAAACAATAATCTACAAAACATTACACAGAAAACTAAAGATAGAGCAACACGAACACCACTAAAAACAAACAATAATCTACAAAACATTACACAGAAAACTAAAGATAGAGCAACACGTACACCACTAAAAACAAACAATAATCTACAAAACACTACACAGAAAACTAAAGATAGAGCAACACGAACACCACTAAAAACAAACAATAATCTACAAAACATTACACAGAAAACTAAAGATAGAGCAACACGAACACCACTAAAAACAAACAATAATCTACAAAACATTACACAGAAAACTAAAGATAGAGCAACACGAACACCACAAAAAACAAACAATAATCTACAAAACACTACACAGAAAACTAAAGATAGAGCAACACGGACACCACTAAAAACAAACAATAATCTATTAAACATTACACAGAAAACTAAAGATAGAGCAACACGAACACCACTAAAAACAAACAATAATCTACAAAACATTACACAGAAAACTAAAGATAGAGCAACACGAACACCACTAAAAACAAACAATCATCTACAAAACATTACACAGAAAACTAAAGATAGAGCAACACGTACACCACTAAAAACAAACAATCATCTACAAAACATTACACACAGAAAACTAAAGATAGAGCAACACGAACACCACTAAAAACAAACAATGATCTACAAAACACTACACAGAAAACTAAAGATAGAGCAACACGAACACCACTAAAAACAAACAATAATCTACAAAATACTACACAGAAAACTAAAGATAGAGCAATACGAACACCACTAAAAACAAACAATGATCTACAAAACACTACACAGAAAACTAAAGATAGAGCAACACGTACACCACAAAAACAAACAATAATCTACAAAACATTACACAGAAAACTAAAGATAGAGTAACACGAACACCACTAAAACCAAACAATAATCTACAAAACACTACACAGAAAACTAAAGATAGAGCAACACGAACACCACTAAAAACAAACAATAATCTACAAAACATTACACAGAAAACTACAGATAGAGCAACACGAACACCAAAAAAACAAACAATAATCTACAAAACATTACACAGAAAACTAAAGATAGAGCAACACGAACACCACTAAAAACAAACAATAATCTACAAAACACTACACAGAAAACTAAAGATAGAGCAATACGAACACCACAAAAAACAAACAATAATCTACAAAACACTACACAGAAAACTAAAGATAGAGCAACACGTACACCACTAAAAACAAACAATAATCTACAAAACACTACACAGAAAACTAAAGATAGAGCAACACGTACACCACTAAAAACAAACAATAATCTACAAAACATTACACAGAAAACTAAAGATAGAGCAACACGAACACCACTAAAAACAAACAATAATCTACAAAACATTACACAGAAAACTAAAGATAGAACAACACGTACACCACTAAAAACAAACAATAATCTACAAAACACTACACAGAAAACTAAAGATAGAGCAACACGAACACCACAAAAACAAACAATAATATACAAAACATTACACAGAAAACTAAAGATAGAGCAACACGAACACCACAAAAAACAAACAATAATCTACAAAACACTACACAGAAAAATAAAGATAGAGCAACACGAACACAACAAAAACAAACAATAATCTACAAAACACTAAACAGAAAACTAAAGATAGAGCAACACGAACACCACAAAAAACAAACAATAATCTACAAAACACTACACAGAAAACTAAAGATAGAGCAACACGAACACCACAAAAAACAAACAATAATCTACAAAACACTACACAGAAAACTAAAGATAGAGTAACACGTACACCACTAAAAACAAACAATAATCTACAAAACACTACACAGAAAACTAAAGATAGAGCAACACGAACACCACAAAAAACAAACAATAATCTACAAAACACTACACAGAAAACTAAAGATAGAGCAACACGAACACCACTAAAAACAAACAATAATCTACAAAACATTACACAGAAAAATAAAGATAGAGCAACACGTACACCACTAAAAACAAACAATAATCTACAAAACATTACACAGAAAACTAAAGATAGAGCAACACGAACACCACTAAAAACAAACAATAATCTACAAAACATTACACAGAAAACTAAAGATAGAGCAACACGAACACCACTAAAAACAAACAATAATCTACAAAACACTACACAGAAAACTAAAGATAGAGCAACACGTACACCACAAAAACATACAATGATCTACAAAACACTACACAGAAAACTAAAGATAGAGCAACACGTACACCACTAAAAACAAACAATAATCTACAAAACATTACACAGAAAACTAAAGATAGAGCAACACGTACACCACAAAAAACAAACAAAGATCTACAAAACATTACACAGAAAACTAAAGATAGAGCAACACGTACACCACTAAAAACAAACAATAATCTACCAAACATTACACAGAAAACTAAAGATAGAGCAACACGTACACCACTAAAAACAAACAATAATCTACAAAACACTACACAGAAAACTAAAGATAGAGCAACACGAACACCACTAAAAACAAACAATAATCTACAAAACATTACACAGAAAACTAAAGATAGAGCAACACGAACACCACTAAAAACAAACAATAATCTACAAAACATTACACAGAAAACTAAAGATAGAGCAACACGAACACCACAAAAAACAAACAATAATCTACAAAACACTACACAGAAAACTAAAGATAGAGCAACACGGACACCACTAAAAACAAACAATAATCTATAAAACATTACACAGAAAACTAAAGATAGAGCAACACGATCACCACTAAAAACAAACAATAATCTACAAAACATTACACAGAAAACTAAAGATAGAGCAACACGAACACCACTAAAAACAAACAATCATCTACAAAACATTACACAGAAAACTAAAGATAGAGCAACACGTACACCACTAAAAACAAACAATCATCTACAAAACATTACACACAGAAAACTAAAGATAGAGCAACACGAACACCACTAAAAACAAACAATGATCTACAAAACACTACACAGAAAACTAAAGATAGAGCAACACGAACACCACTAAAAACAAACAATAATCTACAAAACACTACACAGAAAACTAAAGATAGAGCAATACGAACACCACTAAAAACAAACAATGATCTACAAAACACTACACAGAAAACTAAAGATAGAGCAACACGTACACCACAAAAACAAACAATAATCTACAAAACATTACACAGAAAACTAAAGATAGAGTAACACGAACACCACTAAAAACAAACAATAATCTACAAAACACTACACAGAAAACTAAAGATAGAGCAACACGAACACCACTAAAAACAAACAATAATCTACAAAACATTACACAGAAAACTACAGATAGAGCAACACGAACACCAAAAAAACAAACAATAATCTACAAAACATTACACAGAAAACTAAAGATAGAGCAACACGAACACCACTAAAAACAAACAATAATCTACAAAACACTACACAGAAAACTAAAGATAGAGCAATACGAACACCACAAAAAACAAACAATAATCTACAAAACACTACAGAGAAAACTAAAGATAGAGCAACACGTACACCACTAAAAACAAACAATAATCTACAAAACACTACACAGAAAACTAAAGATAGAGCAACACGTACACCACTAAAAACAAACAATAATCTACAAAACATTACACAGAAAACTAAAGATAGAGCAACACGAACACCACTAAAAACAAACAATAATCTACAAAACATTACACAGAAAACTAAAGATAGAACAACACGTACACCACTAAAAACAAACAATAATCTACAAAACACTATACAGAAAACTAAAGATAGAGCAACACGAACACCACAAAAACAAACAATAATCTACAAAACATTACACAGAAAACTAAAGATAGAGCAACACGAACACCACAAAAAACAAACAATAATCTACAAAACACTACACAGAAAAATAAAGATAGAGCAACACGAACACAACAAAAACAAACAATAATCTACAAAACACTACACAGAAAACTAAAGATAGAGCAACACGAACACCACAAAAAACAAACAATAATCTACAAAACACTACACAGAAAACTAAAGATAGAGCAACACGAACACCACAAAAAACAAACAATAATCTACAAAACACTACACAGAAAACTAAAGATAGAGCAACACGAACACCACTAAAAACAAACAATAATCTACAAAACATTACACAGAAAAATAAAGATAGAGCAACACGTACACCACTAAAAACAAACAATAATCTACAAAACATTACACAGAAAACTAAAGATAGAGCAACACGAACACCACTAAAAACAAACAATAATCTACAAAACATTACACAGAAAACTAAAGATAGAGCAACACGAACACCACTAAAAACAAACAATAATCTACAAAACACTACACAGAAAACTAAAGATAGAGCAACACGTACACCACAAAAACATACAATGATCTACAAAACACTACACAGAAAACTAAAGATAGAGCAACACGTACACCACTAAAAACAAACAATAATCTACAAAACATTACACAGAAAACTAAAGATAGAGCAACACGTACACCACAAAAAACAAACAAAGATCTACAAAACATTACACAGAAAACTAAAGATAGAGCAACACGTACACCACTAAAAACAAACAATAATCTACAAAACATTACACAGAAAACTAAAGATAGAGCAACACGTACACCACTAAAAACAAACAATAATCTACAAAACACTACACAGAAAACTAAAGATAGAGCAACACGAACACCACTAAAAACAAACAATGATCTACAAAACATTACACAGAAAACTAAAGATAGAGCAACACGTACACCACAAAAACAAACAATAATCTACAACACACTACACAGAAAACTAAAGATAGAGCAACACGTACACCACTAAAAACAAACAATAATCTACAAAACATTACACAGAAAACTAAAGATAGAGCAACACGTACACCACAAAAACAAACAATGATCTACAAAACACTACACAGAAAACTAAAGATAGAGCAACACGTACACCACTAAGAACAAACAATAATCTACAAAACATTACACAGAAAACTAAAGATAGAGCAACACGTACACCACTAAAAACAAACAATAATCTACAAAACACTACACAGAAAACTAAAGATAGAGCAACACGTACACCACTAAAAACAAACAATAATCTACAAAACATTACACAGAAAACTAAAGATAGAGCAACACGAACACCACAAAAACAAACAATAATCTACAAAACATTACACAGAAAACTAAAGATAGAGCAACACGAACACCACAAAAAACAAACAATAATCTACAAAACACTACACAGAAAAATAAAGATAGAGCAACACGAACACAACAAAAACAAACAATAATCTACAAAACACTACACAGAAAAATAAAGATAGAGCAACACGTACACCACTAAAAACAAACAATAATCTACAAAACATTACACAGAAAACTAAAGATAGAGCAACACGAACACCACAAAAAACAAACAATAATCTACAAAACACTACACAGAAAACTAAAGATAGAGCAACACGAACACCACAAAAAACAAACAATAATCTACAAAACACTACACAGAAAACTAAAGATAGAGCAACACGTACACCACTAAAAACAAACAATAATCTACAAAACACTACACAGAAAACTAAAGATAGAGCAACACGAACACCACAAAAAACAAACAATAATCTACAAAACATTACACAGAAAACTAAAGATAGAGCAACACGAACACCACTAAAAACAAACAATAATCTACAAAACATTACACAGAAAAATAAAGATAGAGCAACACGTACACCACTAAAAACAAACAATAATCTACAAAACATTACACAGAAAACTAAAGATAGAGCAACACGAACACCACTAAAAACAAACAATAATCTACAAAACATTACACAGAAAACTAAAGATATAGCAACACGTACACCACTAAAAACAAACAATAATCTACAAAACACTACACAGAAAACTAAAGATAGAGCAACACGAACACCACAAAAACAAACAATAATCTACAAAACATTACACAGAAAACTAAAGATAGAGCAACACGAACACCACAAAAAACAAACAATAATCTACAAAACACTACACAGAAAACTAAAGATAGAGCAACACGGACACCACTAAAAACAAACAATAATCTACAAAACATTACACAGAAAACTAAAGATAGAGCAACACGAACACCACAAAAACAAACAATAATCTACAAAACACTACACAGAAAACTAAAGATAGAGCAACACGAACACCACTAAAAACAAACAATAATCTACAAAACATTACACAGAAAACTAAAGATAGAGCAACACGAACACCACTAAAAACAAACAATAATCTACAAAACATTACACAGAAAACTAAAGATAGAGCAACACGTACACCACTAAAAACAAACAATAATCTACAAAACACTACACAGAAAACTAAAGATAGAGCAACACGAACACCACTAAAAACAAACAATAATCTACCAAACATTACACAGAAAACTAAAGATAGAGCAACACGAACACCACTAAAAACAAACAATAATCTACCAAACATTACACAGAAAACTAAAGATAGAGCAACACGAACACCACAAAAAACAAACAATAATCTACAAAACACTACACAGAAAACTAAAGATAGAGCAACACGGACACCACTAAAAACAAACAATAATCTATAAAACATTACACAGAAAACTAAAGATAGAGCAACACGAACACCACTAAAAACAAACAATAATCTACAAAACATTACACAGAAAACTAAAGATAGAGCAACACGTACACCACTAAAAACAAACAATAATCTACAAAACATTACACAGAAAACTAAAGATAGAGCAACACGTACACCACTAAAAACAAACAATAATCTACAAAACACTACACAGAAAACTAAAGATAGAGCAACACGAACACCACTAAAAACAAACAATGATCTACAAAACATTACACAGAAAACTAAAGATAGAGCAACACGTACACCACAAAAACAAACAATAATCTACAACACACTACACAGAAAACTAAAGATAGAGCAACACGTACACCACTAAAAACAAACAATAATCTACAAAACATTACACAGAAAACTAAAGATAGAGCAACACGTACACCACAAAAACAAACAATGATCTACAAAACACTACACAGAAAACTAAAGATAGAGCAACACGTACACCACTAAAAACAAACAATAATCTACAAAACATTACACAGAAAACTAAAGATAGAGCAACACGTACACCACTAAAAACAAACAATAATCTACAAAACACTACACAGAAAACTAAAGATAGAGCAACACGTACACCACTAAAAACAAACAATAATCTACAAAACATTACACAGAAAACTAAAGATAGAGCAACACGAACACCACTAAAAACAAACAATAATCTACAAAACACTACACAGAAAACTAAAGATAGAGCAACACGAACACCACAAAAAACAAACAATAATCTACAAAACACTACAGAGAAAACTAAAGATAGAGCAACACGTACACCACTAAAAACAAACAATAATCTACAAAACACTACACAGAAAACTAAAGATAGAGCAACACGTACACCACTAAAAACAAACAATAATCTACAAAACATTACACAGAAAACTAAAGATAGAGCAACACGAACACCACTAAAAACAAACAATAATCTACAAAACATTACACAGAAAACTAAAGATAGAACAACACGTACACCACTAAAAACAAACAATAATCTACAAAACACTACACAGAAAACTAAAGATAGAGCAACACGAACACCACAAAAACAAACAATAATCTACAAAACATTACACAGAAAACTAAAGATAGAGCAACACGAACACCACAAAAAACAAACAATAATCTACAAAACACTACACAGAAAAATAAAGATAGAGCAACACGAACACAACAAAAACAAACAATAATCTACAAAACACTACACAGAAAACTAAAGATAGAGCAACACGAACACCACAAAAAACAAACAATAATCTACAAAACACTACACAGAAAACTAAAGATAGAGCAACACGAACACCACAAAAAACAAACAATAATCTACAAAACACTACACAGAAAACTAAAGATAGAGCAACACGAACACCACTAAAAACAAACAATAATCTACAAAACATTACACAGAAAAATAAAGATAGAGCAACACGTACACCACTAAAAACAAACAATAATCTACAAAACATTACACAGAAAACTACAGATAGAGCAACACGAACACCACTAAAAACAAACAATAATCTACAAAACATTACACAGAAAACTAAAGATAGAGCAACACGAACACCACTAAAAACAAACAATAATCTACAAAACACTACACAGAAAACTAAAGATAGAGCAACACGTACACCACAAAAACATACAATGATCTACAAAACACTACACAGAAAACTAAAGATAGAGCAACACGTACACCACTAAAAACAAACAATAATCTACAAAACATTACACAGAAAACTAAAGATAGAGCAACACGTACACCACAAAAAACAAACAAAGATCTACAAAACATTACACAGAAAACTAAAGATAGAGCAACACGTACACCACTAAAAACAAACAATAATCTACAAAACATTACACAGAAAACTAAAGATAGAGCAACACGTACACCACTAAAAACAAACAATAATCTACAAAACACTACACAGAAAACTAAAGATAGAGCAACACGAACACCACTAAAAACAAACAATGATCTACAAAACATTACACAGAAAACTAAAGATAGAGCAACACGTACACCACAAAAACAAACAATAATCTACAACACACTACACAGAAAACTAAAGATAGAGCAACACGTACACCACTAAAAACAAACAATAATCTACAAAACATTACACAGAAAACTAAAGATAGAGCAACACGTACACCACAAAAACAAACAATGATCTACAAAACACTACACAGAAAACTAAAGATAGAGCAACACGTACACCACTAAAAACAAACAATAATCTACAAAACATTACACAGAAAACTAAAGATAGAGCAACACGTACACCACTAAAAACAAACAATAATCTACAAAACACTACACAGAAAACTAAAGATAGAGCAACACGTACACCACTAAAAACAAACAATAATCTACAAAATATTACACAGAAAACTAAAGATAGAGCAACACGAACACCACAAAAACAAACAATAATCTACAAAACATTACACAGAAAACTAAAGATAGAGCAACACGAACACCACAAAAAACAAACAATAATCTACAAAACACTACACAGAAAAATAAAGATAGAGCAACACGAACACAACAAAAACAAACAATAATCTACAAAACACTACACAGAAAAATAAAGATAGAGCAACACGTACACCACTAAAAACAAACAATAATCTACAAAACATTACACAGAAAACTAAAGATAGAGCAACACGAACACCACAAAAAACAAACAATAATCTACAAAACACTACACAGAAAACTAAAGATAGAGCAACACGAACACCACAAAAAACAAACAATAATCTACAAAACACTACACAGAAAACTAAAGATAGAGCAACACGTACACCACTAAAAACAAACAATAATCTACAAAACACTACACAGAAAACTAAAGATAGAGCAACACGTACACCACTAAAAACAAACAATAATCTACAAAACATTACACAGAAAACTAAAGATAGAGCAACACGAACACCACTAAAAACAAACAATAATCTACAAAACATTACACAGAAAACTAAAGATAGAACAACACGTACACCACTAAAAACAAACAATAATCTACAAAACACTACACAGAAAACTAAAGATAGAGCAACACGAACACCACAAAAACAAACAATAATCTACAAAACATTACACAGAAAACTAAAGATAGAGCAACACGAACACCACAAAAAACAAACAATAATCTACAAAACACTACACAGAAAAATAAAGATAGAGCAACACGAACACAACAAAAACAAACAATAATCTACAAAACACTACACAGAAAACTAAAGATAGAGCAACACGAACACCACAAAAAACAAACAATAATCTACAAAACACTACACAGAAAACTAAAGATAGAGCAACACGAACACCACAAAAAACAAACAATAATCTACAAAACACTACACAGAAAACTAAAGATAGAGCAACACGAACACCACTAAAAACAAACAATAATCTACAAAACATTACACAGAAAAATAAAGATAGAGCAACACGTACACCACTAAAAACAAACAATAATCTACAAAACATTACACAGAAAACTAAAGATAGAGCAACACGAACACCACTAAAAACAAACAATAATCTACAAAACATTACACAGAAAACTAAAGATAGAGCAACACGAACACCACTAAAAACAAACAATAATCTACAAAACACTACACAGAAAACTAAAGATAGAGCAACACGTACACCACAAAAACATACAATGATCTACAAAACACTACACAGAAAACTAAAGATAGAGCAACACGTACACCACTAAAAACAAACAATAATCTACAAAACATTACACAGAAAACTAAAGATAGAGCAACACGTACACCACAAAAAACAAACAAAGATCTACAAAACATTACACAGAAAACTAAAGATAGAGCAACACGTACACCACTAAAAACAAACAATAATCTACAAAACATTACACAGAAAACTAAAGATAGAGCAACACGTACACCACTAAAAACAAACAATAATCTACAAAACACTACACAGAAAACTAAAGATAGAGCAACACGAACACCACTAAAAACAAACAATGATCTACAAAACATTACACAGAAAACTAAAGATAGAGCAACACGTACACCACAAAAACAAACAATAATCTACAACACACTACACAGAAAACTAAAGATAGAGCAACACGTACACCACTAAAAACAAACAATAATCTACAAAACATTACACAGAAAACTAAAGATAGAGCAACACGTACAACACAAAAACAAACAATGATCTACAAAACACTACACAGAAAACTAAAGATAGAGCAACACGTACACCACTAAAAACAAACAATAATCTACAAAACATTACACAGAAAACTAAAGATAGAGCAACACGTACACCACTAAAAACAAACAATAATCTACAAAACACTACACAGAAAACTAAAGATAGAGCAACACGTACACCACTAAAAACAAACAATAATCTACAAAACATTACACAGAAAACTAAAGATAGAGCAACACGAACACCACAAAAACAAACAATAATCTACAAAACATTACACAGAAAACTAAAGATAGAGCAACACGAACACCACAAAAAACAAACAATAATCTACAAAACACTACACAGAAAAATAAAGATAGAGCAACACGAACACAACAAAAACAAACAATAATCTACAAAACACTACACAGAAAAATAAAGATAGAGCAACACGTACACCACTAAAAACAAACAATAATCTACAAAACATTACACAGAAAACTAAAGATAGAGCAACACGAACACCACAAAAAACAAACAATAATCTACAAAACACTACACAGAAAACTAAAGATAGAGCAACACGAACACCACAAAAAACAAACAATAATCTACAAAACACTACACAGAAAACTAAAGATAGAGCAACACGTACACCACTAAAAACAAACAATAATCTACAAAACACTACACAGAAAACTAAAGATAGAGCAACACGAACACCACAAAAAACAAACAATAATCTACAAAACATTACACAGAAAACTAAAGATAGAGCAACACGAACACCACTAAAAACAAACAATAATCTACAAAACATTACACAGAAAAATAAAGATAGAGCAACACGTACACCACTAAAAACAAACAATAATCTACAAAACATTACACAGAAAACTAAAGATAGAGCAACACGAACACCACTAAAAACAAACAATAATCTACAAAACATTACACAGAAAACTAAAGATATAGCAACACGTACACCACTAAAAACAAACAATAATCTACAAAACACTACACAGAAAACTAAAGATAGAGCAACACGAACACCACAAAAACAAACAATAATCTACAAAACATTACACAGAAAACTAAAGATAGAGCAACACGAACACCACAAAAAACAAACAATAATCTACAAAACACTACACAGAAAACTAAAGATAGAGCAACACGGACACCACTAAAAACAAACAATAATCTACAAAACATTACACAGAAAACTAAAGATAGAGCAACACGAACACCACAAAAACAAACAATAATCTACAAAACACTACACAGAAAACTAAAGATAGAGCAACACGAACACCACTAAAAACAAACAATAATCTACAAAACATTACACAGAAAACTAAAGATAGAGCAACACGAACACCACTAAAAACAAACAATAATCTACAAAACATTACACAGAAAACTAAAGATAGAGCAACACGTACACCACTAAAAACAAACAATAATCTACAAAACACTACACAGAAAACTAAAGATAGAGCAACACGAACACCACAAAAAACAAACAATAATCTACAAAACACTACACAGAAAACTAAAGATAGAGCAACACGTACACCACTAAAAACAAACAATAATCTACAAAACATTACACAGAAAACTAAAGATAGAGCAACACGAACACCACTAAAAACAAACAATAATCTACAAAACATTACACAGAAAACTAAAGATAGAACAACACGTACACCACTAAAAACAAACAATAATCTACAAAACACTACACAGAAAACTAAAGATAGAGCAACACGAACACCACAAAAACAAACAATAATCTACAAAACATTACACAGAAAACTAAAGATAGAGCAACACGAACACCACAAAAAACAAACAATAATCTACAAAACACTACACAGAAAAATAAAGATAGAGCAACACGAACACAACAAAAACAAACAATAATCTACAAAACACTACACAGAAAACTAAAGATAGAGCAACACGAACACCACAAAAAACAAACAATAATCTACAAAACACTACACAGAAAACTAAAGATAGAGCAACACGAACACCACAAAAAACAAACAATAATCTACAAAACACTACACAGAAAACTAAAGATAGAGCAACACGAACACCACTAAAAACAAACAATAATCTACAAAACATTACACAGAAAAATAAAGATAGAGCAACACGTACACCACTAAAAACAAACAATAATCTACAAAACATTACACAGAAAACTAAAGATAGAGCAACACGAACACCACTAAAAACAAACAATAATCTACAAAACATTACACAGAAAACTAAAGATAGAGCAACACGAACACCACTAAAAACAAACAATAATCTACAAAACACTACACAGAAAACTAAAGATAGAGCAACACGTACACCACAAAAACATACAATGATCTACAAAACACTACACAGAAAACTAAAGATAGAGCAACACGTACACCACTAAAAACAAACAATAATCTACAAAACATTACACAGAAAACTAAAGATAGAGCAACACGTACACCACAAAAAACAAACAAAGATCTACAAAACATTACACAGAAAACTAAAGATAGAGCAACACGTACACCACTAAAAACAAACAATAATCTACAAAACATTACACAGAAAACTAAAGATAGAGCAACACGTACACCACTAAAAACAAACAATAATCTACAAAACACTACACAGAAAACTAAAGATAGAGCAACACGAACACCACTAAAAACAAACAATGATCTACAAAACATTACACAGAAAACTAAAGATAGAGCAACACGTACACCACAAAAACAAACAATAATCTACAACACACTACACAGAAAACTAAAGATAGAGCAACACGTACACCACTAAAAACAAACAATAATCTACAAAACATTACACAGAAAACTAAAGATAGAGCAACACGTACACCACAAAAACAAACAATGATCTACAAAACACTACACAGAAAACTAAAGATAGAGCAACACGTACACCACTAAAAACAAACAATAATCTACAAAACATTACACAGAAAACTAAAGATAGAGCAACACGTACACCACTAAAAACAAACAATAATCTACAAAACACTACACAGAAAACTAAAGATAGAGCAACACGTACACCACTAAAAACAAACAATAATCTACAAAACATTACACAGAAAACTAAAGATAGAGCAACACGAACACCACAAAAACAAACAATAATCTACAAAACATTACACAGAAAACTAAAGATAGAGCAACACGAACACCACAAAAAACAAACAATAATCTACAAAACACTACACAGAAAAATAAAGATAGAGCAACACGAACACAACAAAAACAAACAATAATCTACAAAACACTACACAGAAAAATAAAGATAGAGCAACACGTACACCACTAAAAACAAACAATAATCTACAAAACATTACACAGAAAACTAAAGATAGAGCAACACGAACACCACAAAAAACAAACAATAATCTACAAAACACTACACAGAAAACTAAAGATAGAGCAACACGAACACCACAAAAAACAAACAATAATCTACAAAACACTACACAGAAAACTAAAGATAGAGCAACACGTACACCACTAAAAACAAACAATAATCTACAAAACACTACACAGAAAACTAAAGATAGAGCAACACGAACACCACAAAAAACAAACAATAATCTACAAAACATTACACAGAAAACTAAAGATAGAGCAACACGAACACCACTAAAAACAAACAATAATCTACAAAACATTACACAGAAAAATAAAGATAGAGCAACACGTACACCACTAAAAACAAACAATAATCTACAAAACATTACACAGAAAACTAAAGATAGAGCAACACGAACACCACTAAAAACAAACAATAATCTACAAAACATTACACAGAAAACTAAAGATATAGCAACACGTACACCACTAAAAACAAACAATAATCTACAAAACACTACACAGAAAACTAAAGATAGAGCAACACGAACACCACAAAAACAAACAATAATCTACAAAACATTACACAGAAAACTAAAGATAGAGCAACACGAACACCACAAAAAACAAACAATAATCTACAAAACACTACACAGAAAACTAAAGATAGAGCAACACGGACACCACTAAAAACAAACAATAATCTACAAAACATTACACAGAAAACTAAAGATAGAGCAACATGAACACCACAAAAACAAACAATAATCTACAAAACACTACACAGAAAACTAAAGATAGAGCAACACGAACACCACTAAAAACAAACAATAATCTACAAAACATTACACAGAAAACTAAAGATAGAGCAACACGAACACCACTAAAAACAAACAATAATCTACAAAACATTACACAGAAAACTAAAGATAGAGCAACACGTACACCACTAAAAACAAACAATAATCTACAAAACACTACACAGAAAACTAAAGATAGAGCAACACGAACACCACTAAAAACAAACAATAATCTACAAAACATTACACAGAAAACTAAAGATAGAGCAACACGAACACCACTAAAAACAAACAATAATCTACCAAACATTACACAGAAAACTAAAGATAGAGCAACACGAACACCACAAAAAACAAACAATAATCTACAAAACACTACACAGAAAACTAAAGATAGAGCAACACGGACACCACTAAAAACAAACAATAATCTATAAAACATTACACAGAAAACTAAAGATAGAGCAACACGAACACCACTAAAAACAAACAATAATCTACAAAACATTACACAGAAAACTAAAGATAGAGCAACACGTACACCACTAAAAACAAACAATAATCTACAAAACATTACACAGAAAACTAAAGATAGAGCAACACGTACACCACTAAAAACAAACAATAATCTACAAAACACTACACAGAAAACTAAAGATAGAGCAACACGAACACCACTAAAAACAAACAATGATCTACAAAACATTACACAGAAAACTAAAGATAGAGCAACACGTACACCACAAAAACAAACAATAATCTACAACACACTACACAGAAAACTAAAGATAGAGCAACACGTACACCACTAAAAACAAACAATAATCTACAAAACATTACACAGAAAACTAAAGATAGAGCAACACGTACACCACAAAAACAAACAATGATCTACAAAACACTACACAGAAAACTAAAGATAGAGCAACACGTACACCACTAAAAACAAACAATAATCTACAAAACATTACACAGAAAACTAAAGATAGAGCAACACGTACACCACTAAAAACAAACAATAATCTACAAAACACTACACAGAAAACTAAAGATAGAGCAACACGTACACCACTAAAAACAAACAATAATCTACAAAACATTACACAGAAAACTAAAGATAGAGCAACACGAACACCACAAAAAACAAACAATAATCTACAAAACACTACACAGAAAAATAAAGATAGAGCAACACGAACACAACAAAAACAAACAATAATCTTCAAAACACTACACAGAAAAATAAAGATAGAGCAACACGTACACCACTAAAAACAAACAATAATCTACAAAACACTACACAGAAAACTAAAGATAGAGCAACACGAACACCACAAAAAACAAACAATAATCTACAAAACACTAAACAGAAAACTAAAGATAGAGCAACACGAACACCACAAAAAACAAACAATAATCTACAAAACACTACACAGAAAACTAAAGATAGAGCAACACGTACACCACTAAAAACAAACAATAATCTACAAAACACTACACAGAAAACTAAAGATAGAGCAACACGAACACCACAAAAAACAAACAATAATCTACAAAACATTACACAGAAAACTAAAGATAGAGCAACACGAACACCACTAAAAACAAACAATAATCTACAAAACATTACACAGAAAAATAAAGATAGAGCAACACGTACACCACTAAAAACAAACAATAATCTACAAAACATTACACAGAAAACTAAAGATAGAGCAACACGAACACCACTAAAAACAAACAATAATCTACAAAACATTACACAGAAAACTAAAGATAGAGCAACACGTACACCACTAAAAACAAACAATAATCTACAAAACACTACACAGAAAACTAAAGATAGAGCAACACGAACACCACAAAAACAAACAATAATCTACAAAACATTACACAGAAAACTAAAGATAGAGCAACACGAACACCACAAAAAACAAACAATAATCTACAAAACATTACACAGAAAACTAAAGATAGAGCAACACGAACACCACAAAAACAAACAATAATCTACAAAACACTACACAGAAAACTAAAGATAGAGCAACACGTACACCACTAAAAACAAACAATAATCTACAAAACACTACACAGAAAAATAAAGATAGAGCAACACGAACACAACAAAAACAAACAATAATCTTCAAAACACTACACAGAAAAATAAAGATAGAGCAACACGTACACCACTAAAAACAAACAATGATCTACAAAACACTACACAGAAAACTAAAGATAGAGCAACACGAACACCACAAAAAACAAACAATAATCTACAAAACACTACACAGAAAACTAAAGATAGAGCAACACGAACACCACAAAAAACAAACAATAATCTACAAAACACTACACAGAAAACTAAAGATAGAGCAACACGTACACCACTAAAAACAAACAATAATCTACAAAACACTACACAGAAAACTAAAGATAGAGCAACACGAACACCACTAAAAACAAACAATAATCTACAAAACACTACACAGAAAACTAAAGATAGAGCAACACGTACACCACTAAAAACAAACAATAATCTACAAAACACTACACAGAAAACTAAAGATAGAGCAACACGAACACCACAAAAAACAAACAATAATCTACAAAACATTACACAGAAAACTAAAGATAGAGCAACACGAACACCACTAAAAACAAACAATAATCTACAAAACATTACACAGAAAAATAAAGATAGAGCAACACGTACACCACTAAAAACAAACAATAATCTACAAAACATTACACAGAAAACTAAAGATAGAGCAACACGAACACCACTAAAAACAAACAATAATCTACAAAACATTACACAGAAAACTAAAGATAGAGCAACACGTACACCACTAAAAACAAACAATAATCTACAAAACACTACACAGAAAACTAAAGATAGAGCAACACGAACACCACAAAAACAAACAATAATCTACAAAACATTACACAGAAAACTAAAGATAGAGCAACACGAACACCACAAAAAACAAACAATAATCTACAAAACACTACACAGAAAACTAAAGATAGAGCAACACGAACACCACAAAAAACAAACAATAATCTACAAAACATTACACAGAAAACTAAAGATAGAGCAACACGAACACCACTAAAAACAAACAATAATCTACAAAACATTACACAGAAAAATAAGGATAGAGCAACACGTACACCACTAAAAACAAACAATAATCTACAAAACATTACACAGAAAACTAAAGATAGAGCAACACGAACACCACTAAAAACAAACAATAATCTACAAAACATTACACAGAAAACTAAAGATAGAGCAACACGTACACCACTAAAAACAAACAATAATCTACAAAACACTACACAGAAAACTAAAGATAGAGCAACACGAACACCACAAAAACAAACAATAATCTACAAAACATTACACAGAAAACTAAAATTAGAGCAACACGAACACCACAAAAAACAAACAATAATCTACAAAACACTACACAGAAAACTAAAGATAGAGCAACACGGACACCACTAAAAACAAACAATAATCTACAAAACATTACACAGAAAACTAAAGATAGAACAACACGAACACCACAAAAACAAACAATAATCTACAAAACACTACACAGAAAACTAAAGATACAGCAACACGAACACCACTAAAAACAAACAATAATCTACAAAACATTACACAGAAAACTAAAGATAGAGCAACACGAACACCACTAAAAACAAACAATAATCTACAAAACATTACACAGAAAACTAAAGATAGAGCAACACGTACACCACTAAAAACAAACAATAATCTACAAAACACTACACAGAAAACTAAAGATAGAGCAACACGAACACCACTAAAAACAAACAATAATCTACAAAACATTACACAGAAAACTAAAGATAGAGCAACACGAACACCACTAAAAACAAACAATAATCTACAAAACATTACACAGAAAACTAAAGATAGAGCAACACGAACACCACAAAAAACAAACAATAATCTACAAAACACTACACAGAAAACTAAAGATAGAGCAACACGGACACCACTAAAAACAAACAATAATCTATAAAACATTACACAGAAAACTAAAGATAGAGCAACACGAACACCACTAAAAACAAACAATAATCTACAAAACATTACACAGAAAACTAAAGATAGAGCAACACGTACACCACTAAAAACAAACAATAATCTACAAAACATTACACAGAAAACTAAAGATAGAGCAACACGTACACCACTAAAAACAAACAATAATCTACAAAACACTACACAGAAAACTAAAGATAGAGCAACACGAACACCACTAAAAACAAACAATGATCTACAAAACATTACACAGAAAACTAAAGATAGAGCAACACGTACACCACAAAAACAAACAATAATCTACAACACACTACACAGAAAACTAAAGATAGAGCAACACGTACACCACTAAAAACAAACAATAATCTACAAAACATTACACAGAAAACTAAAGATAGAGCAACACGTACACCACAAAAACAAACAATGATCTACAAAACACTACACAGAAAACTAAAGATAGAGCAACACGTACACCACTAAAAACAAACAATAATCTACAAAACATTACACAGAAAACTAAAGATAGAGCAACACGTACACCACTAAAAACAAACAATAATCTACAAAACACTACACAGAAAACTAAAGATAGAGCAACACGTACACCACTAAAAACAAACAATAATCTACAAAACATTACACAGAAAACTAAAGATAGAGCAACACGAACACCACAAAAACAAACAATAATCTACAAAACATTACACAGAAAACTAAAGATAGAGCAACACGAACACCACAAAAAACAAACAATAATCTACAAAACACTACACAGAAAAATAAAGATAGAGCAACACGAACACAACAAAAACAAACAATAATCTACAAAACACTACACAGAAAAATAAAGATAGAGCAACACGTACACCACTAAAAACAAACAATAATCTACAAAACATTACACTGAAAACTAAAGATAGAGCAACACGAACACCACAAAAAACAAACAATAATCTACAAAACACTACACAGAAAACTAAAGATAGAGCAACACGAACACCACAAAAAACAAACAATAATCTACAAAACACTACACAGAAAACTAAAGATAGAGCAACACGTACACCACTAAAAACAAACAATAATCTACAAAACACTACACAGAAAACTAAAGATAGAGCAACACGAACACCACAAAAAACAAACAATAATCTACAAAACATTACACAGAAAACTAAAGATAGAGCAACACGAACACCACTAAAAACAAACAATAATCTACAAAACATTACACATAAAAATAAAGATAGAGCAACACGTACACCACTAAAAACAAACAATAATCTACAAAACATTACACAGAAAACTAAAGATAGAGCAACACGAACACCACTAAAAACAAACAATAATCTACAAAACATTACACAGAAAACTAAAGATAGAGCAACACGTACACCACTAAAAACAAACAATAATCTACAAAACACTACACAGAAAACTAAAGATAGAGCAACACGAACACCACAAAAACAAACAATAATCTACAAAACATTACACAGAAAACTAAAGATAGAGCAACACGAACACCACAAAAAACAAACAATAATCTACAAAACACTACACAGAAAACTAAAGATAGAGCAACACGGACACCACTAAAAACAAACAATAATCTACAAAACATTACACAGAAAACTAAAGATAGAGCAACACGAACACCACAAAAACAAACAATAATCTACAAAACACTACACAGAAAACTAAAGATAGAGCAACACGAACACCACTAAAAACAAACAATAATCTACAAAACATTACACAGAAAACTAAAGATAGAGCAACACGAACACCACTAAAAACAAACAATAATCTACAAAACATTACACAGAAAACTAAAGATAGAGCAACACGTACACCACTAAAAACAAACAATAATCTACAAAACACTACACAGAAAACTAAAGATAGAGCAACACGAACACCACTAAAAACAAACAATAATCTACAAAACATTACACAGAAAACTAAAGATAGAGCAACACGAACACCACTAAAAACAAACAATAATCTACAAAACATTACACAGAAAACTAAAGATAGAGCAACACGAACACCACAAAAAACAAACAATAATCTACAAAACACTACACAGAAAACTAAAGATAGAGCAACACGGACACCACTAAAAACAAACAATAATCTATAAAACATTACACAGAAAACTAAAGATAGAGCAACACGAACACCACTAAAAACAAACAATAATCTACAAAACATTACACAGAAAACTAAAGATAGAGCAACACGAACACCACTAAAAACAAACAATCATCTACAAAACATTACACA
Source organism: Bathymodiolus brooksi (assembly GCA_963680875.1). Classification (NCBI taxonomy): domain Eukaryota; kingdom Metazoa; phylum Mollusca; class Bivalvia; order Mytilida; family Modiolidae; genus Bathymodiolus; species Bathymodiolus brooksi. Next base: position 152,271,940 of record OY804575.1, read on the forward strand.
GAAAACTAAAGATAGAGCAACACGTACACCACTAAAAACAAACAATCATCTACAAAACATTACACACAGAAAACTAAAGATAGAGCAACACGAACACCACTAAAAACAAACAATGATCTACAAAACACTACACAGAAAACTAAAGATAGAGCAACACGAACACCACTAAAAACAAACAATAATCTACAAAACACTACACAGAAAACTAAAGATAGAGCAATACGAACACCACTAAAAACAAACAATGATCTACAAAACACTACACAGAAAACTAAAGATAGAGCAACACGTACACCACAAAAACAAACAATAATCTACAAAACATTACACAGAAAACTAAAGATAGAGTAACACGAACACCACTAAAAACAAACAATAATCTACAAAACACTATACAGAAAACTAAAGATAGAGCAACACGAACACCACTAAAAACAAACAATAATCTACAAAACATTACACAGAAAACTACAGATAGAGCAACACGAACACCAAAAAAACAAACAATAACCTACAAAACATTACACAGAAAACTAAAGATAGAGCAACACGAACACCACTAAAAACAAACAATAATCTACAAAACACTACACAGAAAACTAAAGATAGAGCAATACGAACACCACAAAAAACAAACAATAATCTACAAAACACTACACAGAAAACTAAAGATAGAGCAACACGTACACCACTAAAAACAAACAATAATCTACAAAACACTACACAGAAAACTAAAGATAGAGCAACACGAACACCACTAAAAACAAACAATAATCTACAAAACATTACACAGAAAACTAAAGATAGAGCAACACGAACACCACTAAAAACAAACAATAATCTACAAAACATTACACAGAAAACTAAAGATAGAACAACACGTACACCACTAAAAACAAACAATAATCTACAAAACACTACACAGAAAACTAAAGATAGAGCAACACGAACACCACAAAAACAAACAATAATCTACAAAACATTACACAGAAAACTAAAGATAGAGCAACACGAACACCACAAAAAACAAACAATAATCTACAAAACACTACACAGAAAAATAAAGATAGAGCAACACGAACACAACAAAAACAAACAATAATCTACAAAACACTACACAGAAAACTAAAGATAGAGCAACACGAACACCACAAAAAACAAACAATAATCTACAAAACACTACACAGAAAACTAAAGATAGAGCAACACGAACACCACAAAAAACAAACAATAATCTACAAAACACTACACAGAAAACTAAAGATAGAGCAACACGTACACCACTAAAAACAAACAATAATCTACAAAACACTACACAGAAAACTAAAGATAGAGCAACACGAACACCACAAAAAACAAACAATAATCTACAAAACACTACACAGAAATCTAAAGATAGAGCAACACGAACACCACTAAAAACAAACAATAATCTACAAAACATTACACAGAAAAATAAAGATAGAGCAACACGTACACCACTAAAAACAAACAATAATCTACAAAACATTACACAGAAAACTAAAGATAGAGCAACACGAACACCACTAAAAACAAACAATAATCTACAAAACATTACACAGAAAACTAAAGATAGAGCAACACGAACACCACTAAAAACAAACAATAATCTACAAAACACTACACAGAAAACTAAAGATAGAGCAACACGTACACCACTAAAAACAAACAATAATCTACAAAACATTACACAGAAAACTAAAGATAGACCAACACGTACACCACAAAAAACAAACAAAGATCTACAAAACATTACACAGAAAACTAAAGATAGAGCAACACGAACACCACTAAAAACAAACAATAATCTACAAAACACTACACAGAAAACTAAAGATAGAGCAACACGTACACCACTAAAAACAAACAATAATCTACAAAACATTACACAGAAAACTAAAGATAGAGCAACACGTACACCACAAAAAACAAACAAAGATCTACAAAACATTACACAGAAAACTAAAGATAGAGCAACACGTACACCACTAAAAACAAACAATAATCTACAAAACATTACACAGAAAACTAAAGATAGAGCAACACGTACACCACTAAAAACAAACAATAATCTACAAAATACTACACAGAAAACTAAAGATAGAGCAACACGAACACCACTAAAAACAAACAATGATCTACAAAACATTACACAGAAAACTAAAGATAGAGCAACACGTACACCACAAAAACAAACAATAATCTACAACACACTACACAGAAAACTAAAGATAGAGCAACACGTACACCACTAAAAACAAACAATAATCTACAAAACATTACACAGAAAACTAAAGATAGAGCAACACGTACACCACAAAAACAAACAATGATCTACAAAACACTACACAGAAAACTAAAGATAGAGCAACACGTACACCACTAAAAACAAACAATAATCTACAAAACATTACACAGAAAACTAAAGATAGAGCAACACGTACACCACTAAAAACAAACAATAATCTACAAAACACTACACAGAAAACTAAAGATAGAGCAACACGTACACCACTAAAAACAAACAATAATCTACAAAACATTACACAGAAAACTAAAGATAGAGCAACACGAACACCACAAAAACAAACAATAATCTACAAAACATTACACAGAAAAATAAAGATAGAGCAACACGTACACCACTAAAAACAAACAATAATCTACAAAACATTACACAGAAAACTAAAGATAGAGCAACACGAACACCACAAAAAACAAACAATAATCTACAAAACACTACACAGAAAACTAAAGATAGAGCAACACGAACACCACAAAAAACAAACAATAATCTACAAAACACTACACAGAAAACTAAAGATAGAGCAACACGTACACCACTAAAAACAAACAATAATCTACAAAACACTACACAGAAAACTAAAGATAGAGCAACACGAACACCACAAAAAACAAACAATAATCTACAAAACATTACACAGAAAACTAAAGATAGAGCAACACGAACACCACTAAAAACAAACAATAATCTACAAAACATTACACAGAAAAATAAAGATAGAGCAACACGTACACCACTAAAAACAAACAATAATCTACAAAACATTACACAGAAAACTAAAGATAGAGCAACACGAACACCACTAAAAACAAACAATAATCTACAAAACATTACACAGAAAACTAAAGATAGAGCAACACGTACACCACTAAAAACAAACAATAATCTACAAAACATTACACAGAAAACTAAAGATAGAGCAACACGAACACCACTAAAAACAAACAATAATCTACAAAACATTACACAGAAAACTAAAGATAGAGCAACACGAACACCACTAAAAACAAACAATAATCTACAAAACACTACACAGAAAACTAAAGATAGAGCAATACGTACACCACAAAAACATACAATGATCTACAAAACACTACACAGAAAACTAAAGATGGAGCAACACGTACACCACTAAAAACAAACAATAATCTACAAAACATTACACAGAAAACTAAAGATAGAGCAACACGTACACCACAAAAAAACAAACAAAGATCTACAAAACATTACACAGAAAACTAAAGATAGAGCAACACGTACACCACTAAAAACAAACAATAATCTACAAAACATTACACAGAAAACTAAAGATAGAGCAACACGTACACCACTAAAAACAAACAATAATCTACAAAATACTACACAGAAAACTAAAGATAGAGCAACACGAACACCACTAAAAACAAACAATGATCTACAAAACATTACACAGAAAACTAAAGATAGAGCAACACGTACACCACAAAAACAAACAATAATCTACAACACACTAAACAGAAAACTAAAGATAGAGCAACACGTACACCACTAAAAACAAACAATAATCTACAAAACATTACACAGAAAACTAAAGATAGAGCAACACGTACACCACAAAAACAAACAATGATCTACAAAACACTACACAGAAAACTAAAGATAGAGCAACACGTACACCACTAAAAACAAACAATAATCTACAAAACATTACACAGAAAACTAAAGATAGAGCAACACGTACACCACTAAAAACAAACAATAATCTACAAAACACTACACAGAAAAATAAAGATAGAGCAACACGAACACAACAAAAACAAACAATAATCTACAAAACATTACACAGAAAAATAAAGATAGAGCAACACGTACACCACTAAAAACAAACAATAATCTACAAAACATTACACAGAAAACTAAAGATAGAGCAACACGAACACCACAAAAAACAAACAATAATCTACAAAACACTACACAGAAAACTAAAGATAGAGCAACACGAACACCACAAAAAACAAACAATAATCTACAAAACACTACACAGAAAACTAAAGATAGAGCAACACGTACACCACTAAAAACAAACAATAATCTACAAAACACTACACAGAAAACTAAAGATAGAGCAACACGAACACCACAAAAAACAAACAATAATCTACAAAACATTACACAGAAAACTAAAGATAGAGCAACACGAACACCACTAAAAACAAACAATAATCTACAAAACATTACACAGAAAAATAAAGATAGAGCAACACGTACACCACTAAAAACAAACAATAATCTACAAAACATTACACAGAAAACTAAAGATAGAGCAACACGAACACCACTAAAAACAAACAATAATCTACAAAACATTACACAGAAAACTAAAGATAGAGCAACACGTACACCACTAAAAACAAACAATAATCTACAAAACATAACACAGAAAACTAAACATCGAGTAACACGGACACCACTAAAAACAAACAATAATCTACAAAACATTACACAGAAAACTAAACATCGAGTAACACGAACACCACTAAAAACAAACAATAATCTACAAAACATTACACAGAAAACTAAAGATAGAGCAACACGTACACCACTAAAAACAAACAATAATCTACAAAACACTACACAGAAAACTAAAGATAGAGCAACACGTACACCACTAAAAACAAACAATGATCTACAAAACATTACACAGAAAACTAAAGATAGAGCAACACGAACACCACAAAAAACAAACAATAATCTACAAAACATTACACAGAAAACTAAAGATAGAGCAACACGAACACCACTAAAAACAAACAATAATCTACAAAACACTACACAGAAAACTAAAGATAGAGCAACACGTACACCACTAAAAACAAACAATGATCTACAAAACATTACACAGAAAAATAAAGATAGAGCAACACGAACACCACAAAAAACAAACAATAATCTTCAAAACATTACACAGAAAACTAAAGATAGAGCAACACGGACACCACTAAAAACAAACAATAATCTACAAAACATTACACAGAAAACTAAAGATAGAGCAACACGAACACCACTAAAAACAAACAATAATCTACAAAACATTACACAGAAAACTAAAGATAGAGCAACACGAATACCACTAAAACAAACAATAATCTACAAAACACTACACAGAAAAATAAAGATAGAGCAACACGTACACCACTAAAAACAAACAATAATCTACAAAACACTACACAGAAAACTAAAGATAGAGCAACACGAACACCACAAAAACAAACAATAATCTACAAAACATTACACAGAAAACTAAAGATAGAGCAACACGAACACCACTAAAAACAAACAATAATCTACAAAACATTACACAGAAAACTAAAGATAGAGCAACACGAACACCACTAAAAACAAACAATAATCTACAAAACATTACACAGAAAACTAAAGATAGAGCAACACGTACACCACTAAAAACAAACAATAATCTACAAAACACTACACAGAAAACTAAAGATAGAGCAACACGAACACCACTAAAAACAAACAATAATCTACAAAACACTACACAGAAAACTAAAGATAGAGCAACACGAACACCACTAAAAACAAACAATAATCTACAAAACATTACACAGAAAACTAAAGATAGAGCAACACGAACACCACAAAAAACAAACAATAATCTACAAAACACTACACAGAAAACTAAAGATAGAGCAACACGGACACCACTAAAAACAAACAATAATCTATAAAACATTACACAGAAAACTAAAGATAGAGCAACACGAACACCACTAAAAACAAACAATAATCTACAAAACACTACACAGAAAAATAAAGATCGAGTAACACGAACACCACTAAAAACAAACAATAATCTACAAAACATTACACAGAAAAATAAAGATAGAGCAACACATACACCACTAAAAACAAACAATAATCTACAAAACACTACACAGAAAAATAAAGATAGAGCAACACGTACACCACTAAAAACAAACAATAATCTACAAAACACTACACAGAAAAATAAAGATCAAGTAACACGAACACCACTAAAAACAAACAATAATCTACAAAACATTACACAGAAAACTAAAGATAGAGTAACACGAACACCACTAAAAACAAACAATAATCTACAAAACATTACACAGAAAAATAAAGATAGAGCAGCACGTAAACCACTAAAAACAAACAATAATCTACAAAACACTACACAGAAAAATAAAGATAGAGCAACACGGACACCACTAAAAACAAACAATAATCTACAAAACATTACACAGAAAACTAAAGATAGAGCAACACGAACACCACTAAAAACAAACAATGATCTACAAAACATTACACAGAAAACTAAAGATAGAGCAACACGTACACCACTAAAAACAAACAATAATCTACAAAACATAACACAGAAAACTAAACATCGAGTAACACGAACACCACTAAAAACAAACAATAATCTACAAAACATTACACAGAAAACTAAACATCTAGTAACACGAACACCACTAAAAACAAACAATAATCTACAAAACATTACACAGAAAACTAAAGATAGAGCAACACGTACACCACTAAAAACAAACAATAATCTACAAAACATTACACAGAAAACTAAAGATAGAGCAACACGTACACCACTAAAAACAAACAATGATCTACAAAACATTACACAGAAAACTAAAGATAGAGCAACACGAACACCACAAAAAACAAACAATAATCTACAAAACATTACACAGAAAACTAAAGATAGAGCAACACGAACACCACTAAAAACAAACAATAATCTACAAAACACTACACAGAAAACAAAAGATAGAGCAACACGTACACCACTAAAAACAAACAATGATCTACAAAACATTACACAGAAAACTAAAGATAGAGCAACACGAACACCACAAAAAACAAACAATAATCTTCAAAACATTACACAGAAAATTAAAGATAGAGCAACACGGACACCACTAAAAACAAACAATAATCTACAAAACATTGCACAGAAAAATAAAGATAGAGCAACACGTACACCACTAAAACAAACAATGATCTACAAAACACTACACAGAAAACTAAAGATAGAGCAACACGTACACCACTAAAAACAAACAATGATCTACAAAACATTACACAGAAAACTAAAGATAGAGCAACACGAACACCACAAAAACAAACAATAATCTACAAAACATTACACAGAAAACTAAAGATAGAGCAACACGAACACCACTAAAAACAAACAATAATCTACAAAACACTACACAGAAAATTAAAGATAGAGCAACACGTACACCACTAAAAACAAACAATGATCTACAAAACATTACACAGAAAACTAAAGATAGAGCAACACGAACACCACAAAAAACAAACAATAATCTTCAAAACATTACACAGAAAACTAAAGATACAGCAACACGGACACCACTAAAAACAAACAATAATCTACAAAACATTACACAGAAAACTAAAGATAGAGCAACACGAACACCACTAAAAACAAACAATAATCTACAAAACATTACACAGAAAACTAAAGATAGAGCAACACGAACACCACTAAAACAAACAATAATCTACAAAACACTACACAGAAAAATAAAGATAGAGCAACACGTACACCACTAAAAACAAACAATAATCTACAAAACACTACACAGAAAACTAAAGATAGAGCAACACGAACACCACAAAAACAAACAATAATCTACAAAACACTACACAGAAAACTAAAGATAGAGCAACACGAACACCACTAAAAACAAACAATAATCTACAAAACATTACACAGAAAACTAAAGATAGAGCAACACGAACACCACTAAAAACAAACAATAATCTACAAAACATTACACAGAAAACTAAAGATAGAGCAACACGTACACCACTAAAAACAAACAATAATCTACAAAACACTACACAGAAAACTAAAGATAGAGCAACACGAACACCACTAAAAACAAACAATAATCTACAAAACACTACACAGAAAACTAAAGATAGAGCAACACGAACACCACTAAAAACAAACAATAATCTACAAAACATTACACAGAAAACTAAAGATAGAGCAACACGAACACCACAAAAAACAAACAATAATCTACAAAACACTACACAGAAAACTAAAGATAGAGCAACACGGACACCACTAAAAACAAACAATAATCTATAAAACATTACACAGAAAACTAAAGATAGAGCAACACGAACACCACTAAAAACAAACAATAATCTACAAAACACTACACAGAAAAATAAAGATCGAGTAACACGAACACCACTAAAAACAAACAATAATCTACAAAACATTACACAGAAAAATAAAGATAGAGCAACACGTACACCACTAAAAACAAACAATAATCTACAAAACACTACACAGAAAAATAAAGATCAAGTAACACGAACACCACTAAAAACAAACAATAATCTACAAAACATTACACAGAAAACTAAAGATAGAGTAACACGAACACCACTAAAAACAAACAATAATCTACAAAACATTACACAGAAAAATAAAGATAGAGCAGCACGTAAACCACTAAAAACAAACAATAATCTACAAAACACTACACAGAAAAATAAAGATAGAGCAACACGGACACCACTAAAAACAAACAATAATCTACAAAACATTACACAGAAAACTAAAGATAGAGCAACACGAACTCCACTAAAAACAAACAATGATCTACAAAACATTACACAGAAAACTAAAGATAGAGCAACACGTACACCACTAAAAACAAACAATAATCTACAAAACATAACACAGAAAACTAAACATCGAGTAACACGAACACCACTAAAAACAAACAATAATCTACAAAACGTTACACAGAAAACTAAACATCGAGTAACACGAACACCACTAAAAACAAACAATAATCTACAAAACATTACACAGAAAACTAAAGATAGAGCAACACGTACACCACTAAAAACAAACAATAATCTACAAAACACTACACAGAAAACTAAAGATAGAGCAACACGTACACCACTAAAAACAAACAATGATCTACAAAACATTACACAGAAAACTAAAGATAGAGCAACACGAACACCACAAAAAACAAACAATAATCTACGAAACATTACACAGAAAACTAAAGATAGAGCAACACGAACACCACTAAAAACAAACAATAATCTACAAAACACTACACAGAAAACTAAAGATAGAGCAACACGTACACCACTAAAAACAAAAAATGATCTACAAAACATTACACAGAAAACTAAAGATAGAGCAACACGAACACCACAAAAAACAAACAATAATCTTCAAAACATTACACAGAAAACTAAAGATAGAGCAACACGAACACCACTAAAAACAAACAATAATCTACAAAACATTACACAGAAAAATAAAGATGGAGCAACACATACACCACTAAAACAAACAATGATCTACAAAACACTACACAGAAAACTAAAGATAGAGCAACACGTACACCACTAAAAACAAACAATAATCTACAAAACACTACACAGAAAACTAAAGATAGAGCAACACGAACACCACAAAAAACAAACAATAATCTACAAAACACTACACAGAAAAATAAAGATAGAGCAACACGAATACCACTAAAACAAACAATAATCTACAAAACATTACACAGAAAACTAAAGATAGAGCAACACGTACACCACAAAAAACAAACAATAATCTACAAAACATTACACAGAAAACTAAAGATAGAGCAACACGTACACCACTAAAAACAAACAATAATCTACAAAACATTACACACAGAAAACTAAAGATAGAGCAACACGAACACCACTAAAAACAAACAATGATCTACAAAACACTACACAGAAAACTAAAGATAGAGCAACACGAACACCACAAAAACAAACAATCATCTACAAAACATTACACAGAAAACTAAAGATAGAGCAACACGTACACCACTAAAAACAAACAATCATCTACAAAACATTACACAGAAAACTAAAGATAGAGAAACACGTACACCACAAAAAACAAACAATAATCTACAAAACACTACACAGAAAAATAAAGATAGAGCAACACGAACACCACGAAAAACAAACAATGATCTACAAAACACTACACAGAAAACTAACGATAGAGCAACACGAACACCACAAAAACAAACAATAATCTACAAAACATTACACAGAAAACTAAAGATAGAGCAACACGAACACCACTAAAAACAAACAATCATCTACAAAACATTACACAGAAAACTAAAGATAGAGCAACACGTACACCACTAAAAACAAACAATCATCTAAAAAACATTACACACAGAAAACTAAAGATAGAGCAACACGAACACCACTAAAAACAAACAATGATCTACAAAACACTACACAGAAAACTAAAGATAGAGCAACACGAACACCACTAAAAAAAACAATAATCTACAAAACACTACACAGAAAAATAAAGATCGAGTAACACGAACACTACTAAAAACAAACAATGATCTACAAAACACTACACAGAAAACTAAAGATAGAGCAACACGAACACCGCTAAAAACAAACAATGATCTACAAAACATTACACAGAAAACTAAAGATAGAGTAACACGAACACCACTAAAAACAAACAAGGATCTACAAAACACTACACAGAAAACTAAAGATAGAGCAACACGTACACCACAAAAACAAACAATAATCTACAAAACATTACACAGAAAACTAAAGATAGAGTAACACGAACACCACTAAAAACAAACAATAATCTACAAAACACTACACAGAAAACTAAAGATAGAGCAACACGAACACCACTAAAAACAAACAATAATCTACAAAACATTACACAGAAAAAAAAAGATAGAGCAACACGTACACCACAAAAAACAAACAATAATCTACAAAACATTACACAGAAAACTAAAGATAGAGCAACACGAACACCACTAAAAACAAACAATAATCTGCAAAACATTACACAGAAAACTAAAGATAGAGCACCACGAACACCACTAAAAACAAACAATAATCTACAAAACATTACACAGAAAAATAAAGATAGAGCATCACGAACACCACTAAAAACAAACAATAATCTACAAAACATTACACAGAAAAATAAAGATAGAGCATCACGGACACCACTAAAAACAAACAATAATCTACAAAACATTACACAGAAAACTAAAGATAGAGCAACACGAACACCACTAAAAACAAACAATAATCTACAAAACATTACACAGAAAACTAAAGATAGAGCAACACGAACACCACTAAAACAAACAATAATCTACAAAACACTACACAGAAAAATAAAGATAGAGCAACACGTACACCACTAAAAACAAACAATAATCTACAAAACACTACACAGAAAACTAAAGATAGAGCAACACGAACACCACAAAAACAAACAATAATCTACAAAACACTACACAGAAAACTAAAGATAGAGCAACACGAACACCACTAAAAACAAACAATAATCTACAAAACATTACACAGAAAACTAAAGATAGAGCAACACGAACACCACTAAAAACAAACAATAATCTACAAAACATTACACAGAAAACTAAAGATAGAGCAACACGTACACCACTAAAAACAAACAATAATCTACAAAACACTACACAGAAAACTAAAGATAGAGCAACACGAACACCACTAAAAACAAACAATAATCTACAAAACACTACACAGAAAACTAAAGATAGAGCAACACGAACACCACTAAAAACAAACAATAATCTACAAAACATTACACAGAAAACTAAAGATAGAGCAACACGAACACCACAAAAAACAAACAATAATCTACAAAACACTACACAGAAAACTAAAGATAGAGCAACACGGACACCACTAAAAACAAACAATAATCTATAAAACATTACACAGAAAACTAAAGATAGAGCAACACGAACACCACTAAAAACAAACAATAATCTACAAAACACTACACAGAAAAATAAAGATCGAGTAACACGAACACCACTAAAAACAAACAATAATCTACAAAACATTACACAGAAAAATAAAGATAGAGCAACACGTACACCACTAAAAACAAACAATAATCTACAAAACACTACACAGAAAAATAAAGATCAAGTAACACGAACACCACTAAAAACAAACAATAATCTACAAAACATTACACAGAAAACTAAAGATAGAGTAACACGAACACCACTAAAAACAAACAATAATCTACAAAACATTACACAGAAAAATAAAGATAGAGCAGCACGTAAACCACTAAAAACAAACAATAATCTACAAAACACTACACAGAAAAATAAAGATAGAGCAACACGGACACCACTAAAAACAAACAATAATCTACAAAACATTACACAGAAAACTAAAGATAGAGCAACACGAACTCCACTAAAAACAAACAATGATCTACAAAACATTACACAGAAAACTAAAGATAGAGCAACACGTACACCACTAAAAACAAACAATAATCTACAAAACATAACACAGAAAACTAAACATCGAGTAACACGAACACCACTAAAAACAAACAATAATCTACAAAACATTACACAGAAAACTAAACATCGAGTAACACGAACACCACTAAAAACAAACAATAATCTACAAAACATTACACAGAAAACTAAAGATAGAGCAACACGTACACCACTAAAAACAAACAATAATCTACAAAACACTACACAGAAAACTAAAGATAGAGCAACACGTACACCACTAAAAACAAACAATGATCTACAAAACATTACACAGAAAACTAAAGATAGAGCAACACGAACACCACAAAAAACAAACAATAATCTACGAAACATTACACAGAAAACTAAAGATAGAGCAACACGAACACCACTAAAAACAAACAATAATCTACAAAACACTACACAGAAAACTAAAGATAGAGCAACACGTACACCACTAAAAACAAACAATGATCTACAAAACATTACACAGAAAACTAAAGATAGAGCAACACGAACACCACAAAAAACAAACAATAATCTTCAAAACATTACACAGAAAACTAAAGATAGAGCAACACGAACACCACTAAAAACAAACAATAATCTACAAAACATTACACAGAAAAATAAAGATGGAGCAACACGTACACCACTAAAACAAACAATGATCTACAAAACACTACACAGAAAACTAAAGATAGAGCAACACGTACACCACTAAAAACAAACAATAATCTACAAAACACTACACAGAAAACTAAAGATAGAGCAACACGAACACCACAAAAAACAAACAATAATCTACAAAACACTACACAGAAAAATAAAGATAGAGCAACACGAATACCACTAAAACAAACAATAATCTACAAAACATTACACAGAAAACTAAAGATAGAGCAACACGTACACCACAAAAAACAAACAATAATCTACAAAACATTACACAGAAAACTAAAGATAGAGCAACACGTACACCACTAAAAACAAACAATAATCTACAAAACATTACACACAGAAAACTAAAGATAGAGCAACACGAACACCACTAAAAACAAACAATGATCTACAAAACACTACACAGAAAACTAAAGATAGAGCAACACGAACACCACAAAAACAAACAATCATCTACAAAACATTACACAGAAAACTAAAGATAGAGCAACACGTACACCACTAAAAACAAACAATCATCTACAAAACATTACACAGAAAACTAAAGATAGAGAAACACGTACACCACAAAAAACAAACAATAATCTACAAAACACTACACAGAAAAATAAAGATAGAGCAACACGAACACCACGAAAAACAAACAATGATCTACAAAACACTACACAGAAAACTAACGATAGAGCAACACGAACACCACAAAAACAAACAATAATCTACAAAACATTACACAGAAAACTAAAGATAGAGCAACACGAACACCACTAAAAACAAACAATCATCTACAAAACATTACACAGAAAACTAAAGATAGAGCAACACGAACACCACTAAAAAAAACAATAATCTACAAAACACTACACAGAAAAATAAAGATCGAGTAACACGAACACTACTAAAAACAAACAATGATCTACAAAACACTACACAGAAAACTAAAGATAGAGCAACACGAACACCGCTAAAAACAAACAATGATCTACAAAACATTACACAGAAAACTAAAGATAGAGTAACACGAACACCACTAAAAACAAACAATGATCTACAAAACACTACACAGAAAACTAAAGATAGAGCAACACGTACACCACAAAAACAAACAATAATCTACAAAACATTACACAGAAAACTAAAGATAGAGTAACACGAACACCACTAAAAACAAACAATAATCTACAAAACACTACACAGAAAACTAAAGATAGAGCAACACGAACACCACTAAAAACAAACAATAATCTACAAAACATTACACAGAAAAAAAAAGATAGAGCAACACGTACACCACAAAAAACAAACAATAATCTACAAAACATTACACAGAAAACTAAAGATAGAGCAACACGAACACCACTAAAAACAAACAATAATCTGCAAAACATTACACAGAAAACTAAAGATAGAGCACCACGAACACCACTAAAAACAAACAATAATCTACAAAACATTACACAGAAAAATAAAGATAGAGCATCACGAACACCACTAAAAACAAACAATAATCTACAAAACATTACACAGAAAACTAAAGATAGAGCATCACGAACACCACTAAAAACAAACAATAATCTACAAAACATTACACAGAAAACTAAAGATAGAGCAACACGTACACCACTAAAAACAAACAATGATCTACAAAACATTACACAGAAAACTAAAGATAGAGCAACACGAACACCACAAAAAACAAACAATAATCTTCAAAACATTACACAGAAAACTAAAGATAGAGCAACACGGACACCACTAAAAACAAACAATAATCTACAAAACATTACACAGAAAAATAAAGATAGAGCAACACGTACACCACTAAAACAAACAATGATCTACAAAACACTACACAGAAAACTAAAGATAGAGCAACACGTACACCACTAAAAACAAACAATAATCTACAAAACACTACACAGAAAACTAAAGATAGAGCAACACGAACACCACAAAAAACAAACAATAATCTACAAAACACTACACAGAAAAATAAAGATAGAGCAACACGAATACCACTAAAACAAACAATAATCTACAAAACATTACACAGAAAACTAAAGATAGAGCAACACGAACACCACTAAAAACAAACAATGATCTACAAAACACTACACAGAAAACTAAAGATAGAGCAACACGAACACCACTAAAAAAAACAATAATCTACAAAACACTACACAGAAAAATAAAGATCGAGTAACACGAACACTACTAAAAACAAACAATGATCTACAAAACACTACACAGAAAACTAAAGATAGAGCAACACGAACACCGCTAAAAACAAACAATGATCTACAAAACATTACACAGAAAACTAAAGATAGAGTAACACGAACACCACTAAAAACAAACAATGATCTACAAAACACTACACAGAAAACTAAAGATAGAGCAACACGTACACCACAAAAACAAACAATAATCTACAAAACATTACACAGAAAACTAAAGATAGAGTAACACGAACACCACTAAAAACAAACAATAATCTACAAAACACTACACAGAAAACTAAAGATAGAGCAACACGAACACCACTAAAAACAAACAATAATCTACAAAACATTACACAGAAAAAAAAAGATAGAGCAACACGTACACCACAAAAAACAAACAATAATCTACAAAACATTACACAGAAAACTAAAGATAGAGCAACACGAACACCACTAAAAACAAACAATAATCTGCAAAACATTACACAGAAAACTAAAGATAGAGCACCACGAACACCACTAAAAACAAACAATAATCTACAAAACATTACACAGAAAAATAAAGATAGAGCATCACGAACACCACTAAAAACAAACAATAATCTACAAAACATTACACAGAAAAATAAAGATAGAGCATCACGGACACCACTAAAAACAAACAATAATCTACAAAACATTACACAGAAAACTAAAGATAGAGCAACACGAACACCACTAAAAACAAACAATAATCTACAAAACATTACACAGAAAACTAAAGATAGAGCAACACGAACACCACTAAAACAAACAATAATCTACAAAACACTACACAGAAAAATAAAGATAGAGCAACACGTACACCACTAAAAACAAACAATAATCTACAAAACACTACACAGAAAACTAAAGATAGAGCAACACGAACACCACAAAAACAAACAATAATCTACAAAACACTACACAGAAAACTAAAGATAGAGCAACACGAACACCACTAAAAACAAACAATAATCTACAAAACATTACACAGAAAACTAAAGATAGAGCAACACGAACACCACTAAAAACAAACAATAATCTACAAAACATTACACAGAAAACTAAAGATAGAGCAACACGTACACCACTAAAAACAAACAATAATCTACAAAACACTACACAGAAAACTAAAGATAGAGCAACACGAACACCACTAAAAACAAACAATAATCTACAAAACACTACACAGAAAACTAAAGATAGAGCAACACGAACACCACTAAAAACAAACAATAATCTACAAAACATTACACAGAAAACTAAAGATAGAGCAACACGAACACCACAAAAAACAAACAATAATCTACAAAACACTACACAGAAAACTAAAGATAGAGCAACACGGACACCACTAAAAACAAACAATAATCTATAAAACATTACACAGAAAACTAAAGATAGAGCAACACGAACACCACTAAAAACAAACAATAATCTACAAAACACTACACAGAAAAATAAAGATCGAGTAACACGAACACCACTAAAAACAAACAATAATCTACAAAACATTACACAGAAAAATAAAGATAGAGCAACACGTACACCACTAAAAACAAACAATAATCTACAAAACACTACACAGAAAAATAAAGATCAAGTAACACGAACACCACTAAAAACAAACAATAATCTACAAAACATTACACAGAAAACTAAAGATAGAGTAACACGAACACCACTAAAAACAAACAATAATCTACAAAACATTACACAGAAAAATAAAGATAGAGCAGCACGTAAACCACTAAAAACAAACAATAATCTACAAAACACTACACAGAAAAATAAAGATAGAGCAACACGGACACCACTAAAAACAAACAATAATCTACAAAACATTACACAGAAAACTAAAGATAGAGCAACACGAACTCCACTAAAAACAAACAATGATCTACAAAACATTACACAGAAAACTAAAGATAGAGCAACACGTACACCACTAAAAACAAACAATAATCTACAAAACATAACACAGAAAACTAAACATCGAGTAACACGAACACCACTAAAAACAAACAATAATCTACAAAACATTACACAGAAAACTAAACATCGAGTAACACGAACACCACTAAAAACAAACAATAATCTACAAAACATTACACAGAAAACTAAAGATAGAGCAACACGTACACCACTAAAAACAAACAATAATCTACAAAACACTACACAGAAAACTAAAGATAGAGCAACACGTACACCACTAAAAACAAACAATGATCTACAAAACATTACACAGAAAACTAAAGATAGAGCAACACGAACACCACAAAAAACAAACAATAATCTACGAAACATTACACAGAAAACTAAAGATAGAGCAACACGAACACCACTAAAAACAAACAATAATCTACAAAACACTACACAGAAAACTAAAGATAGAGCAACACGTACACCACTAAAAACAAACAATGATCTACAAAACATTACACAGAAAACTAAAGATAGAGCAACACGAACACCACAAAAAACAAACAATAATCTTCAAAACATTACACAGAAAACTAAAGATAGAGCAACACGAACACCACTAAAAACAAACAATAATCTACAAAACATTACACAGAAAAATAAAGATGGAGCAACACGTACACCACTAAAACAAACAATGATCTACAAAACACTACACAGAAAACTAAAGATAGAGCAACACGTACACCACTAAAAACAAACAATAATCTACAAAACACTACACAGAAAACTAAAGATAGAGCAACACGAACACCACAAAAAACAAACAATAATCTACAAAACACTACACAGAAAAATAAAGATAGAGCAACACGAATACCACTAAAACAAACAATAATCTACAAAACATTACACAGAAAACTAAAGATAGAGCAACACGTACACCACAAAAAACAAACAATAATCTACAAAACATTACACAGAAAACTAAAGATAGAGCAACACGTACACCACTAAAAACAAACAATAATCTACAAAACATTACACACAGAAAACTAAAGATAGAGCAACACGAACACCACTAAAAACAAACAATGATCTACAAAACACTACACAGAAAACTAAAGATAGAGCAACACGAACACCACAAAAACAAACAATCATCTACAAAACATTACACAGAAAACTAAAGATAGAGCAACACGTACACCACTAAAAACAAACAATCATCTACAAAACATTACACAGAAAACTAAAGATAGAGAAACACGTACACCACAAAAAACAAACAATAATCTACAAAACACTACACAGAAAAATAAAGATAGAGCAACACGAACACCACGAAAAACAAACAATGATCTACAAAACACTACACAGAAAACTAACGATAGAGCAACACGAACACCACAAAAACAAACAATAATCTACAAAACATTACACAGAAAACTAAAGATAGAGCAACACGAACACCACTAAAAACAAACAATCATCTACAAAACATTACACAGAAAACTAAAGATAGAGCAACACGTACACCACTAAAAACAAACAATCATCTAAAAAACATTACACACAGAAAACTAAAGATAGAGCAACACGAACACCACTAAAAACAAACAATGATCTACAAAACACTACACAGAAAACTAAAGATAGAGCAACACGAACACCACTAAAAAAAACAATAATCTACAAAACACTACACAGAAAAATAAAGATCGAGTAACACGAACACTACTAAAAACAAACAATGATCTACAAAACACTACACAGAAAACTAAAGATAGAGCAACACGAACACCGCTAAAAACAAACAATGATCTACAAAACATTACACAGAAAACTAAAGATAGAGTAACACGAACACCACTAAAAACAAACAATGATCTACAAAACACTACACAGAAAACTAAAGATAGAGCAACACGTACACCACAAAAACAAACAATAATCTACAAAACATTACACAGAAAACTAAAGATAGAGTAACACGAACACCACTAAAAACAAACAATAATCTACAAAACACTACACAGAAAACTAAAGATAGAGCAACACGAACACCACTAAAAACAAACAATAATCTACAAAACATTACACAGAAAAAAAAAGATAGAGCAACACGTACACCACAAAAAACAAACAATAATCTACAAAACATTACACAGAAAACTAAAGATAGAGCAACACGAACACCACTAAAAACAAACAATAATCTGCAAAACATTACACAGAAAACTAAAGATAGAGCACCACGAACACCACTAAAAACAAACAATAATCTACAAAACATTACACAGAAAAATAAAGATAGAGCATCACGAACACCACTAAAAACAAACAATAATCTACAAAACATTACACAGAAAAATAAAGATAGAGCATCACGAACACCACTAAAAACAAACAATAATCTACAAAACATTACACAGAAAACTAAAGATAGAGCAACACGTACACCACTAAAAACAAACAATGATCTACAAAACATTACACAGAAAACTAAAGATAGAGCAACACGAACACCACAAAAAACAAACAATAATCTTCAAAACATTACACAGAAAACTAAAGATAGAGCAACACGGACACCACTAAAAACAAACAATAATCTACAAAACATTACACAGAAAAATAAAGATAGAGCAACACGTACACCACTAAAACAAACAATGATCTACAAAACACTACACAGAAAACTAAAGATAGAGCAACACGTACACCACTAAAAACAAACAATAATCTACAAAACACTACACAGAAAACTAAAGATAGAGCAACACGAACACCACAAAAAACAAACAATAATCTACAAAACACTACACAGAAAAATAAAGATAGAGCAACACGAATACCACTAAAACAAACAATAATCTACAAAACATTACACAGAAAACTAAAGATAGAGCAACACGAACACCACTAAAAACAAACAATGATCTACAAAACACTACACAGAAAACTAAAGATAGAGCAACACGAACACCACAAAAACAAACAATCATCTACAAAACATTACACAGAAAACTAAAGATAGAGCAACACGTACACCACTAAAAACAAACAATCATCTACAAAACATTACACAGAAAACTAAAGATAGAGAAACACGTACACCACAAAAAACAAACAATAATCTACAAAACACTACACAGAAAAATAAAGATAGAGAAACACGTACACCACTAAAAACAAACAATCATCTACAAAACATTACACACAGAAAACTAAAGATAGAGCAACACGAACACCACTAAAAACAAACAATGATCTACAAAACACTACACAGAAAACTAAAGATAGAGCAACACGAACACCACAAAAACAAACAATCATCTACAAAACATTACACAGAAAACTAAAGATAGAGCAACACGTACACCACTAAAAACAAACAATCATCTACAAAACATTACACAGAAAACTAAAGATAGAGAAACACGTACACCACAAAAAACAAACAATAATCTACAAAACACTACACAGAAAAATAAAGATAGAGCAACACGAACACCACGAAAAACAAACAATGATCTACAAAACACTACACAGAAAACTAACGATAGAGCAACACGAACACCACAAAAACAAACAATAATCTACAAAACATTACACAGAAAACTAAAGATAGAGCAACACGTACACCACTAAAAACAAACAATAATCTACAAAACATTACACAGAAAAATAAAGATAGAGCAACACGAACACCACTAAAAACAAACAATAATCTACAAAACATTACACAGAAAACTAAAGATAGAGCAACACGTACACCACTAAAAACAAACAATAATCTACAAAACATTACACAGAAAACTAAAGATAGAGCAACACGTACACCACTAAAAACAAACAATCATCTACAAAACATTACACAGAAAACTAAAGATAGAGCAACACGTACACCACTAAAAACAAACAATCATCTACAAAACATTACACACAGAAAACTAAAGATAGAGCAACACGAACACCACTAAAAACAAACAATGATCTACAAAACACTACACAGAAAACTAAAGATAGAGCAACACGAACACCACTAAAAAAAACAATAATCTACAAAACACTACACAGAAAAATAAAGATCGAGTAACACGAACACTACTAAAAACAAACAATGATCTACAAAACACTACACAGAAAACTAAAGATAGAGCAACACGAACACCGCTAAAAACAAACAATGATCTACAAAACATTACACAGAAAACTAAAGATAGAGTAACACGAACACCACTAAAAACAAACAATGATCTACAAAACACTACACAGAAAACTAAAGATAGAGCAACACGTACACCACAAAAACAAACAATAATCTACAAAACATTACACAGAAAACTAAAGATAGAGTAACACGAACACCACTAAAAACAAACAATAATCTACAAAACACTACACAGAAAACTAAAGATAGAGCAACACGAACACCACTAAAACAAACAATAATCTACAAAACATTACACAGAAAAATAAAGATAGAGCAACACGTACACCACAAAAAACAAACAATAATCTACAAAACATTACACACAGAAAACTAAAGATAGAGCAACACGAACACCACTAAAAACAAACAATGATCTACAAAACACTACACAGAAAACTAAAGATAGAGCAACACGAACACCACTAAAAAAAACAATAATCTACAAAACACTACACAGAAAAATAAAGATCGAGTAACACGAACACTACTAAAAACAAACAATGATCTACAAAACACTACACAGAAAACTAAAGATAGAGCAACACGAACACCGCTAAAAACAAACAATGATCTACAAAACATTACACAGAAAACTAAAGATAGAGTAACACGAACACCACTAAAAACAAACAATGATCTACAAAACACTACACAGAAAACTAAAGATAGAGCAACACGTACACCACAAAAACAAACAATAATCTACAAAACATTACACAGAAAACTAAAGATAGAGTAACACGAACACCACTAAAAACAAACAATAATCTACAAAACACTACACAGAAAACTAAAGATAGAGCAACACGAACACCACTAAAAACAAACAATAATCTACAAAACATTACACAGAAAAATAAAGATAGAGCAACACGTACACCACAAAAAACAAACAATAATCTACAAAACATTACACAGAAAACTAAAGATAGAGCAACACGAACACCACTAAAAACAAGCAATAATCTACAAAACATTACACAGAAAACTAAAGATAGAGCACCACGAACACCACTAAAAACAAACAATAATCTACAAAACATTACACAGAAAAATAAAGATAGAGCATCACGAACACCACTAAAAACAAACAATAATCTACAAAACATTACACAGAAAAATAAAGATAGAGCATCACGAACACCACTAAAAACAAACAATAATCTACAAAACACTACACAGAAAACTAAAGATAGAGCAACACGTACACCACTAAAAACAAACAATAATCTACAAAACACTACACAGAAAACTAAAGATAGAGCAACACGTACACCACTAAAACAAACAATGATCTACAAAACACTACACAGAAAACTAAAGATAGAGCAACACGAACACCACTAAAAACAAACAATAATCTACAAAACATTACACAGAAAACTAAAGATAGAGCAACACGAACACCACAAAAAACAAAAAATGATCTACAAAACATTACACAGAAAACTAAAGATAGAGCAACACGTACACCACTAAAAACAAACAATAATCTACAAAACACTACACAGAAAACTAAAGATAGAGCAACACGAACACCACAAAAAACAAAAAATGATCTACAAAACATTACACAGAAAACTAAAGATAGAGCAACACGAACACCACTAAAACAAACAATAATCTACAAAACATTACACAGAAAACTAAAGATAGAGCAACACGAACACCACTAAAAACAAACAATAATCTACAAAACATTACACAGAAAACTAAAGATAGAGTAACACGAACACCACTAAAAACAAACAACAATCTACAAAACATTACACAGAAAACTAAAGATAGAGCAACACGTACACCACTAAAACAAACAATAATCTACAAAACATTACACAGAAAACTAAAGATAGAGCAACACAAACACCACTAAAAACAAACAATAATCTACAAAACATTACACAGAAAACTAAAGATAGAGCAACACGTACACCACTAAAAACAAACAATAATCTACAAAACACTACACAGAAAACTAAAGATAGAGCAACACGTACACCACTAAAACAAACAATAATCTACAAAACACTACACAGAAAACTAAAGATAGAGCAACACGAACACCACTAAAAACAAACAATAATCTACAAAACATTACACAGAAAACTAATAATAGAGCAACACGTACACCACAAAAACAAACAATAATCTACAAAACATTACACAGAAAACTAAAGATAGAGCAACACGAACACCACTAAAAACAAACAATAATCTACAAAACACTACACAGAAAACTAAAGATAGAGCAACACGAACACCACAAAAAACAAAAAATGATCTACAAAACATTACACAGAAAACTAAAGATAGAGCAACACGAACACCACTAAAACAAACAATAATCTACAAAACATTACACAGAAAACTAAAGATAGAGCAACACGAACACCACTAAAAACAAACAATAATCTACAAAACATTACACAGAAAACTAAAGATAGAGTAACACGAACACCACTAAAAACAAACAACAATCTACAAAACATTACACAGAAAACTAAAGATAGAGCAACACGTACACCACTAAAACAAACAATAATCTACAAAACATTACACAGAAAACTAAAGATAGAGCAACACAAACACCACTAAAAACAAACAATAATCTACAAAACATTACACAGAAAACTAAAGATAGAGCAACACGTACACCACTAAAAACAAACAATAATCTACAAAACACTACACAGAAAACTAAAGATAGAGCAACACGTACACCACTAAAACAAACAATAATCTACAAAACACTACACAGAAAACTAAAGATAGAGCAACACGAACACCACTAAAAACAAACAATAATCTACAAAACATTACACAGAAAACTAATAATAGAGCAACACGTACACCACAAAAACAAACAATAATCTACAAAACATTACACAGAAAACTAAAGATAGAGCAACACGAACACCACTAAAAACAAACAATAATCTACAAAACATTACACAGAAAACTAAAGATAGAGCAACACGTACACCACTAAAACAAACAATAATCTACAAAACACTACACAGAAAACTAAAGATAGAGCAACACGAACACCACTAAAAACAAACAATAATCTACAAAACATTACACAGAAAACTAAAGATAGAGCAACACGTACACCACTAAAACAAACAATAATCTACAAAACATTACACAGAAAACTAAAGATAGAGCAACACGAACACCACTAAAAACAAACAATAATCTACAAAACATTACACAGAAAACTAAAGATAGAGCAACACGAACACCACTAAAACAAACAATAATCTACAAAACATTACACAGAAAACTAAAGATAGAGCAACACGAACACCACTAAAAACAAAAAATGATCTACAAAACATTACACAGAAAACTAAAGATAGAGCAACACGAACACCACAAAAAACAAACAATAATCTACAAAACATTACACAGAAAACTAAAGATAGAGCAACACGGACACCACTAAAAACAAACAATAATCTACAAAACATTACTCAGAAAAATAAAGATAGAGCAACACGAACACCACAAAAAACAAAAAATGATCTACAAAACACTACACAGAAAACTAAAGATAGAGCAACACGAACACCACAAAAAACAAACAATAATCTACAAAACATTACACAGAAAACTAAAGATAGAGCAACACGAACTCCACTAAAAACAAACAATGATCTACAAAACATTACACAGAAAACTAAAGATAGAGCAACACGAACACCACAAAAACAAACAATAATCTACAAAACATTACACAGAAAACTAAAGATAGAGCAACACGAACACCACTAAAAACAAACAATAAACTAAAAAACACTACACAGAAAACTAAAGATAGAACAACACGTACACCACTAAAAACAAACAATGATCTACAAAACATTACACAGAAAACTAAAGATAGAGCAACACGAACTCCACTAAAACAAACAATAATCTACAAAACATTACACAGAAAACTAAAGATAGAGCAACACGAACACCACTAAAAACAAACAATAATCTACAAAACATTACACAGAAAACTAAAGATAGAGCAACACGAACACCACTAAAAACAAACAATAATCTACAAAACATTACACAGAAAACTAAAGATAGAGCAACACGTACACCACTAAAAACAAACAATAATCTACAAAACATTACACAGAAAACTAAAGATAGAGCAACACGTACACCACTAAAACAAACAATAATCTACAAAACACTACACAGAAAACTAAAGATAGAGCAACACGAACACCACTAAAAACAAACAATAATCTACAAAACATACACAGAAAACTAAAGATAGAGCAACACGTACACCACTAAAACAAACAATAATCTACAAAACACTACACAGAAAACTAAATATAGAGCAACACGAACACCACTAAAAACAAACAATAATCTACAAAACATTACACAGAAAACTAAAGATAGAGCAACACGAACACCACTAAAAACAAACAATAATCTACAAAACATTACACAGAAAACTAAAGATAGAGCAACACGTACACCACTAAAAACAAAAAATAATCTACAAAACATTACACAGAAAACTAAAGATAGAGCAACACGAACACCACTAAAAACAAAAAATGATCTACAAAACACTACACAGAAAAATAAAGATAGAGTAACACGAACACCACAAAAAACAAACAATGATCTACAAAACACTACACAGAAAACTAAAGATAGAGCAACACGAACACCACAAAAAACAAAAAATGATCTACAAAACACTACATAGAAAAATAAAGATAGAGTAACACGAACACCACTAAAACAAACAATAATCTACAAAACATTACACAGAAAACTAAAGATAGAGCAACACGAACACCACTAAAAACAAAAAATGATCTACAAAACATTACACAGAAAAATAAAGATAGAGCAACACGAACACCACTAAAACAAACAATAATCTACAAAACATTACACAGAAAACTAAAGATAGAGCAACACGAACACCACTAAAAACAAACAATAATCTACAAAACATAACACAGAAAACTAAAGATAGAGCAACACGTACACCACTAAAAACAAACAATAATCTACAAAACATTACACAGAAAACTAAAGATAGAGCAACACGTACACCACTAAAAACAAACAATAATCTACAAAACATTACACAGAAAACTAAAGATAGAGCAACACGTACACCACTAAAAACAAACAATAATCTACAAAACATTACACAGAAAACTAAAGATAGAGCAACACGTACACCACTAAAAACAAACAATAATCTACAAAACATTACACAGAAAACTAAAGATAGAGCAACACGTACACCACTAAAAACAAACAATGATCAACAAAACACTACACAGAAAACTAAAGATAGAGCAACACGAACACCACTAAAAACAAACAATAATCTACAAAACATTACACAGAAAACTAAAGATAGAGCAACACGTACACCACTAAAACAAACAATAATCTACAAAACATTACACAGAAAACTAAAGATAGAGCAACACGAACACCACTAAAAACAAACAATAATCTACAAAACATTACACAGAAAACTAAAGATAGAGCAACACGAACACCACTAAAACAAACAATAATCTACAAAACATTACACAGAAAACTAAAGATAGAGCAACACGAACACCACTAAAAACAAAAAATGATCTACAAAACATTACACAGAAAACTAAAGATAGAGCAACACGAACACCACAAAAAACAAACAATAATCTACAAAACATTACACAGAAAACTAAAGATAGAGCAACACGGACACCACTAAAAACAAACAATAATCTACAAAACATTACTCAGAAAAATAAAGATAGAGCAACACGAACACCACAAAAAACAAAAAATGATCTACAAAACACTACACAGAAAACTAAAGATAGAGCAACACGAACACCACAAAAAACAAACAATAATCTACAAAACATTACACAGAAAACTAAAGATAGAGCAACACGAACTCCACTAAAAACAAACAATGATCTACAAAACATTACACAGAAAACTAAAGATAGAGCAACACGAACACCACAAAAACAAACAATAATCTACAAAACATTACACAGAAAACTAAAGATAGAGCAACACGAACACCACTAAAAACAAACAATAAACTAAAAAACACTACACAGAAAACTAAAGATAGAACAACACGTACACCACTAAAAACAAACAATGATCTACAAAACATTACACAGAAAACTAAAGATAGAGCAACACGAACTCCACTAAAACAAACAATAATCTACAAAACATTACACAGAAAACTAAAGATAGAGCAACACGAACACCACTAAAAACAAACAATAATCTACAAAACATTACACAGAAAACTAAAGATAGAGCAACACGAACACCACTAAAAACAAACAATAATCTACAAAACATTACACAGAAAACTAAAGATAGAGCAACACGTACACCACTAAAAACAAACAATAATCTACAAAACATTACACAGAAAACTAAAGATAGAGCAACACGTACACCACTAAAACAAACAATAATCTACAAAACACTACACAGAAAACTAAAGATAGAGCAACACGAACACCACTAAAAACAAACAATAATCTACAAAACATACACAGAAAACTAAAGATAGAGCAACACGTACACCACTAAAACAAACAATAATCTACAAAACACTACACAGAAAACTAAATATAGAGCAACACGAACACCACTAAAAACAAACAATAATCTACAAAACATTACACAGAAAACTAAAGATAGAGCAACACGAACACCACTAAAAACAAACAATAATCTACAAAACATTACACAGAAAACTAAAGATAGAGCAACACGTACACCACTAAAAACAAAAAATAATCTACAAAACATTACACAGAAAACTAAAGATAGAGCAACACGAACACCACTAAAAACAAAAAATGATCTACAAAACACTACACAGAAAAATAAAGATAGAGTAACACGAACACCACAAAAAACAAACAATGATCTACAAAACACTACACAGAAAACTAAAGATAGAGCAACACGAACACCACAAAAAACAAAAAATGATCTACAAAACACTACATAGAAAAATAAAGATAGAGTAACACGAACACCACTAAAACAAACAATAATCTACAAAACATTACACAGAAAACTAAAGATAGAGCAACACGAACACCACTAAAAACAAAAAATGATCTACAAAACATTACACAGAAAAATAAAGATAGAGCAACACGAACACCACTAAAACAAACAATAATCTACAAAACATTACACAGAAAACTAAAGATAGAGCAACACGAACACCACTAAAAACAAACAATAATCTACAAAACATAACACAGAAAACTAAAGATAGAGCAACACGAACACCACTAAAAACAAACAATAATCTACAAAACATTACACAGAAAACTAAAGATAGAGCAACACGTACACCACTAAAAACAAACAATAATCTACAAAACATTACACAGAAAACTAAAGATAGAGCAACACGAACACCACTAAAAACAAAAAATAATCTACAAAACATTACACAGAAAACTAAAGATAGAGCAACACGGACACCACTAAAAACAAACAATAATCTACAAAACATTACACACAAAACTAAAGATAGAGCACACGAACACCACAAAAACAAACAATGATCTACAAAACACTACACAGAAAATTAAAGATAGAGCAACACGTACACCACTAAAAACAAACAATAATCTACAAAACATTACACAGAAAAATAAAGATAGAGCAACACGAACACCACAAAAAAAAAATGATCTATAAAACACTACACAGAAAACTAAAGATAGAGCAACACGAACACCACAAAAAACAAACAATAATCTACAAAACATTACACAGAAAACTAAAGATAGAGCAACACGAACTCCACTAAAAACAAACAATGATCTACAAAACATTACACAGAAAACTAAAGATAGAGCAACACGAACACCACTAAAAACAAACAATAATCTACAAAACATTACACAGAAAAATAAAGATAGAGCAACACGAACACCACAAAAAACAAACAATGATCTACAAAACATTACACAGAAAACTAAAGATAGAGCAACACGAACTCCACTAAAACAAACAATAATCTACAAAACACTACACAGAAAACTAAAGATAGAGCAACACGTACACCACTAAAAACAAACAATAATCTACAAAACATTACACAGAAAACTAAAGATAGAGCAACACGAACACCACTAAAAACAAACAATAATCTACAAAACATTACACAGAAAACTAAAGATAGAGCAACACGAACACCACTAAAAACAAACAATAATCTACAAAACACTACACAGAAAACTAAAGATAGAGCAACACGAACACCACTAAAAACAAACAATAATCTACAAAACATTACACAGAAAACTAAAGATAGAGCAACACGTACACCACTAAAAACAAACAATAATCTACAAAACATTACACAGAAAACTAAAGATAGAGCAACACGAACACCACTAAAAACAAACAATAATCTACAAAACATTACACAGAAAACTAAAGATAGAGCAACACGAACACCACTAAAAACAAACAATAATCTACAAAACATTACACAGAAAAATAAAGATAGAGCAACACGAACACCACAAAAAACAAACAATAATCTACAAAACACTACACAGAAAACTAAAGATAGAGCAACACGAACACCACTAAAAACAAACAATAATCTACAAAACATTACACAGAAAACTAACGATAGAGCAACACGTACACCACTAAAAACAAACAATAATCTACAAAACATTACACAGAAAACAAAAGATAGAGCAACACGAACACCACTAAAACAAACAATAATCTACAAAACATTACACCGAAAACTAAAGATAGAGCAACACGTACACCACTAAAAACAAACAATAATCTACAAAACATTACACAGAAAACTAAAGATAGAGCAACACGAACACCACTAAAAACAAAAAATAATCTACAAAACATTACACAGAAAACTAAAGATAGAGCAACACGAACACCACAAAAAACAAAAAATGATCTACAAAACACTACACAGAAAACTAAAGATAGAGCAACACGAACACCACAAAAAACAAACAATAATCTACAAAACATTACACAGAAAACTAAAGATAGAGCAACACGAACTCCACTAAAAACAAACAATGATCTACAAAACATTACACAGAAAACTAAAGATAGAGCAACATGAACACCACTAAAAACAAACAATAATCTACAAAACATTACACAGAAAACTAAAGATAGAGCAACACGAACACCACAAAAAACAAACAATGATCTACAAAACATTACACAGAAAACTAAAGATAGAGCAACACGAACTCCACTAAAACAAACAATAATCTACAAAACACTACACAGAAAACTAAAGATAGAGCAACACGTACACCACTATAAACAAACAATAATCTACAAAACATTACACAGAAAACTAAAGATAGAGCAACACGAACACCACAAAAACAAACAATAATCTACAAAACATTACACAGAAAACTAAAGATAGAGCAACACGTACACCACTAAAAACAAACAATGATCTACAAAACACTACACAGAAAACTAAAGATAGAGCAACACGTACACCACTAAAAACAAACAATAATCTACAAAACATTACACAGAAAACTAAAGATAGAGCAACACGAACACCACTAAAAACAAACAATAATCTACAAAACATTACACAGAAAACTAAAGATAGAGCAACACGAACACCACAAAAAACAAACAATAATCTACAAAACACTACACAGAAAACTAAAGATAGAGCACCACGAACACCACTAAAAACAAACAATAATCTACAAAACATTACACAGAAAACTAAAGATAGAGCAACACGTACACCACTAAAAACAAACAATAATCTACAAAACATTACACAGAAAACTAAAGATAGAGCAACACGAACACCACTAAAAACAAACAATAATCTACAAAACATTACACAGAAAACTAAAGATAGAGCAACACGAACACCACAGAAAACAAACAATAATCTACAAAACACTACACAGAAAACTAAAGATAGAGCAACACGAACACCACTAAAAACAAACAATAATCTACAAAACATTACACAGAAAACTAAAGATAGAGCAACACGTACACCACTAAAAACAAACAATAATCTACAAAACATTACACAGAAAACTAAAGATAGAGCAACACGAACACCACTAAAACAAACAATAATCTACAAAACATTACACCGAAAACTAAAGATAGAGCAACACGTAAACCACTAAAAACAAACAATAATCTACAAAACATTACACAGAAAACTAAAGATAGAGCAACACGAACACCACTAAAAACAAAAAATAATCTACAAAACATTACACAGAAAACTAAAGATAGAGCAACACGAACACCACAAAAAACAAAAAATGATCTACAAAACACTACACAGAAAACTAAAGATAGAGCAACACGAACACCACAAAAAACAAACAATAATCTACAAAACATTACACAGAAAACTAAAGATAGAGCAACACGAACTCCACTAAAAACAAACAATGATCTACAAAACATTACACAGAAAACTAAAGATAGAGCAACATGAACACCACTAAAAACAAACAATAATCTACAAAACATTACACAGAAAACTAAAGATAGAGCAACACGAACACCACAAAAAACAAACAATGATCTACAAAACATTACACAGAAAACTAAAGATAGAGCAACACGAACTCCACTAAAACAAACAATAATCTACAAAACACTACACAGAAAACTAAAGATAGAGCAACACGTACACCACTATAAACAAACAATAATCTACAAAACATTACACAGAAAACTAAAGATAGAGCAACACGAACACCACAAAAACAAACAATAATCTACAAAACATTACACAGAAAACTAAAGATAGAGCAACACGTACACCACTAAAAACAAACAATGATCTACAAAACACTACACAGAAAACTAAAGATAGAGCAACACGTACACCACTAAAAACAAACAATAATCTACAAAACATTACACAGAAAACTAAAGATAGAGCAACACGAACACCACTAAAAACAAACAATAATCTACAAAGCATTACACAGAAAACTAAAGATAGAGCAACACGAACACCACAAAAAACAAACAATAATCTACAAAACACTACACAGAAAACTAAAGATAGAGCACCACGAACACCACTAAAAACAAACAATAATCTACAAAACATTACACAGAAAACTAAAGATAGAGCAACACGTACACCACTAAAAACAAACAATAATCTACAAAACATTACACAGAAAACTAAAGATAGAGCAACACGAAAACCACTAAAAACAAACAATAATCTACAAAACATTACACAGAAAACTAAAGATAGAGCAACACGAACACCACAAAAAACAAACAATGATCTACAAAACATTACACAGAAAACTAAAGATAGAGCAACACGAACTCCACTAAAACAAACAATAATCTACAAAACACTACACAGAAAACTAAAGATAGAGCAACACGTACACCACTATAAACAAACAATAATCTACAAAACATTACACAGAAAACTAAAGATAGAGCAACACGAACACCACAAAAACAAACAATAATCTACAAAACATTACACAGAAAACTAAAGATAGAGCAACACGTACACCACTAAAAACAAACAATGATCTACAAAACACTACACAGAAAACTAAAGATAGAGCAACACGTACACCACTAAAAACAAACAATAATCTACAAAACATTACACAGAAAACTAAAGATAGAGCAACACGAACACCACTAAAAACAAACAATAATCTACAAAACATTACACAGAAAACTAAAGATAGAGCAACACGAACACCACAAAAAACAAACAATAATCTACAAAACACTACACAGAAAACTAAAGATAGAGCACCACGAACACCACTAAAAACAAACAATAATCTACAAAACATTACACAGAAAACTAAAGATAGAGCAACACGTACACCACTAAAAACAAACAATAATCTACAAAACATTACACAGAAAACTAAAGATAGAGCAACACGAACACCACTAAAAACAAACAATAATCTACAAAACATTACACAGAAAACTAAAGATAGAGCAACACGAACACCACAGAAAACAAACAATAATCTACAAAACACTACACAGAAAACTAAAGATAGAGCAACACGAACACCACTAAAAACAAACAATAATCTACAAAACATTACACAGAAAACTAAAGATAGAGCAACACGTACACCACTAAAAACAAACAATAATCTACAAAACATTACACAGAAAACTAAAGATAGAGCAACACGAACACCACTAAAACAAACAATAATCTACAAAACATTACACCGAAAACTAAAGATAGAGCAACACGTAAACCACTAAAAACAAACAATAATCTACAAAACATTACACAGAAAACTAAAGATAGAGCAACACGAACACCACTAAAAACAAAAAATAATCTACAAAACATTACACAGAAAACTAAAGATAGAGCAACACGAACACCACAAAAAACAAAAAATGATCTACAAAACACTACACAGAAAACTAAAGATAGAGCAACACGAACACCACAAAAAACAAACAATAATCTACAAAACATTACACAGAAAACTAAAGATAGAGCAACACGAACTCCACTAAAAACAAACAATGATCTACAAAACATTACACAGAAAACTAAAGATAGAGCAACATGAACACCACTAAAAACAAACAATAATCTACAAAACATTACACAGAAAACTAAAGATAGAGCAACACGAACACCACAAAAAACAAACAATGATCTACAAAACATTACACAGAAAACTAAAGATAGAGCAACACGAACTCCACTAAAACAAACAATAATCTACAAAACACTACACAGAAAACTAAAGATAGAGCAACACGTACACCACTATAAACAAACAATAATCTACAAAACATTACACAGAAAACTAAAGATAGAGCAACACGAACACCACAAAAACAAACAATAATCTACAAAACATTACACAGAAAAATAAAGATAGAGCAACACGTACACCACTAAAAACAAACAATGATCTACAAAACACTACACAGAAAACTAAAGATAGAGCAACACGTACACCACTAAAAACAAACAATAATCTACAAAACATTACACAGAAAACTAAAGATAGAGCAACACGAACACCACTAAAAACAAACAATAATCTACAAAGCATTACACAGAAAACTAAAGATAGAGCAACACGAACACCACAAAAAACAAACAATAATCTACAAAACATTACACAGAAAACTAAAGATAGAGCAACACGAACACCACTAAAAACAAACAATAATCTACAAAACATTACACAGAAAACTAAAGATAGAGCAACACGAACACCACAGAAAACAAACAATAATCTACAAAACACTACACAGAAAACTAAAGATAGAGCAACACGAACACCACTAAAAACAAACAATAATCTACAAACCATTACACAGAAAACTAAAGATAGAGCAACACGTACACCACTAAAAACAAACAATAATCTACAAAACATTACACAGAAAACTAAAGATAGAGCAACACGAACTCCACTAAAAACAAACAATAATCTACAAAACATTACACAGAAAAATAAAGATAGAGCAACACGTACACCACTAAAAACAAACAATAATCTACAAAACATTACACAGAAAAATAAAGATAGAGCAACACGAACACCACTAAAAACAAACAATAATCTACAAAACATTACACAGAAAACTAAAGATAGAGCAACACGAACTCCACTAAAAACAAACAATGATCTACAAAACACTACACAGAAAACTAAAGATAGAGCAACACGAACACCACTAAAAACAAACAATAATCTACAAAACATTACACAGAAAAATAAAGATAGAGCAACACGAACACCACAAAAAACAAACAATAATCTACAAAACACTACACAGAAAACTAAAGATAGAGCAACACGAACACCACTAAAAACAAACAATAATCTACAAAACATTACACAGAAAACTAAAGATAGAGCAACACGTACACCACTAAAAACAAACAATAATCTACAAAACATTACACAGAAAACTAAAGATAGAGCAACACGTACACCACTAAAAACAAACAATAATCTACAAAACATTACACAGAAAAATAAAGATAGAGCAACACGTACACCACTAAAAACAAACAATAATCTACAAAACATTACACAGAAAAATAAAGATAGAGCAACACGAACTCCACTAAAAACAAACAATAATCTACAAAACATTACACAGAAAACTAAAGATAGAGCAACACGAACACCACAAAAAACAAACAATAATCTACAAAACATTACACAGAAAACTAAAGATAGAGCAACACGTACACCACTAAAAACAAACAATAATCTACAAAACATTACACAGAAAAATAAAGATAGAG
This sequence comes from Bathymodiolus brooksi, assembly GCA_963680875.1. NCBI lineage: Eukaryota > Metazoa > Mollusca > Bivalvia > Mytilida > Modiolidae > Bathymodiolus > Bathymodiolus brooksi. The sequence goes on from OY804575.1 coordinate 152,308,112, forward strand.
CAACACGTACACCACTAAAAACAAACAATAATCTACAAAACATTACACAGAAAAATAAAGATAGAGCAACACGAACTCCACTAAAAACAAACAATAATCTACAAAACACTACACAGAAAACTAAAGATAGAGCAACACGAACACCACAAAAAACAAACAATAATCTACAAAACATTACACAGAAAACTAAAGATAGAGCAACACGTACACCACTAAAAACAAACAACGATCTACAAAACACTACACAGAAAACTAAAGATAGAGCAACACGAACACCACTAAAAACAAACAATAATCTACAAAACACTACACAGAAAACTAAAGATAGAGCAACACGAACACCACTAAAAACAAACAATAATCTACAAAACATTACACAGAAAAATAAAGATAGAGTAACACGAACACCACTAAAAACAAACAATAATCTACAAAACATTACACAGAAAACTAAAGATAGAGCAACACGTACACCACTAAAAACAAACAATAATCTACAAAACATTACACAGAAAACTAAAGATAGAGCAACACGTACACCACTAAAAACAAACAATAATCTACAAAACATTACACAGAAAACTAAAGATAGAGCAACACGAACACCACTAAAAACAAACAATAATCTACAAAACACTACACAGAAAACTAAAGATAGAGCAACACGAACACCACAAAAAACAAACAATAATCTACAAAACATTACACAGAAAACTAAAGATAGAGCAACACGTACACCACTAAAAACAAACAACGATCTACAAAACACTACACAGAAAACTAAAGATAGAGCAACACGAACACCACTAAAAACAAACAATAATCTACAAAACACTACACAGAAAACTAAAGATAGAGCAACACGAACACCACTAAAAACAAACAATAATCTACAAAACACTACACAGAAAACTAAAGATAGAGCAACACGAACTCCACTAAAAACAAACAATAATCTACAAAACATTACACAGAAAACTAAAGATAGAGCAACACATACACCACTAAAAACAAACAATAATCTACAAAACATTACACACAGAAAACTAAAGATAGAGCAACACGTACACCACTAAAAACAAACAATAATCTACAAAACATTACACAGAAAACTAAAGATAGAGCAACACGAACACCACTAAAAACAAACAATAATCTACAAAACATTACACACAGAAAACTAAAGATAGAGCAACACGTACACCACTAAAAACAAACAATAATCTACAAAACATTACACACAGAAAACTAAAGATAGAGCAACACGTACACCACTAAAAACAAACAATAATCTACAAAACATTACACAGAAAACTAAAGATAGAGCAACACGAACACCACTAAAAACAAACAATAATCTACAAAACATTACACAGAAAACTAAAGATAGAGCAACACGTACACCACTAAAAACAAACAATAATCTACAAAACATTACACAGAAAACTAAAGATAGAGCAACACGTACACCACTAAAAACAAACAATAATCTACAAAACATTACACAGAAAACTAAAGATAGAGCAACACGTACACCACTAAAAACAAACAATAATCTACAAAACATTACACAGAAAACTAAAGATAGAGCAACACGTACACCACTAAAAACAAACAATAATCTACAAAACATTACACAGAAAACTAAAGATAGAGCAACACGTACACCACTAAAAACAAACAATGATCTACAAAACACTACACAGAAAACTAAAGATAGAGCAACACGAACACCACTAAAAACAAACAATAATCTACAAAACATTACACAGAAAACTAAAGATAGAGCAACACGTACACCACTAAAAACAAACAATAATCTACAAAACATTACACAGAAAACTAAAGATAGAGCAACACGTACACCACTAAAAACAAACAATAATCTACAAAACATTACACAGAAAAATAAAGATAGAGCAACACGTACACCACTAAAAACAAACAATAATCTACAAAACATTACACAGAAAACTAAAGATAGAGCAACACGAACTCCACTAAAAACAAACAATGATCTACAAAACACTACACAGAAAACTAAAGATAGAGCAACACGAACACCACTAAAAACAAACAATAATCTACAAAACATTACACAGAAAAATAAAGATAGAGCAACACGAAAACCACAAAAAACAAACAATAATCTACAAAACACTACACAGAAAACTAAAGATAGAGCAACACGAACACCACTAAAAACAAACAATAATCTACAAAACATTACACAGAAAACTAAAGATAGAGCAACACGTACACCACTAAAAACAAACAATAATCTACAAAACATTACACAGAAAACTAAAGATAGAGCAACACGTACACCACTAAAAACAAACAACGATCTACAAAACACTACACAGAAAACTAAAGATAGAGCAACACGAACACCACTAAAAACAAACAATAATCTACAAAACATTACACAGAAAACTAAAGATAGAGCAACACGAACACCACTAAAAGCAAACAATAATCTACAAAACATTACACAGAAAAATAAAGATAGAGTAACACGAACACCACTAAAACCAAACAATAATCTACAAAACATTACACAGAAAACTAAAGATAGAGCAACACGTACACCACTAAAAACAAACAATAATCTACAAAACATTACACAGAAAACTAAAGATAGAGCAACACGTACACCACTAAAAACAAACAATAATCTACAAAACATTACACAGAAAACTAAAGATAGAGCAACACGAACACCACAAAAAACAAACAATAATCTACAAAACATTACACAGAAAACTAAAGATAGAGCAACACGTACACCACTAAAAACAAACAACGATCTACAAAACACTACACAGAAAACTAAAGATAGAGCAACACGAACACCACTAAAAACAAACAATAATCTACAAAACACTACACAGAAAACTAAAGATAGAGCAACACGAACACCACTAAAAACAAACAATAATCTACAAAACATTACACAGAAAAATAAAGATAGAGTAACACGAACACCACTAAAAACAAACAATAATCTACAAAACATTACACAGAAAACTAAAGATAGAGCAACACGTACACCACTAAAAACAAACAATAATCTACAAAACATTACACAGAAAACTAAAGATAGAGCAACACGTACACCACTAAAAACAAACAATAATCTACAAAACATTACACAGAAAACTAAAGATAGAGCAACACGAACACCACTAAAAACAAACAATAATCTACAAAACACTACACAGAAAACTAAAGATAGAGCAACACGAACACCACAAAAAACAAACAATAATCTACAAAACATTACACAGAAAACTAAAGATAGAGCAACACGTACACCACTAAAAACAAACAACGATCTACAAAACACTACACAGAAAACTAAAGATAGAGCAACACGAACACCACTAAAAACAAACAATAATCTACAAAACACTACACAGAAAACTAAAGATAGAGCAACACGAACACCACTAAAAACAAACAATAATCTACAAAACACTACACAGAAAACTAAAGATAGAGCAACACGAACTCCACTAAAAACAAACAATAATCTACAAAACATTACACAGAAAACTAAAGATAGAGCAACACATACACCACTAAAAACAAACAATAATCTACAAAACATTACACACAGAAAACTAAAGATAGAGCAACACGTACACCACTAAAAACAAACAATAATCTACAAAACATTACACAGAAAACTAAAGATAGAGCAACACGAACACCACTAAAAACAAACAATAATCTACAAAACATTACACACAGAAAACTAAAGATAGAGCAACACGTACACCACTAAAAACAAACAATAATCTACAAAACATTACACACAGAAAACTAAAGATAGAGCAACACGTACACCACTAAAAACAAACAATAATCTACAAAACATTACACAGAAAACTAAAGATAGAGCAACACGAACACCACTAAAAACAAACAATAATCTACAAAACATTACACAGAAAACTAAAGATAGAGCAACACGTACACCACTAAAAACAAACAATAATCTACAAAACATTACACAGAAAACTAAAGATAGAGCAACACGTACACCACTAAAAACAAACAATAATCTACAAAACATTACACAGAAAACTAAAGATAGAGCAACACGTACACCACTAAAAACAAACAATAATCTGCAAAACATTACACAGAAAACTAAAGATAGAGCAACACGTACACCACTAAAAACAAACAATAATCTACAAAACATTACACAGAAAACTAAAGATAGAGCAACACGTACACCACTAAAAACAAACAATGATCTACAAAACACTACACAGAAAACTAAAGATAGAGCAACACGAACACCACTAAAAACAAACAATAATCTACAAAACATTACACAGAAAACTAAAGATAGAGCAACACGTACACCACTAAAAACAAACAATAATCTACAAAACATTACACAGAAAAATAAAGATAGAGCAACACGTACACCACTAAAAACAAACAATAATCTACAAAACATTACACAGAAAACTAAAGATAGAGCAACACGAACTCCACTAAAAACAAACAATGATCTACAAAACACTACACAGAAAACTAAAGATAGAGCAACACGTACACCACTAAAAACAAACAACGATCTACAAAACACTACACAGAAAACTAAAGATAGAGCAACACGAACACCACTAAAAACAAACAATAATCTACAAAACATTACACAGAAAACTAAAGATAGAGCAACACGAACACCACTAAAAACAAACAATAATCTACAAAACATTACACAGAAAAATAAAGATAGAGTAACACGAACACCACTAAAAACAAACAATAATCTACAAAACATTACACAGAAAACTAAAGATAGAGCAACACGTACACCACTAAAAACAAACAATAATCTACAAAACATTACACAGAAAACTAAAGATAGAGCAACACGTACACCACTAAAAACAAACAATAATCTACAAAACATTACACAGAAAACTAAAGATAGAGCAACACGAACTCCACTAAAAACAAACAATAATCTACAAAACACTACACAGAAAACTAAAGATAGAGCAACACGAACACCACAAAAAACAAACAATAATCTACAAAACATTACACAGAAAACAAAAGATAGAGCAACACGTACACCACTAAAAACAAACAACGATCTACAAAGCACTACACAGAAAACTAAAGATAGAGCAACACGAACACCACTAAAAACAAACAATAATCTACAAAACACTACACAGAAAACTAAAGATAGAGCAACACGAACACCACTAAAAACAAACAATAATCTACAAAACATTACACAGAAAAATAAAGATAGAGTAACACGAACACCACTAAAAACAAACAATAATCTACAAAACATTACACAGAAAACTAAAGATAGAGCAACACGTACACCACTAAAAACAAACAATAATCTACAAAACACTACACAGAAAACTAAAGATAGAGCAACACGAACTCCACTAAAAACAAACAATAATCTACAAAACACTACACAGAAAACTAAAGATAGAGCAACACATACACCACTAAAAACAAACAATAATCTACAAAACATTACACACAGAAAACTAAAGATAGAGCAACACGTACACCACTAAAAACAAACAATAATCTACAAAACATTACACAGAAAACTAAAGATAGAGTAACACGAACACCACTAAAAACAAACAATAATCTACAAAACATTGCACACAGAAAACTAAAGATAGAGCAACACGTACACCACTAAAAACAAACAATAATCTACAAAACATTACACAGAAAACTAAAGATAGAGCAACACGAACACCACTAAAAACAAACAATAATCTACAAAACATTACACAGAAAACTAAAGATAGAGCAACACGTACACCACTAAAAACAAACAATAATCTACAAAACATTACACAGAAAACTAAAGATAGAGCAACACGTACACCACTAAAAACAAACAATAATCTACAAAACATTACACAGAAAACTAAAGATAGAGCAACACGTACACCACTAAAAACAAACAATAATCTACAAAACATTACACAGAAAACTAAAGATAGAGCAACACGTACACCACTAAAAACAAACAATAATCTACAAAACATTACACAGAAAACTAAAGATAGAGCAACACGTACACCACTAAAAACAAACAATGATCAACAAAACACTACACAGAAAACTAAAGATAGAGCAACACGAACACCACTAAAAACAAACAATAATCTACAAAACATTACACAGAAAACTAAAGATAGAGCAACACGTACACCACTAAAAACAAACAATAATCTACAAAACATTACACAAAAAAATAAAGATAGAGCAACACGTACACCACTAAAAACAAACAATAATCTACAAAACATTACACAGAAAAATAAAGATAGAGCAACACGAACACCACTAAAAACAAACAATAATCTACAAAACATTACACAGAAAACTAAAGATAGAGCAACACGAACTCCACTAAAAACAAACAATGATCTACAAAACACTACACAGAAAACTAAAGATAGAGCAACACGAACACCACTAAAAACAAACAATAATCTACAAAACATTACACAGAAAACTAAAGATAGAGCAACACGAACACCACAAAAAACAAACAATAATCTACAAAACACTACACAGAAAACTAAAGATAGAGCAACACGAACACCACTAAAAACAAACAATAATCTACAAAACATTACACAGAAAACTAAAGATAGAGCAACACATACACCACTAAAAACAAACAATAATCTACAAAACATTACACAGAAAACTAAAGATAGAGCAACACGTACACCACTAAAAACAAACAATAATCTACAAAACATTACACAGAAAAATAAAGATAGAGCAACACGTACACCACTAAAAACAAACAATAATCTACAAAACATTACACAGAAAAATAAAGATAGAGCAACACGAACTCCACTAAAAACAAACAATAATCTACAAAACACTACACAGAAAACTAAAGATAGAGCAACACGAACACCACAAAAAACAAACAATAATCTACAAAACATTACACAGAAAACTAAAGATAGAGCAACACGTACACCACTAAAAACAAACAACGATCTACAAAACACTACACAGAAAACTAAAGATAGAGCAACACGAACACCACTAAAAACAAACAATAATCTACAAAACACTACACAGAAAACTAAAGATAGAGCAACACGAACACCACTAAAAACAAACAATAATCTACAAAACATTACACAGAAAACTAAAGATAGAGCAACACGTACACCACTAAAAACAAACAATAATCTACAAAACACTACACAGAAAACTAAAGATAGAGCAACACGAACTCCACTAAAAACAAACAATAATCTACAAAACACTACACAGAAAACTAAAGATAGAGCAACACATACACCACTAAAAACAAACAATAATCTACAAAACATTACACACAGAAAACTAAAGATAGAGCAACACGTACACCACTAAAAACAAACAATAATCTACAAAACATTACACAGAAAACTAAAGATAGAGCAACACGAACTCCACTAAAAACAAACAATAATCTACAAAACACTACACAGAAAACTAAAGATAGAGCAACACGAACACCACAAAAAACAAACAATAATCTACAAAACATTACACAGAAAACTAAAGATAGAGCAACACGTACACCACTAAAAACAAACAATAATCTACAAAACACTACACAGAAAACTAAAGATAGAGCAACACGAACACCACTAAAAACAAACAATAATCTACAAAACATTACACAGAAAACTAAAGATAGAGCAACACGTACACCACTAAAAGCAAACAATAATCTACAAAACACTACACAGAAAACTAAAGATAGAGCAACACGAACTCCACTAAAAACAAACAATAATCTACAAAACACTACACAGAAAACTAAAGATAGAGCAACACATACACCACTAAAAACAAACAATAATCTACAAAACATTACACACAGAAAACTAAAGATAGAGCAACACGTACACCACTAAAAACAAACAATAATATACAAAACATTACACAGAAAAATAAAGATAGAGCAACACGAACTCCACTAAAAACAAACAATAATCTACAAAACACTACACAGAAAACTAAAGATAGAGCAACACGAACACCACAAAAAACAAACAATAATCTACAAAACATTACACAGAAAACTAAAGATAGAGCAACACGTACACCACTAAAAACAAACAATAATCTACAAAACATTACACAGAAAACTAAAGATAGAGTAACACGAACACCACTAAAAACAAACAATAATCTACAAAACATTACACACAGAAAACTAAAGATAGAGCAACACGTACACCACTAAAAACAAACAATAATCTACAAAACATTACACAGAAAACTAAAGATAGAGCAACACGAACACCACTAAAAACAAACAATAATCTACAAAACATTACACAGAAAACTAAAGATAGAGCAACACGTACACCACTAAAAACAAACAATAATCTACAAAACATTACACAGAAAACTAAAGATAGAGCAACACGTACACCACTAAAAACAAACAATAATCTACAAAACATTACACAGAAAACTAAAGATAGAGCAACACGTACACCACTAAAAACAAACAATAATCTACAAAACATTACACAGAAAACTAAAGATAGAGCAACACGTACACCACTAAAAACAAACAATAATCTACAAAACATTACACAGAAAACTAAAGATAGAGCAACACGTACACCACTAAAAACAAACAATGATCAACAAAACACTACACAGAAAACTAAAGATAGAGCAACACGAACACCACTAAAAACAAACAATAATCTACAAAACATTACACAGAAAACTAAAGATAGAGCAACACGTACACCACTAAAAACAAACAATAATCTACAAAACATTACACAGAAAACTAAAGATAGAGCAACACGTACACCACTAAAAACAAACAATAATCTACAAAACATTACACAGAAAACTAAAGATAGAGCAACACGAACTCCACTAAAAACAAACAATAATCTACAAAACATTACACAGAAAAATAAAGATAGAGCAACACGAACACCACTAAAAACAAACAATAATCTACAAAACATTACACAGAAAACTAAAGATAGAGCAACACGAACTCCACTAAAAACAAACAATGATCTACAAAACACTACACAGAAAACTAAAGATAGAGCAACACGAACACCACTAAAAACAAACAATAATCTACAAAACATTACACAGAAAACTAAAGATAGAGCAACACGAACACCACAAAAAACAAACAATAATCTACAAAACACTACACAGAAAACTAAAGATAGAGCAACACGAACACCACTAAAAACAAACAATAATCTACAAAACATTACACAGAAAACAAAAGATAGAGCAACACGTACACCACTAAAAACAAACAATAATCTACAAAACATTACACAGAAAACTAAAGATAGAGCAACACGTACACCACTAAAAACAAACAATAATCTACAAAACATTACACAGAAAAATAAAGATAGAGCAACACGTACACCACTAAAAACAAACAATAATCTACAAAACATTACACAGAAAAATAAAGATAGAGCAACACGAACTCCACTAAAAACAAACAATAATCTACAAAACACTACACAGAAAACTTAAGATAGAGCAACACGAACACCACAAAAAACAAACAATAATCTACAAAACATTACACAGAAAACTAAAGATAGAGCAACACGTACACCACTAAAAACAAACAACGATCTACAAAACACTACACAGAAAACTAAAGATAGAGCAACACGAACACCACTAAAAACAAACAATAATCTACAAAACACTACACAGAAAACTAAAGATAGAGCAACACGAACACCACTAAAAACAAACAATAATCTACAAAACATTACACAGAAAAATAAAGATAGAGTAACACGAACACCACTAAAAACAAACAATAATCTACAAAACACTACACAGAAAACTAAAGATAGAGCAACACGAACACCACTAAAAACAAACAATAATCTACAAAACATTACACAGAAAACTAAAGATAGAGCAACACGTACACCACTAAAAATAAACAATAATCTACAAAACATTACACAGAAAACTAAAGATAGAGCAACACGAACTCCACTAAAAACAAACAATAATCTACAAAACATTACACAGAAAACTAAAGATAGAGCAACACGTACACCACTAAAAACAAACAATAATCTACAAAACATTACACAGAAAACTAAAGATAGAGCAACACGAACACCACAAAAAACAAAAAATGATCTACAAAACACTACACAGAAAACTAAAGATAGAGCAACTCGAACACCACAAAAAACAAACAATAATCTACAAAACATTACACAGAAAACTAAAGATAGAGCAACACGAACTCCACTAAAAACAAACAATGATCTACAAAACATTACACAGAAAACTAAAGATAGAGCAACATGAACACCACTAAAAACAAACAATAATCTACAAAACATTACACAGAAAACTAAAGATAGAGCAACACGAACACCACAAAAAACAAACAATGATCTACAAAACATTACACAGAAAACTAAAGATAGAGCAACACGAACTCCACTAAAGCAAACAATAATCTACAAAACATTGCACAGAAAACTAAAGATAGAGCAACACGTACACCACTATAAACAAACAATAATCTACAAAACATTACACAGAAAACTAAAGATAGAGCAACACGAACACCACAAAAACAAACAATAATCTACAAAACATTACACAGAAAACTAAAGATAGAGCAACACGTACACCACTAAAAACAAACAATGATCTACAAAACACTACACAGAAAACTAAAGATAGAGCAACACGTACACCACTAAAAACAAACAATAATCTACAAAACATTACACAGAAAACTAAAGATAGAGCAACACGAACACCACTAAAAACAAACAATAATCTACAAAACATTACACAGAAAACTAAAGATAGAGCAACACGAACACCACAAAAAACAAACAATAATCTACAAAACACTACACAGAAAACTAAAGATAGAGCACCACGAACACCACTAAAAACAAACAATAATCTACAAAACATTACACAGAAAACTAAAGATAGAGCAACACGTACACCACTAAAAACAAACAATAATCTACAAAACATTACACAGAAAACTAAAGATAGAGCAACACGAACACCACTAAAAACAAACAATAATCTACAAAACATTACACAGAAAACTAAAGATAGAGCAACACAAACACCACAGAAAACAAACAATAATCTACAAAACACTACACAGAAAACTAAAGATAGAGCAACACGAACACCACTAAAAACAAACAATAATCTACAAACCATTACACAGAAAACTAAAGATAGAGCAACACGTACACCACTAAAAACAAACAATAATCTACAAAACATTACACAGAAAACTAAAGATAGAGCAACACGTACACCACTAAAAACAAACAATAATCTACAAAACATTACACAGAAAAATAAAGATAGAGCAACACGTACACCACTAAAAACAAACAATAATCTACAAAACATTACACAGAAAAATAAAGATAGAGCAACACGAACACCACTAAAAACAAACAATAATCTACAAAACATTACACAGAAAACTAAAGATAGAGCAACACGAACTCCACTAAAAACAAACAATGATTTACAAAACACTACACAGAAAACTAAAGATAGAGCAACACGAAAACCACTAAAAACAAACAATAATCTACAAAACATTACACAGAAAAATAAAGATAGAGCAACACGAACACCACAAAAAACAAACAATAATCTACAAAACACTACACAGAAAACTAAAGATAGAGCAACACGAACACCACTAAAAACAAACAATAATCTACAAAACATTACACAGAAAACTAAAGATAGAGCAACACGTACACCACTAAAAACAAACAATAATCTACAAAACATTACACAGAAAACTAAAGATAGAGCAACACGTACACCACTAAAAACAAACAATAATCTACAAAACATTACACAGAAAAATAAAGATAGAGCAACACGTACACCACTAAAAACAAACAATAATCTACAAAACATTACACAGAAAAATAAAGATAGAGCAACACGAACTCCACTAAAAACAAACAATAATCTACAAAACACTACACAGAAAACTAAAGATAGAGCAACACGAACACCACAAAAAACAAACAATAATCTACAAAACATTACACAGAAAACAAAAGATAGAGCAACACGTACACCACTAAAAACAAACAATAATCTACAAAACATTACACAGAAAAATAAAGATAGAGTAACACGTACACCACTAAAAACAAACAATAATCTACAAAACATTACACAGAAAAATAAAGATAGAGCAACACGAACTCCACTAAAAACAAACAATAATCTACAAAACACTACACAGAAAACTAAAGATAGAGCAACACGAACACCACAAAAAACAAACAATAATCTACAAAACATTACACAGAAAACTAAAGATAGAGCAACACGTACACCACTAAAAACAAACAACGATCTACAAAACACTACACAGAAAACTAAAGATAGAGCAACACGAACACCACTAAAAACAAACAATAATCTACAAAACACTACACAGAAAACTAAAGATAGAGCAACACGAACACCACTAAAAACAAACAATAATCTACAAAACATTACACAGAAAAATAAAGATAGAGTAACACGAACACCACTAAAAACAAACAATAATCTACAAAACATTACACAGAAAACTAAAGATAGAGCAACACGTACACCACTAAAAACAAACAATAATCTACAAAACATTACACAGAAAACTAAAGATAGAGCAACACGTACACCACTAAAAACAAACAATAATCTACAAAACATTACACAGAAAACTAAAGATAGAGCAACACGAACACCACTAAAAACAAACAATAATCTACAAAACACTACACAGAAAACTAAAGATAGAGCAACACGAACACCACAAAAAACAAACAATAATCTACAAAACATTACACAGAAAACTAAAGATAGAGCAACACGTACACCACTAAAAACAAACAACGATCTACAAAACACTACACAGAAAACTAAAGATAGAGCAACACGAACACCACTAAAAACAAACAATAATCTACAAAACACTACACAGAAAACTAAAGATAGAGCAACACGAACACCACTAAAAACAAACAATAATCTACAAAACACTACACAGAAAACTAAAGATAGAGCAACACGAACTCCACTAAAAACAAACAATAATCTACAAAACATTACACAGAAAACTAAAGATAGAGCAACACATACACCACTAAAAACAAACAATAATCTACAAAACATTACACACAGAAAACTAAAGATAGAGCAACACGTACACCACTAAAAACAAACAATAATCTACAAAACATTACACAGAAAACTAAAGATAGAGCAACACGACCACCACTAAAAACAAACAATAATCTACAAAACATTACACACAGAAAACTAAAGATAGAGCAACACGTACACCACTAAAAACAAACAATAATCTACAAAACATTACACACAGAAAACTAAAGATAGAGCAACACGTACACCACTAAAAACAAACAATAATCTACAAAACATTACACAGAAAACTAAAGATAGAGCAACACGAACACCACTAAAAACAAACAATAATCTACAAAACATTACACAGAAAACTAAAGATAGAGCAACACGTACACCACTAAAAACAAACAATAATCTACAAAACATTACACAGAAAACTAAAGATAGAGCAACACGTACACCACTAAAAACAAACAATAATCTACAAAACATTACACAGAAAACTAAAGATAGAGCAACACGTACACCACTAAAAACAAACAATAATCTACAAAACATTACACAGAAAACTAAAGATAGAGCAACACGTACACCACTAAAAACAAACAATAATCTACAAAACATTACACAGAAAACTAAAGATAGAGCAACACGTACACCACTAAAAACAAACAATGATCTACAAAACACTACACAGAAAACTAAAGATAGAGCAACACGAACACCACTAAAAACAAACAATAATCTACAAAACATTACACAGAAAACTAAAGATAGAGCAACACGAACTCCACTAAAAACAAACAATGATCTACAAAACACTACACAGAAAACTAAAGATAGAGCAACACGAACACCACTAAAAACAAACAATAAACTACAAAACATTACACAGAAAAATAAAGATAGAGCAACACGAACACCACAAAAAACAAACAATAATCTACAAAACACTACACAGAAAACTAAAGATAGAGCAACACGAACACCACAAAAAACAAACAATAATCTACAAAACATTACACAGAAAACTAAAGATAGAGCAACACGTACACCACTAAAAACAAACAATAATCTACAAAACATTACACAGAAAACTAAAGATAGAGCAACACGTACACCACTAAAAACAAACAACGATCTACAAAACACTACACAGAAAACTAAAGATAGAGCAACACGAACACCACTAAAAACAAACAATAATCTACAAAACACTACACAGAAAACTAAAGATAGAGCAACACGAACACCACTAAAAACAAACAATAATCTACAAAACATTACACAGAAAAATAAAGATAGAGTAACACGAACACCACTAAAAACACACAATAATCTACAAAACATTACACAGAAAACTAAAGATAGAGCAACACGTACACCACTAAAAACAAACAATAATCTACAAAACATTACACAGAAAACTAAAGATAGAGCAACACGTACACCACTAAAAACAAACAATAATCTACAAAACATTACACAGAAAACTAAAGATAGAGCAACACGAACTCCACTAAAAACAAACAATAATCTACAAAACACTACACAGAAAACTAAAGATAGAGCAACACGAACACCACAAAAAACAAACAATAATCTACAAAACATTACACAGAAAACTAAAGATAGAGCAACACGTACACCACTAAAAACAAACAACGATCTACAAAACACTACACAGAAAACTAAAGATAGAGCAACACGAACACCACTAAAAACAAACAATAATCTACAAAACACTACACAGAAAACTAAAGATAGAGCAACACGAACACCACTAAAAACAAACAATAATCTACAAAACATTACACAGAAAACTAAAGATAGAGCAACACGAACTCCACTAAAAACAAACAATGATCTACAAAACACTACACAGAAAACTAAAGATAGAGCAACACGAACACCACTAAAAACAAACAATAAACTACAAAACATTACACAGAAAAATAAAGATAGAGCAACACGAACACCACAAAAAACAAACAATAATCTACAAAACACTACACAGAAAACTAAAGATAGAGCAACACGAACACCACAAAAAACAAACAATAATCTACAAAACATTACACAGAAAACTAAAGATAGAGCAACACGTACACCACTAAAAACAAACAATAATCTACAAAACATTACACAGAAAACTAAAGATAGAGCAACACGTACACCACTAAAAACAAACAACGATCTACAAAACACTACACAGAAAACTAAAGATAGAGCAACACGAACACCACTAAAAACAAACAATAATCTACAAAACACTACACAGAAAACTAAAGATAGAGCAACACGAACACCACTAAAAACAAACAATAATCTACAAAACATTACACAGAAAAATAAAGATAGAGTAACACGAACACCACTAAAAACACACAATAATCTACAAAACATTACACAGAAAACTAAAGATAGAGCAACACGTACACCACTAAAAACAAACAATAATCTACAAAACATTACACAGAAAACTAAAGATAGAGCAACACGTACACCACTAAAAACAAACAATAATCTACAAAACATTACACAGAAAACTAAAGATAGAGCAACACGAACTCCACTAAAAACAAACAATAATCTACAAAACACTACACAGAAAACTAAAGATAGAGCAACACGAACACCACAAAAAACAAACAATAATCTACAAAACATTACACAGAAAACTAAAGATAGAGCAACACGTACACCACTAAAAACAAACAACGATCTACAAAACACTACACAGAAAACTAAAGATAGAGCAACACGAACACCACTAAAAACAAACAATAATCTACAAAACACTACACAGAAAACTAAAGATAGAGCAACACGAACACCACTAAAAACAAACAATAATCTACAAAACATTACACAGAAAAATAAAGATAGAGTAACACGAACACCACTAAAAACAAACAATAATCTACAAAACATTACACAGAAAACTAAAGATAGAGCAACACGTACACCACTAAAAACAAACAATAATCTACAAAACACTACACAGAAAACTAAAGATAGAGCAACACGAACTCCACTAAAAACAAACAATAATCTACAAAACACTACACAGAAAACTAAAGATAGAGCAACACATACACCACTAAAAACAAACAATAATCTACAAAACATTACACACAGAAAACTAAAGATAGAGCAACACGTACACCACTAAAAACAAACAATAATCTACAAAACACTACACAGAAAACTAAAGATAGAGCAACACGAACACCACTAAAAACAAACAATAAACTACAAACATTACACACAGAAAACTAAAGATAGAGCAACACGTACACCACTAAAAACAAACAATAATCTACAAAACATTACACACAGAAAACTAAAGATAGAGCAACACGTACACCACTAAAAACAAACAATAATCTACAAAACATTACACAGAAAACTAAAGATAGAGCAACACGAACACCACTAAAAACAAACAATAATCTACAAAACATTACACAGAAAACTAAAGATAGAGCAACACGTACACCACTAAAAACAAACAATAATCTACAAAACATTACACAGAAAACTAAAGATAGAGCAACACGTACACCACTAAAAACAAACAATAATCTACAAAACATTACACAGAAAACTAAAGATAGAGCAACACGTACACCACTAAAAACAAACAATAATCTACAAAACATTACACAGAAAACTAAAGATAGAGCAACACGTACACCACTAAAAACAAACAATAATCTACAAAACATTACACAGAAAACTAAAGATAGAGCAACACGTACACCACTAAAAACAAACAATGATCAACAAAACACTACACAGAAAACTAAAGATAGAGCAACACGAACACCACTAAAAACAAACAATAATCTACAAAACATTACACAGAAAACTAAAGATAGAGCAACACGTACACCACTAAAAACAAACAATAATCTACAAAACATTACACAGAAAAATAAAGATAGAGCAACAGTACACCACTAAAAACAAACAATAATCTACAAAACATTACACAGAAAACTAAAGATAGAGCAACACGAACTCCACTAAAAACAAACAATGATCTACAAAACACTACACAGAAAACTAAAGATAGAGCAACACGAACACCACTAAAAACAAACAATAATCTACAAAACATTACACAGAAAAATAAAGATAGAGCAACACGAACACCACAAAAAACAAACAATAATCTACAAAACACTACACAGAAAACTAAAGATAGAGCAACACGAACACCACTAAAAACAAACAATAATCTACAAAACATTACACAGAAAAATAAAGATAGAGCAACACGAACACCACAAAAAACAAACAATAATCTACAAAACACTACACAGAAAACTAAAGATAGAGCAACACGAACACCACAAAAAACAAACAATAATCTACAAAACATTACACAGAAAACTAAAGATAGAGCAACACGTACACCACTAAAAACAAACAATAATCTACAAAACATTACACAGAAAACTAAAGATAGAGCAACACGTACACCACTAAAAACAAACAACGATCTACAAAACACTACACAGAAAACTAAAGATAGAGCAACACGAACACCACTAAAAACAAACAATAATCTACAAAACACTACACAGAAAACTAAAGATAGAGCAACACGAACACCACTAAAAACAAACAATAATCTACAAAACATTACACAGAAAAATAAAGATAGAGTAACACGAACACCACTAAAAACACACAATAATCTACAAAACATTACACAGAAAACTAAAGATAGAGCAACACGTACACCACTAAAAACAAACAATAATCTACAAAACATTACACAGAAAACTAAAGATAGAGCAACACGTACACCACTAAAAACAAACAATAATCTACAAAACATTACACAGAAAACTAAAGATAGAGCAACACGAACTCCACTAAAAACAAACAATAATCTACAAAACACTACACAGAAAACTAAAGATAGAGCAACACGAACACCACAAAAAACAAACAATAATCTACAAAACATTACACAGAAAACTAAAGATAGAGCAACACGTACACCACTAAAAACAAACAACGATCTACAAAACACTACACAGAAAACTAAAGATAGAGCAACACGAACACCACTAAAAACAAACAATAATCTACAAAACACTACACAGAAAACTAAAGATAGAGCAACACGAACACCACTAAAAACAAACAATAATCTACAAAACATTACACAGAAAAATAAAGATAGAGTAACACGAACACCACTAAAAACAAACAATAATCTACAAAACATTACACAGAAAACTAAAGATAGAGCAACACGTACACCACTAAAAACAAACAATAATCTACAAAACACTACACAGAAAACTAAAGATAGAGCAACACGAACTCCACTAAAAACAAACAATAATCTACAAAACACTACACAGAAAACTAAAGATAGAGCAACACATACACCACTAAAAGCAAACAATAATCTACAAAACATTACACACAGAAAACTAAAGATAGAGCAACACGTACACCACAAAAAACAAACAATAATCTACAAAACACTACACAGAAAACTAAAGATAGAGCAACACGAACACCACTAAAAACAAACAATAAACTACAAACATTACACACAGAAAACTAAAGATAGAGCAACACGTACACCACTAAAAACAAACAATAATCTACAAAACATTACACACAGAAAACTAAAGATAGAGCAACACGTACACCACTAAAAACAAACAATAATCTACAAAACATTACACAGAAAACTAAAGATAGAGCAACACGAACACCACTAAAAACAAACAATAATCTACAAAACATTACACAGAAAACTAAAGATAGAGCAACACGTACACCACTAAAAACAAACAATAATCTACAAAACATTACACAGAAAACTAAAGATAGAGCAACACGTACACCACTAAAAACAAACAATAATCTACAAAACATTACACAGAAAACTAAAGATAGAGCAACACGTACACCACTAAAAACAAACAATAATCTACAAAACATTACACAGAAAACTAAAGATAGAGCAACACGTACACCACTAAAAACAAACAATAATCTACAAAACATTACACAGAAAACTAAAGATAGAGCAACACGTACACCACTAAAAACAAACAATGATCAACAAAACACTACACAGAAAACTAAAGATAGAGCAACACGAACACCACTAAAAACAAACAATAATCTACAAAACATTACACAGAAAACTAAAGATAGAGCAACACGTACACCACTAAAAACAAACAATAATCTACAAAACATTACACAGAAAAATAAAGATAGAGCAACACGTACACCACTAAAAACAAACAATAATCTACAAAACATTACACAGAAAACTAAAGATAGAGCAACACGAACTCCACTAAAAACAAACAATGATCTACAAAACACTACACAGAAAACTAAAGATAGAGCAACACGAACACCACTAAAAACAAACAATAATCTACAAAACATTACACAGAAAAATAAAGATAGAGCAACACGAACACCACAAAAAACAAACAATAATCTACAAAACACTACACAGAAAACTAAAGATAGAGCAACACGAACACCACTAAAAACAAACAATAATCTACAAAACATTACACAGAAAACTAAAGATAGAGCAACACGTACACCACTAAAAACAAACAATAATCTACAAAACATTACACAGAAAACTAAAGATAGAGCAACACGTACACCACTAAAAACAAACAATAATCTACAAAACATTACACAGAAAAATAAAGATAGAGCAACACGTACACCACTAAAAACAAACAATAATCTACAAAACATTACACAGAAAAATAAAGATAGAGCAACACGAACTCCACTAAAAACAAACAATAATCTACAAAACACTACACAGAAAACTAAAGATAGAGCAACACGAACACCACAAAAAACAAACAATAATCTACAAAACATTACACAGAAAACTAAAGACAGAGCAACACGTACACCACTAAAAACAAACAACGATCTACAAAACACTACACAGAAAACTAAAGATAGAGCAACACGAACACCACTAAAAACAAACAATAATCTACAAAACACTACACAGAAAACTAAAGATAGAGCAACACGAACACCACTAAAAACAAACAATAATCTACAAAACATTACACAGAAAAATAAAGATAGAGTAACACGAACACCACTAAAAACAAACAATAATCTACAAAACATTACACAGAAAACTAAAGATAGAGCAACACGAACTCCACTAAAAACAAACAATGATCTACAAAACACTACACAGAAAACTAAAGATAGAGCAACACGAACACCACTAAAAACAAACAATAATCTACAAAACATTACACAGAAAAATAAAGATAGAGCAACACGAACACCACAAAAAACAAACAATAATCTACAAAACACTACACAGAAAACTAAAGATAGAGCAACACGAACACCACAAAAAACAAACAATAATCTACAAAACATTACACAGAAAACTAAAGATAGAGCAACACGTACACCACTAAAAACAAACAATAATCTACAAAACATTACACAGAAAACTAAAGATAGAGCAACACGTACACCACTAAAAACAAACAACGATCTACAAAACACTACACAGAAAACTAAAGATAGAGCAACACGAACACCACTAAAAACAAACAATAATCTACAAAACACTACACAGAAAACTAAAGATAGAGCAACACGAACACCACTAAAAACAAACAATAATCTACAAAACATTACACAGAAAAATAAAGATAGAGTAACACGAACACCACTAAAAACAAACAATAATCTACAAAACATTACACAGAAAACTAAAGATAGAGCAACACGTACACCACTAAAAACAAACAATAATCTACAAAACATTACACAGAAAACTAAAGATAGAGCAACACGTACACCACTAAAAACAAACAATAATCTACAAAACATTACACAGAAAACTAAAGATAGAGCAACACGAACTCCACTAAAAACAAACAATAATCTACAAAACACTACACAGAAAACTAAAGATAGAGCAACACGAACACCACAAAAAACAAACAATAATCTACAAAACATTACACAGAAAACTAAAGATAGAGCAACACGTACACCACTAAAAACAAACAACGATCTACAAAACACTACACAGAAAACTAAAGATAGAGCAACACGAACACCACTAAAAACAAACAATAATCTACAAAACACTACACAGAAAACTAAAGATAGAGCAACACGAACACCACTAAAAACAAACAATAATCTACAAAACATTACACAGAAAAATAAAGATAGAGTAACACGAACACCACTAAAAACAAACAATAATCTACAAAACATTACACAGAAAACTAAAGATAGAGCAACACGTACACCACTAAAAACAAACAATAATCTACAAAACACTACACAGAAAACTAAAGATAGAGCAACACGAACTCCACTAAAAACAAACAATAATCTACAAAACACTACACAGAAAACTAAAGATAGAGCAACACATACACCACTAAAAACAAACAATAATCTACAAAACATTACACACATAAAACTAAAGATAGATCAACACGTACACCACTAAAAACAAACAATAATCTACAAAACACTACACAGAAAACTAAAGATAGAGCAACACGAACACCACTAAAAACAAACAATAATCTACAAAACATTACACACAGAAAACTAAAGATAGAGCAACACGTACACCACTAAAAACAAACAATAATCTACAAAACATTACACACAGAAAACTAAAGATAGAGCAACACGTACACCACTAAAAACAAACAATAATCTACAAAACATTACACAGAAAACTAAAGATAGAGCAACACGAACACCACTAAAAACAAACAATAATCTACAAAACATTACACAGAAAACTAAAGATAGAGCAACACGTACACCACTAAAAACAAACAATAATCTACAAAACATTACACAGAAAACTAAAGATAGAGCAACACGTACACCACTAAAAACAAACAATAATCTACAAAACATTACACAGAAAACTAAAGATAGAGCAACACGTACACCACTAAAAACAAACAATAATCTACAAAACATTACACAGAAAACTAAAGATAGAGCAACACGTACACCACTAAAAACAAACAATAATCTACAAAACATTACACAGAAAACTAAAGATAGAGCAACACGTACACCACTAAAAACAAACAATGATCAACAAAACACTACACAGAAAACTAAAGATAGAGCAACACGAACACCACTAAAAACAAACAATAATCTACAAAACATTACACAGAAAAATAAAGATAGAGCAACACGTACACCACTAAAAACAAACAATAATCTACAAAACATTACACAGAAAACTAAAGATAGAGCAACACGAACTCCACTAAAAACAAACAATGATCTACAAAACACTACACAGAAAACTAAAGATAGAGCAACACGAACACCACTAAAAACAAACAATAATCTACAAAACATTACACAGAAAAATAAAGATAGAGCAACACGAACACCACAAAAAACAAGCAATAATCTACAAAACACTACACAGAAAACTAAAGATAGAGCAACACGAACACCACTAAAAACAAACAATAATCTACAAAACATTACACAGAAAACTAAAGATAGAGCAACACGTACACCACTAAAAACAAACAATAATCTACAAAACATTACACAGAAAACTAAAGATAGAGCAACACGTACACCACTAAAAACAAACAATAATCTACAAAACATTACACAGAAAAATAAAGATAGAGCAACACGTACACCACTAAAAACAAACAATAATCTACAAAACATTACACAGAAAAATAAAGATAGAGCAACACGAACTCCACTAAAAACAAACAATAATCTACAAAACACTACACAGAAAACTAAAGATAGAGCAACACGAACACCACAAAAAACAAACAATAATCTACAAAACATTACACAGAAAACTAAAGATAGAGCAACACGTACACCACTAAAAACAAACAACGATCTACAAAACACTACACAGAAAACTAAAGATAGAGCAACACGAACACCACTAAAAACAAACAATAATCTACAAAACACTACACAGAAAACTAAAGATAGAGCAACACGAACACCACTAAAAACAAACAATAATCTACAAAACATTACACAGAAAAATAAAGATAGAGTAACACGAACACCACTAAAAACAAACAATAATCTACAAAACACTACACAGAAAACTAAAGATAGAGCAACACGTACACCACTAAAAACAAACAATAATCTACAAAACATTACACAGAAAACTAAAGATAGAGCAACACGTACACCACTAAAAACAAACAATAATCTACAAAACATTACACAGAAAACTAAAGATAGAGCAACACGAACTCCACTAAAAACAAACAATAATCTACAAAACACTACACAGAAAACTAAAGATAGAGCAACACGAACACCACAAAAAACAAACAATAATCTACAAAACATTACACAGAAAACTAAAGATAGAGCAACACGTACACCACTAAAAACAAACAACGATCTACAAAACACTACACAGAAAACTAAAGATAGAGCAACACGAACACCACTAAAAACAAACAATAATCTACAAAACACTACACAGAAAACTAAAGATAGAGCAACACGAACACCACTAAAAACAAACAATAATCTACAAAACATTACACAGAAAAATAAAGATAGAGTAACACGAACACCACTAAAAACAAACAATAATCTACAAAACATTACACAGAAAACTAAAGATAGAGCAACACGTACACCACTAAAAACAAACAATAATCTACAAAACACTACACAGAAAACTAAAGATAGAGCAACACGAACTCCACTAAAAACAAACAATAATCTACAAAACACTACACAGAAAACTAAAGATAGAGCAACACATACACCACTAAAAACAAACAATAATCTACAAAACATTACACACAGAAAACTAAAGATAGAGCAACACGGACACCACTAAAAACAAACAATAATCTACAAAACATTACACAGAAAACTAAAGATAGAGCAACACGAACACCACTAAAAACAAACAATAATCTACAAAACATTACACACAGAAAACTAAAGATAGAGCAACACGTACACCACTAAAAACAAACAATAATCTACAAAACATTACACACAGAAAACTAAAGATAGAGCAACACGTACACCACTAAAAACAAACAATAATCTACAAAACATTACACAGAAAACTAAAGATAGAGCAACACGAACACCACTAAAAACAAACAATAATCTACAAAACATTACACAGAAAACTAAAGATAGAGCAACACGTACACCACTAAAAACAAACAATAATCTACAAAACATTACACAGAAAACTAAAGATAGAGCAACACGTACACCACTAAAAACAAACAATAATCTACAAAACATTACACAGAAAACTAAAGATAGAGCAACACGTACACCACTAAAAACAAACAATAATCTACAAAACATTACACAGAAAACTAAAGATAGAGCAACACGTACACCACTAAAAACAAACAATAATCTACAAAACATTACACAGAAAACTAAAGATAGAGCAACACGTACACCACTAAAAACAAACAATGATCTACAAAACACTACACAGAAAACTAAAGATAGAGCAACACGAACACCACTAAAAACAAACAATAATCTACAAAACATTACACAGAAAACTAAAGATAGAGCAACACGTACACCACTAAAAACAAACAATGATCTACAAAACACTACACAGAAAACTAAAGATAGAGCAACACGAACACCACTAAAAACAAACAATAATCTACAAAACATTACACAGAAAACTAAAGATAGAGCAACACGTACACCACTAAAAACAAACAATGATCTACAAAACATTACACAGAAAACTAAAGATAGAGCAACACGAACACCACTAAAAACAAACAATAATCTACAAAACATTACACAGAAAACTAAAGATAGAGCAACACGTACACCACTAAAAACAAACAATAATCTACAAAACATTACACAGAAAACTAACGATAGAGCAACACGAACACCACAAAAAACAAACAATAATCTACAAAACATTACACACAGAAAACTAAATATAGAGCAACACGTACACCACTAAAAACAAACAATAATCTACAAAACATTACACAGAAAACTAAAGATAGAGCAACACGTACACCACAAAAAACAAACAATAATCTACAAAACACTACACAGAAAACTAAAGATAGAGCAACACGAACACCACTAAAAACAAACAACGATCTACAAAACATTACACAGAAAACTAAAGATAGAGCAACACGTACACCACTAAAAACAAACAATAATCTACAAAAGATTACACAGAAAACTAAAGATAGAGTAACACGAACTCCACTAAAAACAAACAATAATATACAAAACACTACACAGAAAACTAAAGATAGAGCAACACGAACTCCACTAAAAACAAACAATAATCTACAAAACACTACACAGAAAACTAAAGATAGAGCGACACGTACACCACAAAAAACAAACAATGATCTACAAAACATTACACAGAAAACTAAAGATAGAGCAACACGAACACCACTAAAAACAAACAATAATCTACAAAACATTACACAGAAAACTAAAGATAGAGCAACACGTACACCACTAAAAACAAACAATAATCTACAAAACATTACACAGAAAACTAAAGATAGAGCAACACGTACACCACTAAAAACAAACAATAATCTACAAAACATTACACAGAAAACTAAAGATAGATCAACACGTACACCACTAAAAACAAACAATAATCTACAAAACATTACACAGAAAACTAAAGATAGAGCAACACGTACACCACTAAAAACAAACAATGATCTACAAAACACTACACAGAAAACTAAAGATAGAGCAACACGAACACCACTAAAAACAAACAATAATCTACAAAACATTACACAGAAAACTAAAGATAGAGCAACACGAACTCCACTAAAAACAAACAATGATCTACAAAACACTACACAGAAAACTAAAGATAGAGCAACACGAACACCACTAAAAACAAACAATAATCTACAAAACATTACACAGAAAAATAAAGATAGAGCAACACGAACACCACAAAAAACAAACAATAATCTACAAAACACTACACAGAAAACTAAAGATAGAGCAACACGAACACCACAAAAAACAAACAATAATCTACAAAACATTACACAGAAAACTAAAGATAGAGCAACACGTACACCACTAAAAACAAACAATAATCTACAAAACATTACACAGAAAACTAAAGATAGAGCAACACGTACACCACTAAAAACAAACAACGATCTACAAAACACTACACAGAAAACTAAAGATAGAGCAACACGAACACCACTAAAAACAAACAATAATCTACAAAACACTACACAGAAAACTAAAGATAGAGCAACACGAACACCACTAAAAACAAACAATAATCTACAAAACATTACACAGAAAAA
Source organism: Bathymodiolus brooksi (assembly GCA_963680875.1). Taxonomy (NCBI): domain Eukaryota; kingdom Metazoa; phylum Mollusca; class Bivalvia; order Mytilida; family Modiolidae; genus Bathymodiolus; species Bathymodiolus brooksi. Next base: position 152,334,748 of record OY804575.1, read on the forward strand.
TAAAGATAGAGTAACACGAACACCACTAAAAACAAACAATAATCTACAAAACATTACACAGAAAACTAAAGATAGAGCAACACGTACACCACTAAAAACAAACAATAATCTACAAAACATTACACAGAAAACTAAAGATAGAGCAACACGTACACCACTAAAAACAAACAATAATCTACAAAACATTACACAGAAAACTAAAGATAGAGCAACACGAACTCCACTAAAAACAAACAATAATCTACAAAACACTACACAGAAAACTAAAGATAGAGCAACACGAACACCACAAAAAACAAACAATAATCTACAAAACATTACACAGAAAACTAAAGATAGAGCAACACGTACACCACTAAAAACAAACAACGATCTACAAAACACTACACAGAAAACTAAAGATAGAGCAACACGAACACCACTAAAAACAAACAATAATCTACAAAACACTACACAGAAAACTAAAGATAGAGCAACACGAACACCACTAAAAACAAACAATAATCTACAAAACATTACACAGAAAAATAAAGATAGAGTAACACGAACACCACTAAAAACAAACAATAATCTACAAAACATTACACAGAAAACTAAAGATAGAGCAACACGTACACCACTAAAAACAAACAATAATCTACAAAACACTACACAGAAAACTAAAGATAGAGCAACACGAACTCCACTAAAAACAAACAATAATCTACAAAACACTACACAGAAAACTAAAGATAGAGCAACACATACACCACTAAAAACAAACAATAATCTACAAAACATTACACACAGAAAACTAAAGATAGAGCAACACGTACACCACTAAAAACAAACAATAATCTACAAAACACTACACAGAAAACTAAAGATAGAGCAACACGAACACCACTAAAAACAAACAATAATCTACAAAACATTACACACAGAAAACTAAAGATAGAGCAACACGTACACCACTAAAAACAAACAATAATCTACAAAACATTACACACAGAAAACTAAAGATAGAGCAACACGTACACCACTAAAAACAAACAATAATCTACAAAACATTACACAGAAAACTAAAGATAGAGCAACACGAACACCACTAAAAACAAACAATAATCTACAAAACATTACACAGAAAACTAAAGATAGAGCAACACGTACACCACTAAAAACAAACAATAATCTACAAAACATTACACAGAAAACTAAAGATAGAGCAACACGTACACCACTAAAAACAAACAATAATCTACAAAACATTACACAGAAAACTAAAGATAGAGCAACACGTACACCACTAAAAACAAACAATAATCTACAAAACATTACACAGAAAACTAAAGATAGAGCAACACGTACACCACTAAAAACAAACAATAATCTACAAAACATTACACAGAAAACTAAAGATAGAGCAACACGTACACCACTAAAAACAAACAATGATCAACAAAACACTACACAGAAAACTAAAGATAGAGCAACACGAACACCACTAAAAACAAACAATAATCTACAAAACATTACACAGAAAACTAAAGATAGAGCAACACGTACACCACTAAAAACAAACAATAATCTACAAAACATTACACAGAAAAATAAAGATAGAGCAACACGTACACCACTAAAAACAAACAATAATCTACAAAACATTACACAGAAAACTAAAGATAGAGCAACACGAACTCCACTAAAAACAAACAATGATCTACAAAACACTACACAGAAAACTAAAGATAGAGCAACACGAACACCACTAAAAACAAACAATAATCTACAAAACATTACACAGAAAAATAAAGATAGAGCAACACGAACACCACAAAAAACAAACAATAATCTACAAAACACTACACAGAAAACTAAAGATAGAGCAACACGAACACCACTAAAAACAAACAATAATCTACAAAACATTACACAGAAAACTAAAGATAGAGCAACACGTACACCACTAAAAACAAACAATAATCTACAAAACATTACACAGAAAACTAAAGATAGAGCAACACGTACACCACTAAAAACAAACAATAATCTACAAAACATTACACAGAAAAATAAAGATAGAGCAACACGTACACCACTAAAAACAAACAATAATCTACAAAACATTACACAGAAAAATAAAGATAGAGCAACACGAACTCCACTAAAAACAAACAATAATCTACAAAACACTGCACAGAAAACTAAAGATAGAGCAACACGAACACCACAAAAAACAAACAATAATCTACAAAACATTACACAGAAAACTAAAGATAGAGCAACACGTACACCACTAAAAACAAACAACGATCTACAAAACACTACACAGAAAACTAAAGATAGAGCAACACGAACACCACTAAAAACAAACAATAATCTACAAAACACTACACAGAAAACTAAAGATAGAGCAACACGAACACCACTAAAAACAAACAATAATCTACAAAACATTACACAGAAAAATAAAGATAGAGTAACACGAACACCACTAAAAACAAACAATAATCTACAAAACATTACACAGAAAACTAAAGATAGAGCAACACGAACTCCACTAAAAACAAACAATGATCTACAAAACACTACACAGAAAACTAAAGATAGAGCAACACGAACACCACTAAAAACAAACAATAATCTACAAAACATTACACAGAAAAATAAAGATAGAGCAACACGAACACCACAAAAAACAAACAATAATCTACAAAACACTACACAGAAAACTAAAGATAGAGCAACACGAACACCACAAAAAACAAACAATAATCTACAAAACATTACACAGAAAACTAAAGATAGAGCAACACGTACACCACTAAAAACAAACAATAATCTACAAAACATTACACAGAAAACTAAAGATAGAGCAACACGTACACCACTAAAAACAAACAACGATCTACAAAACACTACACAGAAAACTAAAGATAGAGCAACACGAACACCACTAAAAACAAACAATAATCTACAAAACACTACACAGAAAACTAAAGATAGAGCAACACGAACACCACTAAAAACAAACAATAATCTACAAAACATTACACAGAAAAATAAAGATAGAGTAACACGAACACCACTAAAAGCAAACAATAATCTACAAAACATTACACAGAAAACTAAAGATAGAGCAACACGTACACCACTAAAAACAAACAATAATCTACAAAACATTACACAGAAAACTAAAGATAGAGCAACACGTACACCACTAAAAACAAACAATAATCTACAAAACATTACACAGAAAACTAAAGATAGAGCAACACGAACTCCACTAAAAACAAACAATAATCTACAAAACACTACACAGAAAACTAAAGATAGAGCAACACGAACACCACAAAAAACAAACAATAATCTACAAAACATTACACAGAAAACTAAAGATAGAGCAACACGTACACCACTAAAAACAAACAACGATCTACAAAACACTACACAGAAAACTAAAGATAGAGCAACACGAACACCACTAAAAACAAACAATAATCTACAAAACACTACACAGAAAACTAAAGATAGAGCAACACGAACACCACTAAAAACAAACAATAATCTACAAAACATTACACAGAAAAATAAAGATAGAGTAACACGAACACCACTAAAAACAAACAATAATCTACAAAACATTACACAGAAAACTAAAGATAGAGCAACACGTACACCACTAAAAACAAACAATAATCTACAAAACACTACACAGAAAACTAAAGATAGAGCAACACGAACTCCACTAAAAACAAACAATAATCTACAAAACACTACACAGAAAACTAAAGATAGAGCAACACATACACCACTAAAAACAAACAATAATCTACAAAACATTACACACAGAAAACTAAAGATAGAGCAACACGTACACCACTAAAAACAAACAATAATCTACAAAACACTACACAGAAAACTAAAGATAGAGCAACACGAACACCACTAAAAACAAACAATAATCTACAAAACATTACACACAGAAAACTAAAGATAGAGCAACACGTACACCACTAAAAACAAACAATAATCTACAAAACATTACACACAGAAAACTAAAGATAGAGCAACACGTACACCACTAAAAACAAACAATAATCTACAAAACATTACACAGAAAACTAAAGATAGAGCAACACGAACACCACTAAAAACAAACAATAATCTACAAAACATTACACAGAAAACTAAAGATAGAGCAACACGTACACCACTAAAAACAAACAATAATCTACAAAACATTACACAGAAAACTAAAGATAGAGCAACACGTACACCACTAAAAACAAACAATAATCTACAAAACATTACACAGAAAACTAAAGATAGAGCAACACGTACACCACTAAAAACAAACAATAATCTACAAAACATTACACAGAAAACTAAAGATAGAGCAACACGTACACCACTAAAAACAAACAATAATCTACAAAACATTACACAGAAAACTAAAGATAGAGCAACACGTACACCACTAAAAACAAACAATGATCAACAAAACACTACACAGAAAACTAAAGATAGAGCAACACGAACACCACTAAAAACAAACAATAATCTACAAAACATTACACAGAAAACTAAAGATAGAGCAACACGTACACCACTAAAAACAAACAATAATCTACAAAACATTACACAGAAAAATAAAGATAGAGCAACACGTACACCACTAAAAACAAACAATAATCTACAAAACATTACACAGAAAACTAAAGATAGAGCAACACGAACTCCACTAAAAACAAACAATGATCTACAAAACACTACACAGAAAACTAAAGATAGAGCAACACGAACACCACTAAAAACAAACAATAATCTACAAAACATTACACAGAAAAATAAAGATAGAGCAACACGAACACCACAAAAAACAAACAATAATCTACAAAACACTACACAGAAAACTAAAGATAGAGCAACACGAACACCACTAAAAACAAACAATAATCTACAAAACATTACACAGAAAACTAAAGATAGAGCAACACGTACACCACTAAAAACAAACAACGATCTACAAAACACTACACAGAAAACTAAAGATAGAGCAACACGAACACCACTAAAAACAAACAATAATCTACAAAACACTACACAGAAAACTAAAGATAGAGCAACACGAACACCACTAAAAACAAACAATAATCTACAAAACATTACACAGAAAAATAAAGATAGAGTAACACGAACACCACTAAAAACAAACAATAATCTACAAAACACTACACAGAAAACTAAAGATAGAGCAACACGTACACCACTAAAAACAAACAATAATCTACAAAACATTACACAGAAAACTAAAGATAGAGCAACACGTACACCACTAAAAACAAACAATAATCTACAAAACATTACACAGAAAACTAAAGATAGAGCAACACGAACTCCACTAAAAACAAACAATAATCTACAAAACACTACACAGAAAACTAAAGATAGAGCAACACGAACACCACAAAAAACAAACAATAATCTACAAAACATTACACAGAAAACTAAAGATAGAGCAACACGTACACCACTAAAAACAAACAACGATCTACAAAACACTACACAGAAAACTAAAGATAGAGCAACACGAACACCACTAAAAACAAACAATAATCTACAAAACACTACACAGAAAACTAAAGATAGAGCAACACGAACACCACTAAAAACAAACAATAATCTACAAAACATTACACAGAAAAATAAAGATAGAGTAACACGAACACCACTAAAAACAAACAATAATCTACAAAACATTACACAGAAAACTAAAGATAGAGCAACACGTACACCACTAAAAACAAACAATAATCTACAAAACACTACACAGAAAACTAAAGATAGAGCAACACGAACTCCACTAAAAACAAACAATAATCTACAAAACACTACACAGAAAACTAAAGATAGAGCAACACATACACCACTAAAAACAAACAATAATCTACAAAACATTACACACAGAAAACTAAAGATAGAGCAACACGGACACCACTAAAAACAAACAATAATCTACAAAACATTACACAGAAAACTAAAGATAGAGCAACACGAACACCACTAAAAACAAACAATAATCTACAAAACATTACACACAGAAAACTAAAGATAGAGCAACACGTACACCACTAAAAACAAACAATAATCTACAAAACATTACACACAGAAAACTAAAGATAGAGCAACACGTACACCACTAAAAACAAACAATAATCTACAAAACATTACACAGAAAACTAAAGATAGAGCAACACGAACACCACTAAAAACAAACAATAATCTACAAAACATTACACAGAAAACTAAAGATAGAGCAACACGTACACCACTAAAAACAAACAATAATCTACAAAACATTACACAGAAAACTAAAGATAGAGCAACACGTACACCACTAAAAACAAACAATAATCTACAAAACATTACACAGAAAACTAAAGATAGAGCAACACGTACACCACTAAAAACAAACAATAATCTACAAAACATTACACAGAAAACTAAAGATAGAGCAACACGTACACCACTAAAAACAAACAATAATCTACAAAACATTACACAGAAAACTAAAGATAGAGCAACACGTACACCACTAAAAACAAACAATGATCTACAAAACAATACACAGAAAACTAAAGATAGAGCAACACGAACACCACTAAAAACAAACAATAATCTACAAAACATTACACAGAAAACTAAAGATAGAGCAACACGTACACCACTAAAAACAAACAATGATCTACAAAACACTACACAGAAAACTAAAGATAGAGCAACACGAACACCACTAAAAACAAACAATAATCTACAAAACATTACACAGAAAACTAAAGATAGAGCAACACGAACTCCACTAAAAACAAACAATCATCTACAAAACATTACACAGAAAACTAAAGATAGAGCAACACGAACTCCACTAAAAACAAACAATAATCTACAAAACATTACACAGAAAACTAAAGATAGAGCAACACGAACACCACAAAAAACAAACAATAATCTACAAAACATTACACAGAAAACTAAAGATAGAGCAACACGGACACCACTAAAAACAAACAATAATCTACAAAACATTACACAGAAAACTAAAGATAGAGCAACACGAACACCACTAAAAACAAACAATCATCTACAAAACATTACACAGAAAAATAAAGATAGAGCAACACGAACTCCACTAAAAGCAAACAATAATCTACAAAACATTACACAGAAAACAAAAGATAGAGCAACACGTACACCACTAAAAACAAACAATGATCTACAAAACACTACACAGAAAACTAAAGATAGAGCAACACGAACACCACTAAAAACAAACAATAATCTACAAAACATTACACAGAAAACTAACGATAGAGCAACACGAACACCACAAAAAACAAACAATAATCTACAAAACATTACACACAGAAAACTAAATATAGAGCAACACGTACACCACTAAAAACAAACAATAATCTACAAAACATTACACAGAAAACTAAAGATAGAGCAACACGTACACCACAAAAAACAAACAATAATCTACAAAACACTACACAGAAAACTAAAGATAGAGCAACACGAACACCACTAAAAACAAACAACGATCTACAAAACATTACACAGAAAACTAAAGATAGAGCAACACGTACACCACTAAAAACAAACAATAATCTACAAAAGATTACACAGAAAACTAAAGATAGAGTAACACGAACTCCACTAAAAACAAACAATAATATACAAAACACTACACAGAAAACTAAAGATAGAGCAACACGAACTCCACTAAAAACAAACAATAATCTACAAAACACTACACAGAAAACTAAAGATAGAGCGACACGTACACCACAAAAAACAAACAATGATCTACAAAACATTACACAGAAAACTAAAGATAGAGCAACACGAACACCACTAAAAACAAACAATGATCTACAAAACATTACACAGAAAACTAAAGATAGAGCAACACGAACACCACTAAAAACAAACAATAATCTACAAAACATTACACAGAAAACTAAAGATAGAGCAACACGTACACCACTAAAAACAAACAATAATCTACAAAACATTACACAGAAAACTAAAGATAGAGCAACACGAACACCACTAAAAACAAACAATAATCTACAAAACATTACACACAGAAAACTAAAGATAGAGCAACACGAACACCACAAAAAACAAACAATAATCTACAAAACATTACACACAGAAAACTAAAGATAGAGCAACACGTACACCACTAAAAACAAACAATGATCTACAAAACATTACACAGAAAACTAAAGATAGAGCAACACGAACACCACTAAAAACAAACAATAATCTACAAAACATTACACAGAAAACTAAAGATAGAGCAACACGTACACCACTAAAAACAAACAATGATCTACAAAACATTACACACAGAAAACTAAAGATAGAGCAACACGAACACCACTAAAAACAAACAATGATCTACAAAACATTACACAGAAAACTAAAGATAGAGCAACACGAACACCACTAAAAACAAACAATAATCTACAAAACATTACACAGAAAACTAAAGATAGAGCAACACGTACACCACTAAAAACAAACAATAATCTACAAAACATTACACAGAAAACTAAAGATAGAGCAACACGTACACCACTAAAAACAAACAATAATCTACAAAACATTACACACAGAAAACTAAAGATAGAGCAACACGTACACCACTAAAAACAAACAATAATCTACAAAACATTACACAGAAAACTAAAGATAGCGCAACACGTACACCACTAAAACAAACAATAATCTACAAAACATTACACACAGAAAACTAAAGATCGAGTAACACGAACTCCACTAAAAACAACTAGTAAAGCATATTATTGTCTTTTCTTCATTGATATACTGTCAGTGAATGAAAACAATCACATGGTTAAAACAAATTGAATGCATGTTACAACAGAGATAAACATTCACCGACAACATCTCTATTGTTATCCACCTAACAGAATGGTTTATGTGGTTTGGATATTTGTTAGTTTTAATCTTTGGATGGGTTGGTTTTTATGTGGTGTGATAAACATTTATCAAGTTTCAGAGTTGGCAGTTGTTGAGGTATTATTTTCCAGTAAGTGGATGTTTCTTATACTCTTCTGCATAAAATAGCGAGCGAGAACAGATGATTTTAAACCTTCATATTAAAAATATCACTTTATATCAACATAAAGCTTCGTTAATGTGTAAGAGTTACATTTATAAACATAAACAATTATTGCCCTCATTGGAAGGGGTAGTCATGGTCATGATTGTAAGGTAGTTGGATATACAACTACCTTTGTAATCAGTGCCTATCACCACTAACATTGAGAGTTTGAATCCTGCTTATAGTGAGGTGTACTTGATACAATATTATGTGATCAAGTTTGTCAGTTACTTGCTAAGGTATTCTCAGAGTACACCGGTTTCCTCCACTAATAAAACTGACTGCCACGATACAACTGAACTATTGTTGAATGAGGTGTTCAAACACAATAACCCATAACCCAACTCATTGGAGGTAGACACCAGAGTTAGCAATCCTTCAGGGGTTGTTTCCTATGGGGATAATAATCTCTGGATGTGTACCTCAAAAGATGGCCATAATTGTATATTGAAATTTTATTTATGAGGAAGTAGCATGATTCAATGGAACCTTGTAGAATTTTGATGGATGAAAAGAATGGTTCTCACACTGAATGTTGACAGAGAACCATCAAAGGAATATTCCTGGCATGTCTGGTCATATTTGGTCCTGTATGATTAAGTTGACTCAGTACTTTCAGAGAAGATTGTAGTAAATTGTTTGTTTTCTTATTAAAGATACTTTGACTGCTATCTCAGATTGCTGATCCACAGAAAAAATTAAAACTTTGTCAGGAACCATCCAATGATTATTCATGTACAGTTTGGGTCCAATCAAATCATTGTAAAACATTATTTATTCATATTTTCATACAAAGTTCCATGCTAAAACTTTCATCTGTGGTGGTTGCCATCTTGGATCTTCATATAGGGTAATTCAAGGAATATTCCTTCCATGTAACAATTTCATCACATATCTGATTTCTAATAAAGATTTTTTTTATATCAGAAAGCATAATTGGCCCTAGCAGCCATGTTGAATTTCCAAAAATGGAATGAAAATTATACAAAATGTTCAGGATCATCCAAGTAACAATTTTGATAAGTTTGGTTCCATTTGGTGTAGTGGTTTGTGAGAAAGGGCTTGAAATAAGAAAATTAATAGATGACAAATCCATGACAATATTTTAACACTTTGCAGTAAAGACATCAGCATACAGTCAAGAAAATAAATATCAAAAAATAATAAACAACTCAACATTTTATAATTTATTATATTATCACAGTTCATAATAACTATACAAGGTATATATAAAGCAGTCTTACACAACTCTTACACCAATGTGATTGTGACCTTGTGTAACATAATGTATGAACCTTGATGGATGGTTGATAAATAAATATATATTGCATAGTAATGAATAATAACATGACATCTTTATCAAAACCAATGCAACTGATATCACAGTAGTATATCCTAATTGGTGTAATGTAATGACTGTTTATTCTGGTAGTGTACCCTTATTACACCACCCCTCTTTAATCTGCCACCCTCAAAGGGCAAAGTCTAAATTTCAAAATTCATGTAGTTTTCTCCCTCAATATATAGCAACCCTCGCTTATCACCAAAATTATAGAAGTCCAAAAGGTGGCAGTATAATGATGGTGTACTATATTTAAGAAATATTTCATGGAAGCCATATGTATATATTGTTTTTACCACGGGTAGGCCTTTATGTCACGAAGTTTTACCCTGAGCGTTATGGCTTCCATGAATTATTCGATTCTACTATGTAAAAATTGGTAAAATATCGTTATAAATTGTCGATGACGTCATAAATTTAATCGGTCATAGATTAATATTATTTTTACCACGGGTTTGGACTCGAAAGCGTTTGAAGGACGTCATATTAGAATTCTATATAATGTGTAATGACATTGATTCAATGATGATTACCAAATAAACAAACATTTAATGCAGCAAATTTTGATATGATTATCATTAACATACAATGCTCAATGCTCAAATTAAATTTGAAACAAAATTATGCTGTACATTTAAAATTTCTAAATGACATTTATTCTTGGTTATACACAAGATCATTATAACGTTATTAGTAGCAATATTTAACATCAATATCTACTAATGACTGTACACAAATAACATTTGTATGATAATTGTGTCATCTGTGGTCATTGGTAAATTTATACCACTTTCCTTCTCACTGATGTCTACCTCCAATTTTATATTCACTGAAATTTACATTTTTAGGTTTCCACATACCCATCAGAGTTAAGGCCCCTTTTAAACTTGTTTAATTTGAAATGTCATGTCAATATTTGTTTACAAACTTGACTACAGAGACAGTAGAATTGTCCTTGACATACATGCACTCATACAAATTTTGGCTAAAGCTAATAAATATGCATTAAATACATCTTAATACTGAATATTTTTTCTTGTGGTGAAGAATATAGCTCTGAAAATTAAATTTAACCAGCTTGATAATGCCAGCATTAATAATTTATTACCATAACTCAAGAATTGTCCATAATATTAAATAAAATAATAGTTGGGGAATAAAAATAAGTGTTCAGGATTTAAAAAAAATAAATATCCAAAATGGTAAATAGTTGTGATTTACTAGGGTACTAGTTTTCATGATTTTGTGGAACAATCAATCTACAAATTTAATAATCATTGATTTAAAGACATTCTTTATACATCAATAAATTTTGGCATTATGACAACTTTAAATAATAACAAAAAATGGCACACATGATCTACACATGTTACTTCTGTAGTTTACCATAATTAGAAGTGTATATTAAGCACTGATATAAGACTCATCCATTCTTTGATTCATTAAATAATTAATAAAAATAAAAGCAATAATATTTCAATTTCTTGTGTATAATACTAAACTACGAAAATAAAAAGATTTCTTGAACAAAAAATTACATTATTTCATATCAAATCAAACTTTGGAATCTATCAACTTCAGAACCCAAAATTGTTTTTCTTATAAAACATGAGAAAAGTACCAAGAAATGTAATTATTTTTCAAACCCGACAAATAAAAACAAGCATATCATGAGTATAAAATTGTTTACAATGTCATTCATCTTGTTCAATAAAGAAAACCTCAGGAAATAATAATTCTAATCTAAATCTGCATATCTATCAATGTTGTTAAGAAGAGAAATATTCAGATCTAAATCAGTGAGTAGCATGTTGGAGCATGTTGTCCTCACAGTCTGTATGCAATGCTTACATATAATCACAGAGTCCTTTTGACTCTCTTTAATAATGGTCTATCATATACCCAATGTTCTCCTTCCTCATGAAAACACTGAAACATAGATCATAATTATTGTATTAATATGTTAATCAAAGATAAAAATTTATAAATACATCAGAAAGTTTTTCCTATAAGGCAGCAAAATATATATAGTATAACTAATCGTAGATTTTGAATATCAAAATAAGACCACGAGTGACCGAAGTATGCATAAGGATTAAATGAGTGGGCGGAACTTGTTCTGTCCACGAGTTTAATCATTAATGCGTATTCGGTCACGAGTGGTCTTATTTTGATATTCAAAATGTATGATTTAGTTATACTGTTTATTATATAGCGAGTGGTCTTATTTTGATATTCAAAATGTATGATTTAGTTATACTGTTTATTATATAGACTTTAAAAATTTCTGATATATTATTTTTGTTATTTGTATATTTCATTCCACGCATGTGAATCTACGAGCAATGATACTAAGGGGTTCAGCTGGAAGGGTCTGCCATCTTGAAAATATGAAATTCTATATGTCATATTTACAACAATACACAACAATAATTAAAATGCTGACCTTGAAAACTTATTTTAGTTAAATTTGATCAAAATTGAAGCGTACACGAAGCCAAATAACGTATAATCTTTACGTTTCAAACTGGAAGTATTCATATGATGTCAATGATGTCATGTTGGTTATGTGCCAAAGTCGTCAATAACATTTTGTGGAATTTTTTCAGTTTACAATCGTATGTGTATTCACTGTAACACAACAACGGACATAACCACCACACTTATAGTTGTGTAGAAGTAGTTCTGGCAGGAAAAAACTGATATCTCACATGTGAGATACCAGAATTTATTTCACGGATAAATCCCCATAATTCACACCTATCTATATAATAAATTTATATAAGTACAGTGAAATGTGTCGAAACCAAACTTTGATTAAACAGAATCCTGTATTTTTTACAGAACTTTAAATAAAATGCCATTGTAGGAATCTTTATGATGGTAATTTAACCTGTATAAACTGAACATCTGTCTATTACACACACAACAGCTGGTGGAGGTTCAGTTTAGACAGGTTTCATAGTATGTGGTATAATCTATGTATTATTTTGTCAATATAAACAAATTACAACAATAGTGGCTACCTATATTAGTGTTTACACCATGATATAGAAGATACAGATCTAGTTTATAACATGCAGGCTACAATTCTGGAGAAAAGGTCATCCACTAGCTGTGTGGGGTGAATTAATTACACAACATGCAGTAAATGACTACCTTATGAATAAAGGGTTAGGGTTATGGTGTTTAATGCCACTTTCAACAATATTTCAGTTATTCCTGATTTTCGATAACATGTAGTTATCGTTCTTGAATCGAGTTATCTTTTACTGACAGTAGGTATGTACACTTCCGGTTACATAACATAGGAACGTCACATAACGCCCATTATCGTTAAGAACGTTTAAACTAGAGGCTCAGTGGGCTGAGCCTGTGTCGCTCACCTTTCATTCTGCTTTGAGGAAACTTAATACAGAGCCTTCCATAGGTGCTTCCCACCAAGTTTCGGTTCATTTGGCCTAGCAGTTTCAGAGAAGAAGATTTTTAGAAATCAACTATCCAGAAACAAGAATTGCCTATGACAGCCATGTCTGTTAACAGATCGGGATGAAATTAGCAATCTTTCTAGAGGACCTTCCATACATGATTCCTACCAAGTTTCGGTTCAATTGGCTAAGCAGTTTCAGGGAAGAAGATTTCTAGAAATCGACCAATCTGAGACAAGAATTTCCTGTGGCAGCCATGTTTGCTAACGAACCGGAACGAAATGAGCAATCTTTATAGAGGACCTTCCATAGATGCTTCCTACCAAGTTTCGGTTCATTTGGTAAAGTGGTTTCAGAGGAGAAGATTTTTAGAAATTCACCAATCAGAAACAAAAATTGCCTGTGGTGGCCATGGTTGTTAACGAATCGGGACGAAATGATCAATCTTTATAGAGGACCTTCAATACATGCTTTCTACCAAATTTCAGTTCATTTGGGAAAGCGGTTTCAGAGGAGAAGATTTTTTTTTTAGAAATCAACCAATCAGAAAAAAGAATGGCCTGTGGCAGCCATGTTTGTTAACGGATTGGAACTAAATGAGCAATCTTTATAGAGGACCTTCCAAGGATGCTTCCTACCAAGTTTTGATTCATTTGGCCAAGCGGTTTCAGAGAAGAAGATTTTTAGAAATCAACCAATCAGAAACAAGAATGGCCTGTGGTTGCCATGTTTGTTAACGGATCGAGACAAAATGACCAATCTTTATAGAGGACCTTCCATAGATGCTACCTACCAAATTTCAGTTCATTTGGGAAAGTGGTTTCAGAGGAGAAGATTTTTTTAGAAATCAACCAATCAGAAACAAGAATTGCCTGTGGTGGCCATGTTTGTTCACGGATCAGGACGAAATGAGCAATCTTTATAGAGGACCTTCCATAGATGCTTCCTACTAGGTTTCAGTTCATTTGGCCAAGCGATTTCAGAGGAGAAGATTTAAAAAAATCGGCCAATCAGAAACAAGAATTGCCTGTGGCAGCCATGTTTGTTAATGGATCGGAACTAAATGAGCACTTTTTATAGAGGACCTTCAAAGGATGCTTCCTACCAAGTTTTGATTTATTTGACAAAGCGGTTTTAGAGGAGAATATTTTTTAGAAATTAACCAATCAGAAACAAGAATTGCCTGTGGCGGCCATGTTTGTTAACGGATCGGGACGAAATGAGCAATCTTTATAGAGGACCTGCCATAGATACTTCCTACCAAGTTTTGGTTCATTTGGCCAAGTGGATTCAGAGGATACGATTTAAAAAAATCGGCCAATCAGAAACAAGAATTGCCTATGGTGGCCATGTTTGTTATTGGATTGGAACAAAGTGAGCAATCTTTAGAGAGTACCTTTCATAGATGCTTCCTGAGGGGTTTCAGAGAAGATTAAAATGTGAAAAGTTAACGGACGACAGACAACAGACAACGGACGCCAAGTGATGGCAAAAGCTCACACTGCCTTTGGTAAGGTGAGCTAAAAATGGTAATTTTTGCCGATACAAGTGCTTTCAATGCTAGGTCAGGAGGTGTAAAGGAAAAAAAAAACAACACGAAAACAAACAAAACAAGATGAACTGTGAGCTAATGCTCACTTATGATACCCCCGCTCTTCGGCAAACAGGAAGTAGGAATCTGACGGGTCCAAAAACGCTACCCACAATATGGTATACCTATATGACGCTTGTGACCAAATATCAGATTTCTGCCATCATTAGTTGCTTAGAAAAATGTGACGAAAAATGAGCATATATGTTCAATGTGTATAAAAATCAACAAAGTCGGCAAACAGGAAGTAGGAATCTGATGGGTCCAAAAACGCTTCCCACGATATGGGGTACCTGTATGAAGCCTGTGACCAAATATCAGATTTCTGCCATCAATAGTGGCTGAGAAAAATGTGACGAAAAATGAGCATATATGTTCAATGTGTATAAAAATCAACAAAGTTGGCAAACAGGAAGTAGGAATCTGATGGGTCCAAAAACGCTTCCCACGATATCGGGTACCTATATGAAGCTTGTGACCAAATATCAGATTTCTGCCATCATTAGTTGCTTAGAAAAATGTGACGAAAAATGTGCATATATGTTCAATGTGTATAAAAACCAACTAAGTCGGCAAACAGGAAGTAGGAATCTGACGGGTCCAAAAACGCTACCCACAATATGGTATACCTATATGACGCTTGTGACCAAATATCAGATTTCTGTCATCAACAGTTACTGAGAAAAATGCGACGAAAAATATCTTGGACGAACGGACAGGATGATTCCTATATACCCCCCCAAACTTTGTTTGCAGGGGGTATAATTACTTTATCCACAACATTTATTATGTCTATAGTACCTTTGTTTCAACTTTCAGTCCCTTCTCTTTTCTTTCCTTTGCTTCATTCCTCTGTCGTTGTTCTAACCTCTGTTTATGGTTTGTTGCCTCCTCAATATTCTTGTATTTAAGGTTATAAGTTACCTCTTTCCATAACCTGTAAGATGAAAAAAACAACTTTTCATGTGAAATAATTTGAATTTTTGATAGAAAAACAACTTATTACATGTATGCCTGTGACATACATAAATTTCCAACTAAAAGACATGTTGTTATTACAGTCAGTGAAATAAATCATTGATTTCATTATGATAAGTCACAGTACTAATGTCTTCACAATTGAAAATCTCATTGAGTGTCAGACAATGAAAAAGAACTTCCTTTTTTGGAACGTCATATTAGCGTACTCTAAAGTGTAAAATCAATGTAATTTACAGAATAACTAACCTTGCATTCTAAATATAAAAAATAAATCAACATTAAACTGAATGAGGATTACTCACTAAGGTACATTCGTGAATTACGGTGTTGTTCGGTAAGTCATAATTTATTTTCTATATTTATAATGCTGAGAGTAGTTCTCTAATTGTATAGTCTTAGTCCAATATGAAATGATAAGAAAGATGTAGTCTTTAGTAAATACTGTATGTTATTATTGATGTATAAATAACCAAGTTGAAAAGGAGTTATAATTCGGACGAAATTGTTGAAACCTTGTAAAGCATGGTGCTTAACGTCAATGGGCTACAGAGAAAAAAAAGGTCACTCAAAGTTTCTACACTGCACTAAAAATAAGGAAAATAAATGTAGTCAGCACAAAATATGGGTATTTAATAACAAGAATTAATAATAAGTAATTATTGATAAAAATAACACATAATATTGGGTATCAAAAAAGTGATACATACACATAGGGTGAAACCACATCATGTCTGTGAGGGCATAATAAACTTCTTCAAATAATTCTAAGCCAAATATTACACATAATTATAATGCTATGATTAAAAGCAAAAAATAAAGCACTGTCGGAACTATTCCAAAATAAAATATCAAAATCCCAGACAGAGGTAAAACTGATACCACTATCACACAAATACATGACCACTCACTTTCCTGTCTTGGTATAGACACTTCAATCAAAATCGTCGGGGTTAAACTAGTTTTAGTTTTATAGATTAATTCCACAGGCATTTAATTAACATTCATGAATTAATGATAACTTTACTTGCTAAATGTGAAAGAAAACTAGAAAATCAGAATAAAATGTCTACAAGTATGTTATACTTATATAAAACATGTACCTTCTGTTATACTTATATAAAACATGTACCTTCTAATGTTATACTTATATAAAACATGTACCTTCTAGATTCAAATTCTGTCTGTTGGTCTGTTGGCTTTACTAATTTCTTCATTATTGGCATTTTCTTTGTGTCTACAAATACTTCATTCATCTGTCAATCAAAAAATTAAATGACATTTAACAAGATAACACTTTTGGTACCCTGACACATTCAATTTAATTTGTGTCACACTTTTAAGCTTA
Organism: Bathymodiolus brooksi; assembly: GCA_963680875.1. Taxonomy (NCBI): domain Eukaryota; kingdom Metazoa; phylum Mollusca; class Bivalvia; order Mytilida; family Modiolidae; genus Bathymodiolus; species Bathymodiolus brooksi. Next base: position 152,352,613 of record OY804575.1, read on the forward strand.
TTCTGGCTTTCCACATGCATGCACATTACCTGTTCGGTTTTTTCTATAATCAAACTATAGAACTAGCTCTACAAGATAAAACTAAAGAGGTGAAAATGTTACCTTACACAATTATGTCTTACTCAATGAAAATCACTCCTTCCTGAAATCTCTAAAAGCTGGCTCAATTTTTGTATGACCTGACTAATTGAGAGAGTAAGTGATTGTTTTCTAATGACAAGTGAGCAATGTTTCAAACACTATATCATGGTGATAACAAGTTTTGACAAAATAATGATGATGCCTACTGTGTACTAGGCCTACTGTGTACTAGGTCTACTGTGTACTAGGTCTACTGTGTACTAGGCCTACTGTGTACTAGGTCTACTGTGTACTAGGCCTACTGTGTACTAGGCCTACTGTGTACTAGGCCTACACTGAACTGGATTTTTATAGTGCTAACTCAATAAAAAAAAAACTTCTACAGGTAGACAGGTATGTTACTCAAATCAGACACATTATACCAAGTCATCCAGTCTTTGTTCTTATTCCTCAATACTGCATGCTTAGTGGCAAATACAAAATAGTCTTTGGTTTGACTCGACCGTGATTGAACTTCCTATCCCCTGTACTACAGGAAGCATGATAGTTATAACCACTTTGAGGTGGTTCAAACTTACAATACGAACATAATTTCTAAAACTTATATTTTTGCCACTGATTAGCATTAGTCATCAGAATCTTTCTGATTGAAATTGTTTTACATAATCAAACATTTGAAAACTCTTAAAAGGCCTTTGTCATGAATCAGATTCAGGTGTATAACTAATTTTTCCAGTTTCATCTTGAAATAAACACTTTAACATATAAAACCTAATTATTATAATATTCCTGAAATGTACTCATCCAAATCAATGGAAATATAAATAAAAAGGATATCCCTTTCAGTTCACTTCTCAGTGTGATATTCACGACTATTATACAGACTGACAATCATGTAGCATTCTTGGCAAATCAACACTATTTTACATTGTCATATAAAGTAATTTTTTCTTACATAATTCCAATTTCTATCCAATATCAAATTTTAATTCTGCATCAGAATTTACAATTAACTTACACCAGTTGTATATTTAGCATACATCACTCCATTCCATTCACCATCTATATTAACAAAAGGTTTCTTTTCATTTGGTTCATAAATTTCTGAAGTCACTTTGTGTTTCTTTCCTCCATAAAATGGCTATAAAATAAGATAGGTCTGAAAACATTACTACTGCAGTATCTACATAACTGTATAAGTGAATATTCATGTTCTTCAGCCTGATATATTTAATTTGGTTACAATGGAAATTACATGATTTTTAAAAAATTTATGAGCAACTGCTTCATCAACTAAAATATTGTTTTATACAAAAATGCAATTACAGAAAAATGCTCTCATATGTTTTACCTACCATACATATCAAGTTGGCCTTTCTGACCCTTTCTCTACAGTGAAATCTCCATAATAAAATTTATCATCTGTCCCAACTTTTCACACAGAACCCCCTCTCCAAAAATTAATTTTATCCACCAGTTAAGACAAAACTAAAATTAAAATCACTTTTTAAAATCAACATAATTTTCTGGGCTCTTTATTTTCAAATTTGACAGAGAAATGAGTTTTTTATGGGACAGATGGGGAAAAGAAAAACAACTGAGGGAAGTAGAGAGACTTCTAGAAGTTAAAACATCTTGAAAGTTTAGTAAATTATTCAAAAGCAGTCAGGCTTATTTGATCTTTATGTCCTGTTTGTTGGATATAATGTACTTCATCTATTTATCATCTCTTTCTAAAAAAAAACAATTTCTATCTTAATCATCTCTTGCATAACGAAGATTTTCACCAGCTTTTGTCATCATTTCTGTATTTAAAAGTTCAAGGTTTGACAAAGGAGTGGTTTATTTTGATGTGGTTGAGTATATTGTCAACCATTACTGTTCTAAAGTTTTATTTTTATTTTCATACATTCTATTTGTATATTACCACTGAGATATTATAACATACCTTAGTATGAAATTCTATATTAGCACTGTAACCTGTTTTAGCACAATTAATAATTATTTTGCCACCCAATTCTATCCACGGAACAGTTAAAATTGATCTGAAAATAAAAAAAAGAAAACAAAAACAGTAGTTTTTATATATTATTGAACTAGTTCTCGTACTGAAAATAGATGAAATATTGCTTGCTGGACATTAAGCAATAATCAATCAATCAAATTGTCAAATATCAGGTGTCTACATTGTGAAATCATGTGGATGATCTAGGGGGTCTAGAAGAACCACATCAGTGGTGTAATTGCTATCATGTTGGCCTCAACTGTAGTAGATCATGGGTTCGATCTTAAATCAGATTAAACCAAAGACTATATAATTGGTATATGTTGCTTCTTTGCTAAGCACACAGTCCCAGTGGAGCGACCTGTCTATCTGTGGACTATCGTTAAAAATGAGCTAGAACTGTAAAATCCAACTTAGCATATTGGTTTAGTACATGATTGATTGATTGATTTTTGGTGTTTAGCACCATTTTCAGCAATATCATGGCGACCAGTTTTAGTGGTGGAAGAAACCGGAGTACCCGGAGAGAACCACCGACCATGGGCGAGCAACTGGTAAACTTTATCACATGCTGCTGCGAGTCGAGTGCACCCTTTTTTGTAATTTACAAAGCCGGGCGCGTACCCACGCCGTATTGGTGATAGACTTGTATGAGTTGTTAGGTAATCCAACTACCTAACTCATTGAGCAACCCGGGAAAAACAGAGATCATCATCATCTCATCAAAATGTAACTTATTCTTCAATGACATTTAACAACAATTCTCTTTGAAAGAGCTATCTCCATGACACATCTTGTAATTCATGTTTACAGTATTACAATGTCTACTCATGATATGAAAACAATTTAATAAATATTATAAACCTACCTTCCATAACCATTAGGGAATGTTATAGTATATTCTTCATCATAATCTATCACAGATATTACAGCTTGTCCTATCAAGTGTACACCAATAGACAGCCCCAGAAACTTTGATTTAGTCCATATATAACCATCTAATGATATCTTTTTATTAAAATGTTCTGCATAAAATGCTGAAACTAATTCAAAAGTAGTCAAGTTATACATGTAACTTGTCTAAAACTAATTCAAAAGTAGTAGTGTTATACATGTAATTGTCCTATCCAGCACACAGTTTCATATACAGGTATTATTTTCCTTGTTTGGAACACAAGTACATGTGCTCTAAATTATCACTGTCATTGTTGTTTTTTGGTTTATGTCTGTTTGTCCACAAGGGATTGGCAATCAAGAGGGGAGGGTTGGGATATATTAACAATCTTAACCCCCACCATATTTGAATGTCAATATAAAGACTAGAAACAGACTTCTGTTGTTTTCTATTGTTTTAAATGTTTGGACGTTTGTCTAGAAATCATTTGAATATAAAATATATACATTTTTTTAAACATTTTCAATGGATATAATTCTGCAACAGTAAATAGCATTGCTATTAAAGTCGGAGTCGACCTATCTTTTGTTATAATAATTATTAAAACCACAAAAAATTATGTCCATAAATAAGCAACTTTATGATATCATCCAGAAACAAAATATTTTGTTATTTTTAATATTTTCAAGGACCCTACCCAGTAAAGAACGATAAACATTCTCACTATCAATATCAGTCTTGACCTGTCTTTTATTATGAATTATTACCATAGAAGAATACTGCATGTCAAAATAGCAAAACACCCAAAAACCACTTGTTTTGGAATGATGATCAGATGCAAATAGCAATTACATGGAACCTTGAATTTTATTTTGAGGGGGGGGGGGGGGGGGCATCAAGGACTCTATCCATACTTACTTGGAGGATGATGAGATACTTGTTCAGCAACAAATGCCAGATTATCTTTACCTGCCCAAGGTACAGGCCCTTCTTCTGTTATTTCCTATAATATAAAATAATTTTTTACCATATAAATTAGATTACCATGTAAATGTAGAGGATATATGCTTTAAGTTCAAATAATTTCTCCCAAACACTGATACTTCATGTTTTGTTTTATTTTTTTTGCTATTACATAATATATTATAAAATCCTTACTGCCATACATATACAGAAAAATAATTGATTGCTTTTATTTACAATTAAAAAAATATACATGTATATAATTACAGTAATTCAGTAGTTTCCCTTTTATAAGGTTACCCACTCTGCAATGAAAAAGTGGCCCAATAAGAAGGGTCGACTCTTTTTAAGGGGACACTTTAGTAGTATTTTAATATCTAAGTCAATCTGAAGTCTGGTCTAATAAGAGCATAGAGGAGGATGGCCTTTCGTGGGAGTGGTCTTATAACAGAGGGACTATTGTACAGCCTAAATAATAACTCACACCTACTTGTATAAATCTACCTATAATCTATATCTATATTATACTTGTTCAACTGTGTATCTGTAATGATTGATTCCTATATGAAGTATTTAACACAATAATGTAGAGTACTAGACGTGTAAAGACATATAGGTCTAACAACAAGGATATGTTAGACAATGACACAAGTTCACGAAAGGAAAAGCTTAGAATACAAATAACACAAAAATTAACACCAGTGAAAAATATAAAGCTAAAACTAAATCTCCAGGATAAACTTACAACACTGTTTTCACTAACACCACTGTTTTCACTAACACCACTGTTTTCATTTCCTGGTAATTTCCAGAAACATGTAAATGTTTCTCCTAAGATAGGGTTATATGGTTTTTTGGCTATTTCACTATTTCTGCCGGCATGGAATGCTGATAAGTACCATCGTACTAATTGTACCATTCTGTCTTTAGGAGTTTCCATATCAGGAATTCTGAAATATCAATACCAACCTTTATCCTCTGCCAAATTTCTTTGTTTTACAAATACAGAAGGATAAGTTATAAACTAGAACAAAAGTTATAGCACAGAAACCATTGTGTCTACAGATGCACAATATGACAATGATAGACCCATAACATAATACGACAGTAAAATGTTTGTAGCTGTCTAAAAATTGCAGTCAGGACAATAACCTGTCAGAATATATATAGGGATCTCTCTTTTCTCAAATATAAATTACCAGCTAATGTTTAAAAAATGAAGTCAAATTTTTATTTTTTTTATTTTTTCGACAGTTAAAATTTACAAAAACAAAAGCTGTCCAAAGAAAAATATTATCATGCACTATATCTATATTAATGGTTAAAGTTAGGTTTATGGTGTTTAACGCCACTTTCAACAATATTTCAGTTATATCTTGGTAGTCAGTTTTATTGGTGGAGGAAACCAAAACCACCAACCTGCCACAAGTCACTGACAAACTTTATCATATGCTGTATCAAGTACACCTAGCCATGAGCAGGATTCGAACTCACAACTTTAGTGGTAATAGGCACTGATTGCATAGGTAATTGTAAATCCAACTACCACATAATCACGGCAGCCCCTATTTATTTTATTTTATTTTATTCATTTTTTTTGTAAATTTTAATTTTTTTTAACAGACAACACACATTCATCACATTACATGCACAGAACAAGACAAACATATTATAAGTGTAAATGACAGTTATTGCTATTTGTGTGCTCAGCACATAACAACTTTTTTTCTGAAATCAATTGTGATTGTAATTACCACCCTATTCCCCCCCCCCCCCAAACCATTATTTATTTATAAATATATAAATTAATCTAAAAATTAAGTTTACAATGATCAGAATGATAAAACTGTTACAAATAGTTTATATAATTTGTTTCTGCTAAGGGACAGCAATAACAATGCTAAATTACAGTAATCCTCATGCCCCTATTTATATAAAAGAACTCACAACCATCATATCAGCATAATTATGTTATATATCTTTAGCTATGGAACAGAAAATCATTACTGGTATGCATTGAAACTTAATAAGTAATGTTCAGTAAATGATTCAATATGGGGTACTTACTTCAAAAATAAATCTGGGTGAGCAAAAAAGTCAGCATACATTTCTAACAGAGATCTTCTCTCCAAGATAAATGTTGGCAAAACTACTTTAGTTAAATCCATTCCTATTCTAACTTGTGACAACAAATGGGCAATTATGCTACCATGCTTTTCTAATGATCCCACTGAAATATAATACATTTTTATTAAACTTTAAGACTTGACTTATCTACATATTCTCAAAATTTTCAAAATGTAGTGAAAACATTATCCATGGGATACAGCTGCCACTGCTCCAAAATAAGATAATGAAACAATGTCAGGAAATCAAGGGATATAACTCACCACAAGAATAAATTATGGCTGAGGTGATTGAGAGGAAGTGTATATAAGATATCCTATTTTTTAAAGAGAAACAGCTTTCAGAAATCAAACTTCATGATAGGTGAATGAAAATGAAAGTTGATCATGGTCTGCCTTTTATATGGTCCCTGATCTTGTGTGTAAAAATTTCAAATAATTTTGCTTAAGGGAAACTGAAGTTATTGAATGGTACCCAAATGCAGGACTGATCTACAGACATAGCCATAGGTAAAACTGAATTGCCCCAAGACTATACATCTAGGGTATAATAAAATCATAGCCACAGGTAAAACTTAATTGCCCCAAGACTATACATCTAGGGTATAATAAAATCATAGCCACAGGTAAAACTTAATTGCCCCAAGACTATACATCTAGGGTATAATAAAATCATAGCCACAGGTAAAACTTAATTGCCCCAAGACTATACATCTAGGGTATAATAAAAGCATAGCCACAGGTAAAACTTAATTGCCCCAAGACTATACATCTAGGGTATAATAAAATCATAGCCACAGGTAAAACTTAATTGCCCCAAGACTATACATCTAGGGTATAATAAAATCATAGCCACTGGTAAAACTTAATTGCCCCAAGACTATACATCTAGGGTATAATAAAATCATAGCTACAGGTAAAACTTAATTGCCCCAAGACTATACATCTAGGGTATAATAAAATCATAGCCACAGGTAAAACTTAATTGCCCCAAGACTATACATCTAGGGTATAATAAAATCATAGCCACAGGTAAAACTTAATTGCCCCAAGACTATACATCTAGGGTATAATAAAATCATAGCCACAGGTAAAACTTAATTGCCCCAAGACTATACATCTAGGGTATAATAAAATCATAGCTACAGGTAAAACTTAATTGCCCCAAGACTATACATCTAGGGTATAATAAAATCATAGCCACTGGTAAAACTTAATTGCCCCAAGACTATACATCTAGGGTATAATAAAATCATAGCCACAGGTAAAACTTAATTGCCCCAAGACTATACATCTAGGGTATAATAAAATCATAGCCACAGGTAAAACTTAATTGCCCCAAGACTATACATCTAGGGTATAATAAAATCATAGCCACAGGTAAAACTTAATTGCCCCAAGACTATACATCTAGGGTATAATAAAATCATAGCCACAGGTAAAACTTAATTGCCCCAAGACTATACATCTAGGGTATAATAAAATCATAGCCACAGGTAAAACTTAATTGCCCCAAGACTATACATCTAGGGTATAATAAAATCATAGCCACAGGTAAAACTTAATTGCCCCAAGACTATACATCTAGGGTATAATAAAATCATAGCCACAGGTAAAACTTAATTGCCCCAAGACTATACATCTAGGGTATAATAAAATCATAGCCACAGGTAAAACTTAATTGCCCCAAGACTATACATCTAGGGTATAATAAAATCATAGCCACAGGTAAAACTTAATTGCCCCAAGACTATACATCTAGGGTATAATAAAATCATAGCCACAGGTAAAACTTAATTGCCCCAAGACTATACATCTAGGGTATAATAAAATCATAGCCACAGGTAAAACTTAATTGCCCCAAGACTATACATCTAGGGTATAATAAAATCATAGCCACAGGTAAAACTTAATTGCCCCAAGACTATACATCTAGGGTATAATAAAATCATAGCCACAGGTAAAACTTAATTGCCCCAAGACTATACATCTAGGGTATAATAAAATCATAGCCACAGGTAAAACTTAATTGCCCCAAGACTATACATCTAGGGTATAATAAAATCATAGCCACAGGTAAAACTTAATTGCCCCAAGACTATACATCTAGGGTATAATAAAATCATAGCCACAGGTAAAACTTAATTGCCCCAAGACTATACATCTAGGGTATAATAAAATCATAGCCACAGGTAAAACTTAATTGCCCCAAGACTATACATCTAGGGTATAATAAAATCATAGCCACAGGTAAAACTTAATTGCCCCAAGACTATACATCTAGGGTATAATAAAATCATAGCCACAGGTAAAACTTAATTGCCCCAAGACTATACATCTAGGGTATAATAAAATCATAGCCACAGGTAAAACTTAATTGCCCCAAGACTATACATCTAGGGTATAATAAAATCATAGCCACAGGTAAAACTTAATTGCCCCAAGACTATACATCTAGGGTATAATAAAATCATAGCCACAGGTAAAACTTAATTGCCCCAAGACTATACATCTAGGGTATAATAAAATCATAGCCACAGGTAAAACTTAATTGCCCCAAGACTATACATCTAGGGTATAATAAAATCATAGCCACAGGTAAAACTTAATTGCCCCAAGACTATACATCTAGGGTATAATAAAATCATAGCCACAGGTAAAACTTAATTGCCCCAAGACTATACATCTAGGGTATAATAAAATCATAGCCACAGGTAAAACTTAATTGCCCCAAGACTATACATCTAGGGTATAATAAAATCATAGCCACAGGTAAAACTTAATTGCCCCAAGACTATACATCTAGGGTATAATAAAATCATAGCCACAGGTAAAACTTAATTGCCCCAAGACTATACATCTAGGGTATAATAAAATCATAGCCACAGGTAAAACTTAATTGCCCCAAGACTATACATCTAGGGTATAATAAAATCATAGCCACTGGTAAAACTTAATTGCCCCAAGACTATACATCTAGGGTATAATAAAATCATAGCTACAGGTAAAACTTAATTGCCCCAAGACTATACATCTAGGGTATAATAAAATCATAGCCACAGGTAAAACTTAATTGCCCCAAGACTATACATCTAGGGTATAATAAAATCATAGCCACAGGTAAAACTTAATTGCCCCAAGACTATACATCTAGGGTATAATAAAATCATAGCCACAGGTAAAACTTAATTGCCCCAAGACTATACATCTAGGGTATAATAAAATCATAGCTACAGGTAAAACTTAATTGCCCCAAGACTATACATCTAGGGTATAATAAAATCATAGCCACTGGTAAAACTTAATTGCCCCAAGACTATACATCTAGGGTATAATAAAATCATAGCCACAGGTAAAACTTAATTGCCCCAAGACTATACATCTAGGGTATAATAAAATCATAGCCACAGGTAAAACTTAATTGCCCCAAGACTATACATCTAGGGTATAATAAAATCATAGCCACAGGTAAAACTTAATTGCCCCAAGACTATACATCTAGGGTATAATAAAATCATAGCCACAGGTAAAACTTAATTGCCCCAAGACTATACATCTAGGGTATAATAAAATCATAGCCACAGGTAAAACTTAATTGCCCCAAGACTATACATCTAGGGTATAATAAAATCATAGCCACAGGTAAAACTTAATTGCCCCAAGACTATACATCTAGGGTATAATAAAATCATAGCCACAGGTAAAACTTAATTGCCCCAAGACTATACATCTAGGGTATAATAAAATCATAGCCACAGGTAAAACTTAATTGCCCCAAGACTATACATCTAGGGTATAATAAAATCATAGCCACAGGTAAAACTTAATTGCCCCAAGACTATACATCTAGGGTATAATAAAATCATAGCCACAGGTAAAACTTAATTGCCCCAAGACTATACATCTAGGGTATAATAAAATCATAGCCACAGGTAAAACTTAATTGCCCCAAGACTATACATCTAGGGTATAATAAAATCATAGCCACAGGTAAAACTTAATTGCCCCAAGACTATACATCTAGGGTATAATAAAATCATAGCCACAGGTAAAACTTAATTGCCCCAAGACTATACATCTAGGGTATAATAAAATCATAGCCACAGGTAAAACTTAATTGCCCCAAGACTATACATCTAGGGTATAATAAAATCATAGCCACAGGTAAAACTTAATTGCCCCAAGACTATACATCTAGGGTATAATAAAATCATAGCCACAGGTAAAACTTAATTGCCCCAAGACTATACATCTAGGGTATAATAAAATCATAGCCACAGGTAAAACTTAATTGCCCCAAGACTATACATCTAGGGTATAATAAAATCATAGCCACAGGTAAAACTTAATTGCCCCAAGACTATACATCTAGGGTATAATAAAATCATAGCCACAGGTAAAACTTAATTGCCCCAAGACTATACATCTAGGGTATAATAAAATCATAGCCACAGGTAAAACTTAATTGCCCCAAGACTATACATCTAGGGTATAATAAAATCATAGCCACAGGTAAAACTTAATTGCCCCAAGACTATACATCTAGGGTATAATAAAATCATAGCCACAGGTAAAACTTAATTGCCCCAAGACTATACATCTAGGGTATAATAAAATCATAGCCACAGGTAAAACTTAATTGCCCCAAGACTATACATCTAGGGTATAATAAAATCATAGCCACAGGTAAAACTTAATTGCCCCAAGACTATACATCTAGGGTATAATAAAATCATAGCCACAGGTAAAACTTAATTGCCCCAAGACTATACATCTAGGGTATAATAAAATCATAGCCACAGGTAAAACTTAATTGCCCCAAGACTATACATCTAGGGTATAATAAAATCATAGCCACAGGTAAAACTTAATTGCCCCAAGACTATACATCTAGGGTATAATAAAATCATAGCCACAGGTAAAACTTAATTGCCCCAAGACTATACATCTAGGGTATAATAAAATCATAGCCACAGGTAAAACTTAATTGCCCCAAGACTATACATCTAGGGTATAATAAAATCATAGCCACAGGTAAAACTTAATTGCCCCAAGACTATACATCTAGGGTATAATAAAATCATAGCCACAGGTAAAACTTAATTGCCCCAAGACTATACATCTAGGGTATAATAAAATCATAGCCACAGGTAAAACTTAATTGCCCCAAGACTATACATCTAGGGTATAATAAAATCATAGCCACAGGTAAAACTTAATTGCCCCAAGACTATACATCTAGGGTATAATAAAATCATAGCCACAGGTAAAACTTAATTGCCCCAAGACTATACATCTAGGGTATAATAAAATCATAGCCACAGGTAAAACTTAATTGCCCCAAGACTATACATCTAGGGTATAATAAAATCATAGCCACAGGTAAAACTTAATTGCCCCAAGACTATACATCTAGGGTATAATAAAATCATAGCCACAGGTAAAACTTAATTGCCCCAAGACTATACATCTAGGGTATAATAAAATCATAGCCACAGGTAAAACTTAATTGCCCCAAGACTATACATCTAGGGTATAATAAAATCATAGCCACTGGTAAAACTTAATTGCCCCAAGACTATACATCTAGGGTATAATAAAATCATAGCCACTGGTAAAACTTAATTGCCCCAAGACTATACATCTAGGGTATAATAAAATCATAGCCACAGGTAAAACTTAATTGCCCCAAGACTATACATCTAGGGTATAATAAAATCATAGCCACAGGTAAAACTTAATTGCCCCAAGACTATACATCTAGGGTATAATAAAATCATAGCCACAGGTAAAACTTAATTGCCCCAAGACTATACATCTAGGGTATAATAAAATCATAGCCACTGGTAAAACTTAATTGCCCCAAGACTATACATCTAGGGTATAATAAAATCATAGCCACTGGTAAAACTTAATTGCCCCAAGACTATACATCTAGGGTATAATAAAATCATAGCCACAGGTAAAACTTAATTGCCCCAAGACTATACATCTAGGGTATAATAAAATCAAACAAACATACACTGACTGACTTAAGTTGTATCATTTATCTTGTTCCAGTTATCAATTTGGTGATATTATTTGGTTTTATTTCAGTTAAAACAAATCAATTATTAAAACAAAGTTTAAACAATGATGATCGACAATTCCACCAATATCAACAATGTGAACAACTGCCTCTAAACAATGATGATCGACAATTCCACAGATATCAACAAAGTGAACAACTGCCTCTAAACAATGATGATCGACAATTCCACCAATATCAACAAAGTGAACAACTGCCTCTAAACAATGATGATCGACAATTCCACCAATATCAACAAAGTGAACAACTGCCTCTAAACAATGATGATCGACAATTCCACCAATATCAACAAAGTGAACAACTGCCTCTAAACAATGATGATCGACAATTCCACCAATATCAACAAAGTGAACAACTGCCTCTAAACAATGATGATCGACAATTCCACCAATATCAACAAAGTGAACAGCTGCCTCTCACATAAAAAAATTTAATACAATAAATACTATATTTGCTGATGAAAATGCTGGTCCTGGTTTTACTAATACTATTATTTACATTTGTTCTGGCACTAGAAGTCTAAATATCAAGATGAGTGTGATCCCATTATCTGGTATAATTTATAACATTATAGTGCTTGTTAGATATCAATCATCTTATGTTATTCTCTTGTTTATGTCTTAAAGAGTTGACAGTAAACATTACCAGATATTTAGAATTGTGTAACATTGAAATATATAGAGCCTGTATTAAAATGGAAAAACAAAAAATACCACACCATCAGAACATTTCCAAAATCAACCTGAAAAATCATAGAAACAGGTAAAATTGATACCTCTAACAAATATAAATATAAACATGACACTATTCTGGTTTAGTACAGACACTTCAATAAACAGTAGCAGTGTGAAAGTAGGGACCAGAACTGTATGTGATCATTATAACATTAATCTATACAAGTCAGATTTCAAAGTGACAACATTCTACTTACAATTCTCATTGTCTAATTCATCATAAAGCTCTGAAAATACAGAAAATAATAATGCAATGACTTTTGTCTAAATTTACAACACATTATCAATATTACTTGATCTAAAATTAATATCTGTATATTGTCAATATTTTACAATAATACAGTTTACCCTTCGCAATTACCTGGGTTCACCCATATTTTATTGGTGTGGTCAGTATTCTCTAGCGTTTGCTTAATTACGGGTTAAAAGTATATGATAACAATATATTTTTTTGCTTGGTCAAAATAAAGAAATTAACATTACTCCAACTTGTATCAGGTAACACTAAATGTCACTATACACCTAATAATAATACTTTGGGAGACGTTATGGTCATGATCACATGGTAGTTGGATTTACAACTACCTATGCAATCAGTGCCTATCACCACTAACGTTGTGAGTTCGAATCCCGCTCAGACGAGGTATACTCGATACAACATTATATGATAAAGTTTGTCAGTGACTTGTGGCAAGTCAGTGGGTTTTTTTCAGGGTACTCTGGTTTCCTCCACCAATAAAACTGACTGCCACCATATAACTGAAATATTGGTGAAAGTGGAGTTAAACACCCTAACCCAAATCTTAACCCTAATCCTTTAGTTTGTATGTGTAAGAATGAAATATACTGACCATCATAATAGTCATCATCTGAAGCTATTACTTGTGGCTGTTCTATTGTTTTATCTTCCTCTGAGGTAGGAGTTGTCTCTGGGGTGTTACCTTTCCTATTAAACAGAAAGTAAACTTTGTATTTAATAATCATTATGTTTTAACTTCATTGTGAGTTCAGGTATTATCATCCATGTCATATAGCATGTTCAATGAACCATTACATGGAGTTAATGAGTTTATCTATTAACAGCCATTCTATATAGTGTGTTCAATGAACCATTACATGGTGTTAATGAGTTTATCTATTAACAGCCATTCTACATAATGTGTTCAATGAACCATTGCATGGTGTTAATGAGGTTATCTATTCATAGCCATTCTACATGTGTTCAATGAACCATTACATGGTGTTAATGAGTTTATCTATTCATAGCCATTCTACATAGTGTGTTCAATGAACCATTACATAGTGTTAATGAGGTTATCTATTAACAGCCATTCTATAGTGTGTTCAACGTACCATTACATGGTGTTAACGAGTTTATGTATTTACATATAAATTACCGTCTTCTAATCAAAGTATACTACCGTATTTGTACTCTTAGACATATCAGATTCAAAATAAATCGTGGAAGCTTCTGGCTCGGTATAAAATACTAATATCCGCCAATCCATGTTAAAACTCCCAACACATTCTGGTTTCCATGATTTATTTCTTAATTACATAGTGTTAATGAGGTTATCTAATAACAGTCATTCTACATAGTGTGTTCAATGAACCATTACATAGTGTTAACGAGTTTATGTATTAACAGCCATTCTATATAGTGTGTTCAATGAACCATTACATGGTGTTGATGAGTTTATCTATTAACAGCCATTCTACATAGTGTGTTCAATGAACCATTACATGGTGTTGATGAGTTTATCTATTAACAGCCATTCTATATAGTGTGTTCAATGAACCATTACATGGTGTTAATGAGTTTATCTATTAACAGCCATTTTACATAATGTGTTCAATGAACCATTACATGGTGTTAATGAGGTTATCTATTCATAGCCATTCTACAGTGTGTTCAATGAACCATTACATGGTGTTAATGAGTTTATCTATTCATAGCCATTCTACATAGTGTGTTCAATGAACCATTACATAGTGTTAATGAGGTTATCTATTAACAGCCATTCTATAGTGTGTTCAATAAACCATTACATGGTGTTAACGAGTTTATGTATTTACATATAAATTACCGTCTTCTAATCAAAGTATACTACCGTATTTGTACTCTTAGACATATCAGATTCAAAATAAATCGTGGAAGCTTCTGGCTCAGTATAAAATACTAATATCCGCCAATCCATGTTAAAACTCCCAACACATTCTGGTTTCCATGATTTATTTTTTAATTACATAGTGTTAATGAGTTTATCTAATAACAGTCATTCTACATAGTGTGTTCAATGAACCATTACATAGTGTTAACGAGTTTATGTATTAACAGCCATTCTATAGTGTGTTCAATGAACCATTAGATGATGCTAATGAGTTTATCTATTAACAGCCATTCTATAGTGTGCTCACTGTACCATTACATAGTGTTAATGAGGTTATCTATTAACAGCCATTCTATATAGTGTGTTCACTGAACCATTACATGGTGTTAATGAGTTTATCTATTCATAACCATTCTACATAGTGTATTCAATGAACCATTACATGGTGTTAATGAGTTTATCTATTCATAGCCATTCTATAGTGTGTTCAATGAACCATTACATGGTGTTAATGAGTTTATCTATTAACAGCCATTCTATATAGTGTGTTCACTGAACCATTACATGGTGTTAATGAGTTTATCTATTAACAGCCATTCTATATAGTGTGTTCAATGAACCATTACATGGTGTTAATGAGGTTATCTATTAACAGCCATTCTATATAGTGTGTGCAATGAACCATTACATGGTGTTAATGAATTTATCTATTAACAGCCATTCTACATAATGTGTTCAATGAACCATTACATGGTGTTAATGAGGTTATCTATTCATAGCCATTCTACATGTGTGTTCAATGAACCATTACATGGTGTTAATGAGTTTATCTATTCATAGCCATTCTACATAGTGTGTTCAATGAACCATTACATAGTGTTAATGAGGTTATCTATTAACAGCCATTCTATAGTGTGTTCAATGAACCATTACATGGTGTTAATGAGTTTATTTATTAACAGCCATTCTATATAGCGTGTTCACTGAACCATTATATGGTGTTAATGAGTTTATCTATTCATAGCCATTCTACATGTGTTCAATGAACCATTACATGGTGTTAATGAGGTTATCTATTCATAGCCATTCTACATAATGTGTTCAATGAACCATTACATGGTGTTAATGAGGTTATCTATTCATAGCCATTCTACATAATGTGTTCAATGAACCATTACATGGTGTTAATGAGGTTATCTATTCATAGCCATTCTACATAGTGTGTTCAATGAACCATTACATAGTGTTAATGAGGTTATCTATTCATAGCCATTCTACATAGTGTGTTCAATGAACCATTACATGGTGTTGATGAGGTTATCTATTCATAGCCATTCTACATAGTGTGTTCAATGAACCATTACATAGTGTTAATGAGGTTATCTATTCATAGCCATTCTACATAGTGTGTTCAATGAACCATTACATGGTGTTAATGAGTTTATCTATTCATAGCCATTCTACATAGTGTGTTCAATGAACCATTACATAGTGTTAATGAGGTTATCTATTAACAGCCATTCTATATAGTGTGTTCAATGAACCATTACATGGTGTTAATGAGTTTATCTATTAACAGCCATTCTACATAATGTGTTCAATGAACCATTGCATGGTGTTAATGAGGTTATCTATTCATAGCCATTCTACAGTGTGTTCAATGAACCATTACATGGTGTTAATGAGTTTATCTATTCATAGCCATTCTACATAGTGTGTTCAATGAACCATTACATGGTGTTAATGAGGTTATCTATTAACAGCCATTCTATAGTGTGTTCAATGAACCATTACATGGTGTTAATGAGTTTATTTATTAACAGCCATTCTATATAGTGTGTTCACTGAACCATTACATGGTGTTAATGAGTTTATCTATTCATAGCCATTCTACATGTGTTCAATGAACCATTACATGGTGTTAATGAGGTTATCTATTCATAGCCATTCTACATAATGTGTTCAATGAACCATTACATGGTGTTAATGAGGTTATCTATTCATAGCCATTCTACATAATGTGTTCAATGAACCATTACATGGTGTTAATGAGGTTATCTATTCATAGCCATTCTACATAGTGTGTTCAATGAACCATTACATAGTGTTAATGAGGTTATCTATTCATAGCCATTCTACATAGTGTGTTCAATGAACCATTACATGGTGTTGATGAGGTTATCTATTCATAGCCATTCTACATAGTGTGTTCAATGAACCATTACATAGTGTTAATGAGGTTATCTATTCATAGCCATTCTACATAGTGTGTTCAATGAACCATTACATGGTGTTAATGAGTTTATCTATTCATAGCCATTCTACATAGTGTGTTCAATGAACCATTACATAGTGTTAATGAGGTTATCTATTAACAGCCATTCTATATAGTGTGTTCAATGAACCATTACATGGTGTTAATGAGTTTATCTATTAACAGCCATTCTATATAGTGTGTTCAATGAACCATTACATGGTGTTAATGAGTTTATCTATTAACAGCCATTCTATATAGTGTGTTCAATGAACCATTACATGGTGTTAATGAGGTTATCTATTAACAGCCATTCTATATAGTGTGTTCAATGAACCATTACATGGTGTTAATGAATTTATCTATTAACAGCCATTCTACATAATGTGTTCAATGAACCATTACATGGTGTTAATGAGGTTATCTATTCATAGCCATTCTACATGTGTGTTCAATGAACCATTACATGGTGTTAATGAGTTTATCTATTCATAGCCATTCTACATAGTGTGTTCAATGAACCATTACATAGTGTTAATGAGGTTATCTATTAACAGCCATTCTATAGTGTGTTCAATGAACCATTACATGGTGTTAATGAGTTTATTTATTAACAGCCATTCTATATAGTGTGTTCAATGAACCATTACATGGTGTTAATGAGTTTATCTATTCATAGCCATTCTACATGTGTTCAATGAACCATTACATGGTGTTAATGAGGTTATCTATTCATAGCCATTCTACATAATGTGTTCAATGAACCATTACATGGTGTTAATGAGGTTATCTATTCATAGCCATTCTACATAATGTGTTCAATGAACCATTACATGGTGTTGATGAGTTTATCTATTCATAGCCATTCTATATAGTGTGTTCAATGAACCATTACATGGTGTTGATGAGTTTATCTATTAACAGCCATTCTACATAGTGTGTTCAATGAACCATTACATGGTGTTAATGAGTTTATCTATTCATAGCCATTCTATATAGTGTGTTCAATGAACCATTACATGGTGTTGATGAGTTTATCTATTAACAGCCATTCTACATAGTGTGTTCAATGAACCATTACATGGTGTTAATGAGTTTATCTATTCATAGCCATTCTACATAGTGTGTTCAATGAACCATTACATAGTGTTAATGAGGTTATCTATTAACAGCCATTCTATATAGTGTGTTCAATGAACCATTACATGGTGTTAATGAGTTTATCTATTAACAGCCATTCTATATAGTGTGTTCAATGAACCATTACATGGTGTTAATGAGTTTATCTATTAACAGCCATTCTATATAGTGTGTTCAATGAACCATTACATGGTGTTAATGAGGTTATCTATTAACAGCCATTCTATATAGTGTGTTCAATGAACCATTACATGGTGTTAATGAATTTATCTATTAACAGCCATTCTACATAATGTGTTCAATGAACCATTACATGGTGTTAATGAGGTTATCTATTCATAGCCATTCTACATGTGTGTTCAATGAACCATTACATGGTGTTAATGAGTTTATCTATTCATAGCCATTCTACATAGTGTGTTCAATGAACCATTACATAGTGTTAATGAGGTTATCTATTAACAGCCATTCTATAGTGTGTTCAATGAACCATTACATGGTGTTAATGAGTTTATTTATTAACAGCCATTCTATATAGTGTGTGCAATGAACCATTACATGGTGTTAATGAGACATGTGTTCAATGAACCATTGCATGGTGTTAATGAGGTTATCTATTCATAGCCATTCTACATAATGTGTTCAATGAACCATTACATGGTGTTAATGAGGTTATCTATTCATAGCCATTCTACATAATGTGTTCAATGAACCATTACATGGTGTTAATGAGGTTATCTATTCATAGCCATTCTACATAGTGTGTTCAATGAACCATTACATAGTGTTAATGAGGTTATCTATTCATAGCCATTCTACATAGTGTGTTCAATGAACCATTACATGGTGTTGATGAGGTTATCTATTCATAGCCATTCTACATAGTGTGTTCAATGAACCATTACATAGTGTTAATGAGGTTATCTATTCATAGCCATTCTACATAGTGTGTTCAATGAACCATTACATGGTGTTAATGAGTTTATCTATTCATAGCCATTCTACATAGTGTGTTCAATGAACCATTACAGTGTTAATGAGGTTATCTATTAACAGCCATTCTATATAGTGTGTTCAATGAACCATTACATGGTGTTAATGAGTTTATCTATTAACAGCCATTCTATATAGTGTGTTCAATGAACCATTACATGGTGTTAATGAGTTTATCTATTAACAGCCATTCTATATAGTGTGTTCAATGAACCATTACATGGTGTTGATGAGTTTATCTATTAACAGCCATTCTACATAGTGTGTTCAATGAACCATTACATGGTGTTAATGAGTTTATCTATTCATAGCCATTCTATATAGTGTGTTCAATGAACCATTACATGGTGTTGATGAGTTTATCTATTCATAGCCATTCTATATAGTGTGTTCAATGAACCATTACATGGTGTTGATGAGTTTATCTATTAACAGCCATTCTACATAGTGTGTTCAATGAACCATTACATGGTGTTAATGAGTTTATCTATTCATAGCCATTCTATATAGTGTGTTCAATGAACCATTACATGGTGTTGATGAGTTTATCTATTAACAGCCATTCTACATAGTGTGTTCAATGAACCATTACATGGTGTTAATGAGTTTATCTATTCATAGCCATTCTATATAGTGTGTTCAATGAACCATTACATGGTGTTGATGAGTTTATCTATTAACAGCCATTCTACATAGTGTGTTCAATGAACCATTACATGGTGTTAATGAGTTTATCTATTCATAGCCATTCTATATAGTGTGTTCAATGAACCATTACATGGTGTTGATGAGTTTATCTATTAACAGCCATTCTACATAGTGTGTTCAATGAACCATTACATGGTGTTAATGAGTTTATCTATTAACAGCCATTCTACATAGTGTGTTCAATGAACCATTTTAATTATACTTACTGTGGTGTTGATGTTGTTGACTTATAGTCTTCAGCATCATAAAAATCTTCTTCTTCACTGCTGGAATAAGACCTTTCTGGAACAGTATCTGTCTGAGAGGGAGCATTGTCTTCTTCTGTAATTATATAAATACAATTATACTATAATCCCTCTGGAAACAAATTTATTTCAATTTATTAATAATAAATAATTTTAAAAACATGGATAATAAAATATTTGAGAAAGTCATTAAGGTAAAGCAAAATATCATTTCAAACTATTCTAACATTCCATATGGAACACAGTGCTGGTCGAAAAAACTATTACACTTAATTTTGCTTTTTGACAATGATTCAGTGAATCTGGAAAAAAGTACTAAGCAATGTCACAGAATGTCAATAGCTAAAATATCTATATTGAGTATGTCCACCTTGTACTCGAATAACCATTCTACAACAGTTTTGGAAGCTGCAAATTAGCATTCAAAATTCAACCTGAAAAATACTTGATTATTCTTCAAGGAGTACATCTGACAACACTTGTAGGGAATTTAGTATATTGTGTCGACTTGAAATCCGACGATGAAAGAAATCCCAAGGATGTTCTATCATATTAACATCCAGAGACTTTGCTGGCCAGTAGTTGACTTTCAAACCAGATGCATGAAGTCAGTTTTCTCCTGATTAGACACCACAAAACTCTATGTTCAATGTGATGGCATTTTGTTTTACTAGGTATGTTATTTGAAGTCTTCACTGGTTGTCTTACTTTTAGTTCACCACCTTTTTGTCTCTGATTAATACTGTTAGTCTGTCCATAACTTGTCCATAAACATCTGATTATTGTTTGGCTAATAGCAAACTGTGCACTCACTTTTAGTTGTGAAAGACAATTTTGCAGAAAACCTATTACTCTCCAGGCCTCCTCTTCTGTCAAATACGTTTTAATTGGCATGTTGGAATAATCATGTTCGACAAAGTGTTAAATTTATACAAATTTACCAAGAAAACATTTCCCTACAGCTGTTTGGCAAAATTTACTGTCTGTAGACCACATTTGAAATTGCAGAAAATAAACAGCACTACACTTTAGACAAAAAAAAAGATGAACTTAACATTAATTATGGATTTATGGAGGATCAAGTAATAGGAAAATTTTCAAACATAAACAAATTTTTTTTAATATTCCTGTAAAAATGTAGCCTTTAACTTTTTTTGTTGAGTATAATTTGAATCTTGTTTGATATTCTTTCCTAAAAAATTATAATTTTATTGTTATGAGAACACATGTATTACAGAAAATTCAGGCCAGTTATGCTATAATATGTTAAAGAAAATTCAGACGTGTGGTATGTTAGTATATTACAGAAGTTTCAATGCCAATGTAAAGTATCTTTGGAATATATCATGTAGTACAAATATACTTCCTCTAAGCAAATTAAAAGCAGAAAGGAACAGCAACTTCCTGTATACACATGTATATTAGAATAATTATTTTTTTAATTTACTTCTGACATATATAGAATATTCATGCAATATTTTCTATGTATACCAACAACTAATTGAAAATCACTACAATCAAAATTCATACATGCTTCCAAACCAGGACTGGGTTACACAAACCTCAATTAAATTTAAGTCTCAATTAAACCTTAAGTGTAAATTAATTTCATGAACATTCCAAGTAAACTCAAGTGTCAATTAAGTTTTAAATGACACTTAAATTTAATTGAGGTTTGTGCAACCCAGTCCAGGTATTTAAATAATAATTAGGATGCCCACATTGTTTGTTCTAATACAGTGAAACCTGTCTTAACTGACCCTCCTTAGTTTGTATCTCCAAAATAGACCCCTCCTTAGGGCCAGTTTGTATCTCCAGAATAGACCCCTCCTTAGGGCCAGTTTGTATCTCCAGAATAGACCCCTCCTTAGGGCCAGTTTGTATCTCCAGAATAGACCCCTCCTTAGGGCCAGTTTGTATCTCCAGAATAGACCCCTCCTTAGGGCCAGTTTGTATCTCCAGAATAGACCCCTCCTTAGGGCCAGTTTGTATCTCCAGAATAGACCCCTCCTTAGGGCCAGTTTGTATCTCCAGAATAGACCCCTCTTTAGGGCCAGTTTGTATCTCCAGAATAGACCCCTCCTTAGGGCCAGTTTGTATCTCCAGAATAGACCCCTCCTTAGGGCCAGTTTGTATCTCCAGAATAGACCCCTCTTTAGGGCCAGTTTGTATCTCCAGAATAGACCCCTCTTTAGGGCCAGTTTGTATCTCCAGAATAGACCCCTCCTTAGGGCCAATTTGTATCTCCAGAATAGACCCCTCCTTAGGGCCAGTGTGTACCTCCAGAATAGACCCCTCCTTAGGGCCAGTTTGTATCTCCAGAATAGACCCCTCCTTAGGGCCAGTTTGTATCTCCAGAATAGACCCCTCTTTAGGGCCAGTTTGTATCTCCAGAATAGACCCCTCCTTAGGGCCAGTTTGTATCTCCAGAATAGACCCCTCTTTAGGGCCAGTTTGTATCTCCAGAATAGACCCCTCCTTAGGGCCAGTTTGTATCTCCAGAATAGACCCCTCCTTAGGGCCAGTTTGTATCTCCAGAATAGACCCCTCTTTAGGGCCAGTTTGTATCTCCAGAATAGACCCCTCTTTAGGGCCAGTTTGTATCTCCAGAATAGACCCCTCCTTAGGGCCAGTTTGTATCTCCAGAATAGACCCCTCCTTAGGGCCAGTTTGTATCTCCAGAATAGACCCCTCCTTAGGGCCAGTTTGTACCTCCAGAATAGACCCCTCTTTAGGGCCAGTTTGTATCTCCAGAATAGACCCCTCTTTAGGGCCAGTTTGTATCTCCAGAATAGACCCCTCCTTAGGGCCAGTTTGTATCTCCAGAATAGACCCCTCTTTAGGGCCAGTTTGTATCTCCAGAATAGACCCCTCCTTAGGGCCAGTTTGTATCTCCAGAATAGACCGCTCCTTAGGGCCAGTTTGTATCTCCAGATTAGACCCCTCTTTAGGGCCAGTTTGTATCTCCAGAATAGACCCCTCCTTAGGGCCAGTTTGTATCTCCAGAATAGACCCCTCTTTAGGGCCAGTTTGTATCTCCAGAATAGACCCCTCCTTAGGGCCAGTTTGTATCTCCAGAATAGACCCCTCCTTAGGGCCAGTTTGTACCTCCAGAATAGACCCCTCTTTAGGGCCAGTTTGTATCTCCAGAATAAAGTTTGGTTCATACAGGATTCTATTTTATTAAGGGTTCTGTTTAGACAAGTTTCACTGTTTATTCATAAGCATAGATTAATTGAAATGTGAATCAGAATAGACCTTTGTACAATGATATATACCTTGTACAAAGTAAATGGATAATGTTTTTGATCTTCACAAATGGTAGCTGTCCAAGAAAATGTCCAAAGACATATTGTCATATTTTCTTCATTTAAATTATATATTTGCAGAAAAACTGCTGGATATTAAACTTTTCTTGTATAATACCAAAATAAACAGGCGAGAACATTTCAAACAGGCAGTTCCAATCACAGAAACAGGTAAGTCTTGTAGTTTAGAATCATGCTTTCCAAAAGAGAAAAAAAATAATTAATCAAATTAATTAAACAACTTTAAAAACAGAAATCAAAAACTTTCAAGACACATGATAATCATGTGACCTACCAAGGAGCAAAGTCTGTTTAGACAAATTATTTACACCAATAACGTTGTTGTGACTTATGTTGGAAGAAGCTAAAGAACGAATGTGTCCTGAAATAAAATATTAATAGTATAAAACTAAAATACTACTTATTGTAAATGTCTTTCTCAAAAGATTAAAACAAAATTATCTCTATGTATATGCTTAATTATCATCGTGTTTCTGTACCAATACAATTTAACCCAAAAAAAGAAGAAAAATGAAAATATATTCACAATTGTCAAGTCATACTATTATATATTCCCTCACTTATTTTTCTTTCTTTGTTTTAACTTTTTTTTCATTCTCAAAATTTAAAAGGTAAGCCTTGTTGCAACTTGCCTCTGTGTTATAACTCAGACATTTAATTGATAAATACAAGTCAATGTTTGATCGTGAAATTACTGAAATAATATTGAACTTGAAGTTCACCTGAGCCTATTTCACTCATCTGTTTACTCATACAGTTTTTGAATTCAGTGTTTGAAGATACTGAGAAAAAAACCTTTTATGTATATTCTCATAGGGTCTTATATTAAACAATGTGGTGGCCATCTTGAATTTCTTATCCACACAAAAAATGAAAGCTATGTGAAGAACCATCAAATGACTTATACAGTTTAGTTTCAGTCAAGTTTATAATATCAGAGAACAATTATTTATTTATTTTCCCATACGGTCATATTGTGATTGCAGCCATCTTGGATTTCTGATGAGTATCATATAAGGAACATTCCTACAATGTAAAATTTCACCATGTCTGGTTTCTGAGAAGAAGACATTTGAAAATTTCAAAAAATCAGAAAACATAACAAACTCTAGCAGCCATGTTGAATTTCCAAATGGAACAAAAATCATATAAAATGTTAGGAACCATTCATCACTTCTGTCAAGATTGGTTCAATTTGGTCCAGGGGTTTGTTAGAAAAAAATTGAAATGTGAAAAGATTAAGGATGACCGACAATAAAGGACAAAAAATGATGAGAATACCCCACATGTACCTTTGTATCTGGTGAGCTAAAAATACATCAAACTACTATTAAAATTAAAACAACTAGTGCTGCTTACAGTGAGAAATCAAATGTACACAATATCTCAATATATACATCACATACATGTACTAATAAATATATCAGTCATGCAAACTAACAAGCAATTGAAATGATTATAACCAAAATTCAAGCATGCTTCGAAACCATGATTTTCAAAAACTAGAGGCTCCCAGGAGCCTGTAATCGCTCACCTGGTTTTCAATTTAACATCGAAAGTTGATAGAAAATATGAGTGTTACACATAATTTTGAAAGTGGGCCATCCAAAGATCATTTTAACTCAAATTTCTAAGCAAAAGATTTTGATGTGATTTTTATCTCATATTCCTAAACGGAATAAACTGGCTGAAAAAATCTCACAGAAAAACCCAGAATATATGTTAAACTACTCATTGCCATGTAGCTGCAGTTAAAATTGTTGGTAATAGCAACCATTTTGAATGGAGGGCGGCGCTGTCGGACACAACATTGAAAAGGGACCACCCAACAACCATCCCAGCCAAATCTGCTTTAATTTGGTTCAGCGGTTTCAGAGGAGAAGATTTAAATGTGATCTTTTATCAAAATATGCCTAATTTGCATAATCGGTATAAATCGGCTGAAAGAAAAATTTCACAGAATAACCTGGAATTTATACTAAACTACTCACTGCCATGTAGCTGCAGTTAAAATTTGAGCTCATTTTGACTTTTACTAAAGCAGCAATGGACAATTGAAGAAATTTCTATTTTCAGTAACAGCAGCCATCTTGAACGGACGGTCGGAACAAAAAGTAACAACACTTAATAAGGACTTTGCAAGGAACATTTCTGCCAAGTATGGTTCCAATCCATCCAGTGGTTCTTGAGATGAAGTTTGTTTAACATATTTCCCATAGGGTCGCTCTGTTAAATTATGTCCCCCGCTGGTGGCCATCTTGGATTTTCAATCGGTCCAAAAAGTAACAACACTTGGTTAGCAGCTTGCAATGATCATTCATGACAATTTTCAATTCCATCCTCCATGTAGTATCGGAGAAGAAGATCTTTGAAATTTCAGCCAATCAGAGGCTATTATGGCCACTGGCAGCCATATTGGATAACTGATCGGAACAAAAAGCAACAATAATTGATCAGAACCTTGTCAGGAACATTTCTGCCAAGTATGGTTCCAATCCATCCAGTGGTTCTTGAGAAGAAGTTTGTTTTACATATTTCCCATAGGTTCACTATGTTAAATTATGTCCCCCGCTGGTGGCCATCTTGGATTTTCAATCGGTCCAAAAAGTAACAACACTTGGTTAGCAGCTTGCAATGATCATTCATGACAATTTTCAATTCCATCCTCCATGTAGTATCGGAGAAGAAGATCATTAAAAATTTCAGCCAATCAGAGGCTTTTATGGCCCCTGGCAGCCATGTTGGATAACCGATCGCAACGAAAGTAACAACACTTGGTTAGACCATGCAAATGAACATTCCTGCCACGTTTGGTCCCATTTACTTCAGTGGTTCTCTAGAAGAAGATTGAAATGTTTACGGACGGACGACGGACGCCAAGTGATGGCAATAGCTCACCTGATCCTTCGGGTCAGGTGAGCTAATAATTAGCATGACCCAACATTTTTCCTTATATTTTCAAAAGCATGCATTAATTGAAATATTGGAATTGGAATATTCAGGTTACAATGAAAAATACATAACCTTATTTTATTCCACGCAAGTTCTCTAATAATTTACTGACCAATGGACAAGATTTATTATGATTGGTTTTGATCTAACGATGTTTCACAAAACAATATGTCAAGAAAAAGGTGTTTGGTCAGATGAATTATGGCTTGTATTTTCCACAGTCAAAAGGATAAAAGAGAATTAGACTACATGACGTATGACTTTGTTTTGTTTTATGTCACTTTCAACATTATAGCAGTTATGTTGTGGCTGTCTGTATTATTAGGAGAAAACTCACGAGTAGCTCAATAACACCACTGACCTTCCAAAAGTCACTGGCAAGTTCTATTAACTCACGAGTAGATCAATAACATCACTGACCTTCCAAAAGTCACTGGAAAGTTCTATTAACTCACGAGTAGATCAATAACACCACCGACCTTCCAAAAGTCACTGGAAAGTTCTATTAACTCACGAGTAGATCAATAACACCACTGACCTTCCAAAAGTCATTGGAAAGTTCTATTAACTCACGAGTAAACCAATAACACCATCGACCTTCCAAAAGTCACTGGAAAGTTCTATTAACTCACGAGTAGATCAATAACACCACCGACCTTCCAAAAGTCACTGGCAAGTTCTATTAACTCACGAGTAGATCAATAACACCACCGACCTTCCAAAAGTCACTGGAAAGTTCTATTAACTCACGAGTAGATCAATAACACCACTGACCTTCCAAAAGTCACTGGAAAGTTCTATTAACTCACGAGTAGATCAATAATACCACCGATCTTCCAAAAGTCACTAGCAAGTTCTATTAACTCACGAGTACACCAATAACACCACCGACCTTCCAAAAGTCACTGGAAAGTTCTATTAACTCATGAGTAGACCAATAACACCACTGACCTTCCAAAAGTCACTGGCAAGTTCTATTAACTCACGAGTAGACCAATAACACCACCGACCTTCCAAAAGTCACTAGCAAGTTCTATTAACTCACGAGTAGACCAATAACACCATCGTCCTTCCAAAAGTCACTAGCAAGTTCTATTAACTCACGAGTAGACCAATAACACCACCGACCTTCCAAAAGTCACTGGCAAGTTCTATTAACTCATGAGTAGACCAATAACACCACCGACCTTCCAAAAGTCACTAGTAAGTTCTATTAACTCAAGAGTAGACCAATAACACCATCGACCTTCCAAAAGTCACTAGCAAGTTCTATTAACTCACGAGTAGACCAATAACACCATCGTCCTTCCAAAAGTCACTAGCAAGTTCTATTAACTCACGAGTAGACCAATAACACCATCGTCCTTCCAAAAGTCACTAGCAAGTTCTATTAACTCACGAGTAGACCAATAACACCACTGACCTTCCAAAAGTCACTGGCAAGTTCTATTAACTCATGAGTAGACCAATAACACCACGACCTTCCAAAAGTCACTGGCAAGTTCTATTAACTCACGAGTAGACCAATAACACCACCGACCTTCCAAAAGTCACTAGCAAGTTCTATTAACTCACGAGTAGACCAATAACACCTTCGTCCTTCCAAAAGTCACTAGCAAGTTCTATTAACTCACGAGTAGACCAATAACACCACTGACCTTCCAAAAGTCACTGGCAAGTTCTATTAACTCACGAGTAGACCAATAACACCACCGACCTTCCAAAAGTCACTGGAAAGTTCTATTACATAGTTGTATCAAGTACAAGAATATATCATTTAATAAATAATTAATTGATCTTAACTGGACAGTGTCTGTCAAAACAATATGTCAACAAGTTCAGGTACATTCAAATGGAAAATATTTACAGGAAAAACTGCTTGGTATTAAATTTTCCATGTCAAATTCCAAAAAAAAAAACATAAACAAAGAAACAGGTAAGTCTTGTAGCTTAGAATCATGCTTTCAAAAATGAAAAAAAATGAAACTTAAGCAAATGATAAAACAGACAACTTTCAACCCTTTGATAATCATGTGACCTACAAAGTCTTCCGAAACTATTTATTTACACCAATAATATTAATAAGAAGCTGAAGAAAGAATGTGCCCTGAAAAATAATATTAGCATAATGCTAAATTTAGATGAGTGTATCACTTATTGTAAAATATATGTAATGTTTTTGTTAATAGATTCTATACAAATTGAAATGAGACCCCCAACCCTGATAACATTGTTTCAATTATAATTCTTTTATACTTCTCCATTACAGAAAATTCTCAAAATTGGATTGAATTTATTATGTACATTGTATCTTGGTAATATATCATGTAGTACATAATATACTTTCTCTAAACAAACTAAAAATCAAACAATAAATTCTTCCAATCCAACAGTTAATTCCCTTTGCAAGATTTGATCAGGTTTTAAAATCAAAGACAGAAGCAGTCCATACATGTGCTATTTTCAAATACAGCCATGCATACTAACAAACAGTTGAAAACTACAACAACAAAATTTCAAGCATGCTTCCAAGCACAAAAGCAGGCAATCTTTAGAATCTAGCTTTCTGAAAGTTCTTGAAGTCCAACTTTCAAGACATGCGACAACCATGTGACCTACCACGGGGCAAAGCCTGCATAGATGAATTATTTACACTCAAAACAGTGCTGTGCCTAAAGCTGGAAGAAGTTGAAGAATGATGATGATGGTGACCTGCAACAAAATGTTAATTAAAGACAAATTAGATGAGTGCACTATGTATCATAAAACATGGGCAATATATGTTAGTGTATAACATGAATAAAGTACATAATTCAACACTACATTTAAGTGTGCTACATCCCATCTTTGTATCTTTTATTGAGAGAGAGGGTATAACATTCATAGCATTTAATTTCACCACTGAAACATATTATCAATATTTAGTTATCTAGTTTTTACCAATTTTCCATTCTGGGATATAAAATACTATCAAATAACCAAGTAATGCATCAGTGTCACTACAATGTCAAGTAAACACTATTGATTGTTAAATAGCTGTCCAAGATTGTTGTATTTTAAACAACTTTATCATTTTTAGGCACTGTTTGGATTCAATCTATTTTTTGTGCTTGAATTTTTTTTTTTTTTTTACATTTTCCTATTGGGTCCTATGTAATAAATTTGCCCCACAGTGATCACCATCTTGGATTTTCGTTCAATAAAAAAAACCCAGACATTTAATAGAAGACCTTTCAAGGAGTTGGCTGTTAAATTGATTAGAGATATCAGATAAGAACAATTTTGAAATATTTTCCCCATAAATTGCTGAATTTCAGTTGTGGTAACTATCTTGGTTTTTCAATCAGCATTAAAAATAACATTAATAGAGGACCATCTAATGAACATTTTTACAATATAACAATCCAATTTGCCCAGTATTTTCTGGGAATAAGACTTTTTATACTTAAACCAATCAGAATGCATTATTAGACTGGCAACCATGTTGATTTTTTTACCTTCACCAAAAACTTCAACTTCGACAGAAATGAACAATCCTGCCAAGCTTGGTTCAAATTTGCCAGATGATTTCAGATAAGATTGTAATGTGAAATTTTTTACAAACTATAACAACAGATACAAAGTCATGACAATAACACTCATGATCTTTGAGCCAGGGGAGATAACAAAAGGAAAATTATACATACTTTTGTTCGGCAAAGGAAAATGGCTTTTATCAATTTCATTTCTAATTAATTTTAGACAAAAACAAGGTATTCAAAGATGTAAATACTAAAAGGCAATAAATGGATAAAATATACTATACAAATTCTGATATTTTTTTGCAGTACTTTCCATTCATTACATTCATTAGATTTGGTGTCAAAAGTTCAAAGATACATTCAGTCTTTGCCTTAATTTTGTTCACCTACTTGCCCAAAAGCCAAATTCAGAAAAAATTTATATTTATTCAAACAAATTCCTTCATAATTTTCACTTGTTCGAATCCAGTTTTACTTGTCCCGGGCTTAGGGGAAGTGGGTTAGTGCGAACACTGTATATTTGTCCCTTCAATGATGATTTAGATTTTACAAAGATGGACTACAAATAAAGTAGGAATGTATCCTTAATCAAATATACACTAGTCTTTTATGTCAAAATGGTGCAAAAATAAGATATGCATATATTAGATACTAAATTGTGTTAATTAATATTATAGTGAGGGAATAAAAACTGAGTGATATTAGTACACACCATGTTTTCTACCTGGTCCAAAGTAATCAAAGTCGGCATCGTGGGTCAAGATACTCTCATGCATCGAACCATTCATCACAGGTCCTTTTAAACTTTCCTTTAATAAATACAATCATTATTAATAATTAACTGAAGTAAATACAGTATATCAATATGACATACAATATCAACAATGTACAAAGTTTTCATTTGATTTAAAGTCAATCTCTTGAGCTCTCTGATAGCTTCATTGTATTCTTTAGTTAAACATCAATCAATCAATCAATTAATCTTTAATTAATTGGTAATGAAATGTTATAGGCACATTAATAATGGTATTATCTATTTTCCAGAGTGGAAAAAACCTATTATCTAGCATTCATTGGCAAAGTAACAAGTATCTCATGTTTTCCTGAGAATCTTTGATGAAAATGTTCAGGAAACATAACATTTAAACTTTCTATCAATAATAATTAACATATTATTTTAAATCAGACCATTAATGAGTAGAGTTGTAGAAAAGAACTTTACAAATTTATTCAGTTAAATAGGGATGCCTTAAAAGCTACCTCATACAAACCATAGAGTCATATGGATGTAATAAAATATGTTTAAACCTGTAATCTGACATTGTAACGGAACATTGAAATATCGTCATATAAGACAGGTGATCCCTATATACAGGTGTAATTATTATGAAATGTTGAAGGAAATTTCTAATTAAGGTCAAATAATACAACTTGCTGCTTAATAGAGGTTGTCACTAAAGCAGGTTTGACTGTAACTTAATAGAGGTTGTCACTAAAGCATGTTTGACTGTAACTTATTAGAGGTTGTCACTAAAGCAGGCTTTACTGTAACTTAATAGAGGTTGTCATTAAAGCAGGTTTGACTGTAACTTAATAGAGGTGGTCACTAAAGCAGGTTTCACTGTAACTTAATAGAGGTTGTCACTAAAGCAGGCTTTACTGTAACTTAATAGAGGTTGTCACTAAAGCAGGTTTGACTGTAACTTAATAGAGGTTGTCACTAAAGCAGGTTTGACTGTAACTTAATAGAGGTCATCACTAAAGCAGGTTTGACTGTATACATGGATTATAAATAGCTGAGGTATCAAAACTGTGACCTACTAGCCTCATACATGTATATAAATAGCTGAGGTATCAAAATGGTGACCTACTAGCCTCATACATGTACATAAATAGCTGAGGTATCAAAACGGTGACCTACTAGCCTCATACATGTATATAAATAGCTGAGGTATCAAAACGGTGGCCTACTAGCCTCATACATGTACATAAATAGCTGAGGTATCAAAACGGTGACCTACTAGCCTCGTTAGAATCTTACCTTAGATATCTGTAGCATCACTATAGCATGCTTTATAGCTTCTATTGTTGCCTGTAATATATTATAAAGTGAGTATGAAATTACAAGTATGGATACAGAGATATATATATATACAGTAAATATAGGTTTTTAACCATTTATCTTCCTTTTTATTTTTGTACATATATAAATGTAATATTTTTTTATATAAACTTAGTTTTATTGCAGTATATATATATATTTGGGTATTGGTGGTGGTTACCTGGGCTCAACCCACAGAGCTTTTCAAAACGTCCTCAGGCGGTGATGGGGATACCCTCTTGCTGGGGGCTGTCAGGTTATAAAATATACAAAGCCTAATTGTAGACCATAGTGGTGCTGAGTCTAGAGAAGGCCTTGCTCCTTTTTGCATGATAATCAAAGTGATAACATCACTGATAAATGATGACTTCACTAAATGACAGAAAAGGAGTGGGTGGGGATGATGGGGGCAGTGAGCTTGTATCGAGAAGGATCAGAAAATATTGGACGGAAATATCAGCGAGTTAGCAGAAGTATAAATTATCATAAATTTGCAAGTTACACAATCGTTGGAGTCTTGCAAATAATAATAAAAACAGAAAACAGTTAAAGGTATATACCGTATTTTACAGACTATAGGTCGATGGGGATGATAGGTCGAATTGCTGCTTTTCGGCTAAATTTTTGGGTAAATACTAAGATAGGTCAAAGCATTCCATAGGTCGAGGATGCCGATGACAACTTGGGTAAGTATCGTCACATCAAACTTTTTTTTTGTTTTTTGTTTACATCGGTAAACATTTGCCCTATAACGATGTTCTTCGGTAAGTATATGTAAGTATTAACTCAAGAATACTACTCTAATGTGTCATAAACGAAATAATTATGAAAATTAAATAAAATAAAATTTTGTTTTTAAACTTGTTTTTTATGGGGAGTCTGGTTTGTAAAGCCAGACATCGATGACATTCAAATCAGGCCATCTGTGGGTGTCACAATAGATGGTAAACGGATGTTCATACAATAAAATAATCAAGCTGTCAAAACAATGTATCACCTTGTGCAGTTTTATTGACATACCTTTAAACTGTGTTTAATTAGTAGTACACAAATTATGTGATCGTCTCGGTCCAGTAAATTTTCAATCAGCTGATCAGGATAATTAAGTGCCGACTGATGTTCACCTGTGTTGATTATCTCATGGTGATTATTTTATTTGTTCCTAATTGACCAATTCAAGTGTAGAACATTCTAGTTTAACGAAATCGATAATTATTTTCCAGTATATTTAGTATAAAAAGCTTGTTCTCCACGTGTATTCAAATTATTGTGAGATGTAATGCAACCGCCATTTTTTACTAAAACCCCGTGCGCATGCTCGTGGTAGATGGAAAACCTATATAGCTATATTTAGATATTTTGTGACAATAATTTTATATTGTAAAACGATCCACCCTGTGATTTTTTTTCAACAACATACATTTTTTATAGTATATATTTTATTATACAATTCAATATTGAACTGATTTTCGCTAACACTTCAATCATTGAATATTATTGATTTTTTTCGGATGTTGAACATTTTTTCCCCGGAATTGCACCCCTTGTTAGTATACTTTTATTCCCCAAGAACATCGATGATTTCAGTCTTCTTATTCAGAAAAAAAACCTACAGCAAATTCAAGGTATACTGTAAACAAAATCGTCATTTTAATCGAGATTTTTTTTTAGGGATTCCAGATTTTTTTAACTTCATCCTTGTATAGGTCGATGTGGACGATAGGTCGAAGCCAGCGTGTTGAGAAAAAAAAATATCGACCTATCGTCCGTAAAATACGGTAACATCTAACCTCAGCTGTGACTTTGATGACATTATATCGTTCCCTAGTAGATTCGTCTTCACAGGCATTGATTCTTGTTTCTAAATTCTATAAAAAAATAAACAATTAACTGTAAAAAATCTTATGAATAAATAGCATAAAATAAAGGTTACACTGGATGCAGCATTCTGTACCGGTCTTACTGCAATTATGCTTAACTCAAAAACCATAACTGCTATAGAAAATATGCTGTAATACTACCTGAACAATAAATTCAAAGAAAATGAGAAAATTCTAAATTTGAGCTCATTTTAGACCATTTTCAATAATAAAGAAAGCTCATTTTCTAAATTGGTTTAAAAACTTTTTTTTAAATACATTTATATAGGATGAAAAATAAAAAAGCTTGAATTTTTTAATTATGAGCTACTTGGCCACTCCTGGTCAAGCTTATCTTGATAATGTAAGATATACAGAACATCCATTCACTACCATCACAAGGTCTTTAACACAGTAAATTCAAACACAAAAAAAGTATCAAAATTGAATGCAAAATAAAAATATGCATACTTCAAAATATGTGGAATTTCTCAATTTCTGCCCCTTTTCCAAAAAAAAGAAAAGAAAAAGTAATTTATTTCATTGACTCATTAATAATTTAAAAAGAGTATAAACACTATATTAAAACTGGATGAAAAATAATGTTAAAAATTTTGGAATTGGCACTGTTTGTCTGTAAAATTTATCTCTGAAACTGTAAGAGATGGAGGAAATCTGTCAGCAATGTGAGCATACCACTAGAAGCTCTCAGTACAATCACTTAAACTAGAGGCCTGTGTCGATCACCTTTCATTCTGCTTTGAGGAAACTTAATACAGAACCTCCCATAGGTGCTTCCCACCAAGTTTTGGTCATTTGGCTAAGCAGTTACAGAGAAGAAGATATTTAGAAATCGATCAATCAGAAACAAGAGTGGCCTGTGGCAGCCATGTTTATTAACGGATCGGAACTAAATGAGCAACTTATATAGATGACCTTCCAAGGATGCTTCCTACCAAGTTTCGATTCATTTGGCAAAGCGGTTTCAGAGAAGAAGATTTTTTAGAAATCAACCAATCAGAAACAAGAATTGTCTGTGGCAACCATGTTTGATAACCGATCGGGACGAAATAAGCAATCTGTATAGAGGACTTGTCATAGATGCTTCCTACAAAGTTTCGGTTCATTTGGTCAAGTGGTTTCAGAGAAAAGATTTTTAAAAATTGGCCAATCAGAACAAGAATTGCCTATGGCAGCCATGTTTGTTAACATATCGGAACTAAATGACCAATCTTTATAGAGGACCTTCCAATGATGCTTCCTACCAAGAATCGGTTCATTTGGCAAAGCAGCATCAGAGGAGAAGATTTGTTAGAAATCAACCAATCAGAAACAAGAATTGTGTGTGGTGGCCATGTTTGTTAATGGATCGGAACTAAATGAGCAATCTTTATAGAGGACCTTCCAAGGATGCTTCCTACCAAGTTTCGATTCATTTGGCCAAGAGGTTTCAGAGGAGAAGATTTTTCAGAAATCAACCAATCAGAAACAAGAATTGCTTGTGGCGGCCATGTTTGTTAACATATCGAGACGTAATGAGCAATCTTTATAGAGGGCATGCCATAGATGCTTCCTACCAAGTTTTGGTTCATTTGGCCAAGCGGTTTCAGAGGAGAAGATTTAAAAAAATCTGCCAATCAGAAACAAGAATTGCCTATGGTGGCCATGTTTGTTAATGGATCGGGACAAAATGAGCAATCTTTAGTGAGGACCTTCCATAGATGCTTCATACCAAGTTTCAATTCATGTGGCTGAGGGATTTCAGAGGAGAAGATTAAAATGTGAAAAGTTAACAGACGACAAGTGATGGCAAAAGCTCACAGACGACAAGTGATGGCAAAAGCTCACATTACCTTTGGCAAGGTGAGCTAATAAAAAAACAAATACAAATTGAATGAAAAACTAAATATACCCTTTAATATGCAAAAATTCTGAATTTGCACCCTTTTTCGATATAAAATAGCTATTATTTTTAATGTCCCATCCATAATCATACATGATTAACAAATTTAAAAAAAAACTTGGTTGAAAAATTTTAAAAAGTTGAAATTTTGAAATTCACCTTATAGGTCAAAAATGGTAAGGGTTAAATAATATGTTTTTCATTTTTTTTAAATAAAATTTCCTGTGGAATTAATTTAAAAACTCATAAAAAAAACCAGACAAATGATAAACACCAAAAACAATAAATAGAAAACACCCTTTTTGACACCTTATGTCCTCTTGCTTGGAAAAGGGTAGTGCCAGAATTTCCCAAATCAATACCAACATCTATTTGTTACAAGGACAATTGTGTTCAAAATTCAGCAGGATCAGTCAACAAGAACAAAGATTATTGCATGAAACTATTACGTCTACAGACCAACAAATGAAAGACCTATAACATAATACGAACACAAAATGTTTGTTTTCATTACAATCTTAGAAAGGTTGTATATGCACTACTTCAAATTTTTAAGGCCATTATTTCTGCTTTTTCGTGAAACATATTTTGCTCTATGAAAGAAATAGACCTGTATACTATTTAAATTTCTTCCAGACATTGACATAGAACAAGTCAAGGTTAGTTACTACAAACTAACCTTGACTTGTTCTATCATTAGCTGTAAATAAGCATCAGTTTCTGCCACTGACACTGATTGTAGCAACTAACCTTGACCTGTTCTATCATTAGCTGTAAATAAGCATCAGTTTCTGCCACTGACACTGATTGTAGCAACTAACCTTGACCTGTTCTATCATTAGCTGTAAATAAGCATCAGTTTCTGACAGTTTATATTCAAATTCTGCTTCTGTAGGGGGTGGCACAATATCTGTTATCTGAAAAAGTGAGTGATTGTTGCTTTAACGTCAATTCAGCAATTTTTCAGCTATATCATGGCGAGAACAAGTTAATTCTCAATGAGATGATGATGAGGTCCGCTTTGTTCTAGACCAACACGCTGAGTTGGATTTTTACAGTGCTAGCTCACTGAAACAACAGTTCGCAGGTAGACATGTCGTTCCACTCTGACACATTATACTGATTCCGAGCCAACCAGTCTTTGCTCTTTCTCTTTAATGCTGCGTGCTTAGCAGAGAAGCATCAAATACCAATTTAATAGTCTTTGGTTTGACCCGACCGGGGCTTGAACCCATGATCTACCGCACACGAGGCAAGCACTTTAACCATTACACTACCGATGCGGTTGTTATCTGAAAGAGATGAACACCATGTCAGACAATATGTATTAGAATCTTACCTTTTTAAATTGGTATGGTATTAATTTTTGTCATTCATTTTGACATACATGTTAATATACATACAGGTGAATCTCGTTATCTCGAAGTTCACAGGACCGTTGCAAAATTTCGAGATATCCGAAATTCGACTAAAGGGGAGTGAGGGATAAAGTAAGATAGAGAACTCTGTCAGGTAAGTTTGACAAAAGTTGATGGAAAATATTGTTTTTGGTCATTTACAATATTTTGATCATCATTTGTACGTATTGTGTACGTATTTTTAACACGTGCGTAAGTATTGATTTTTTTTTAAATAAATAAAAACATTGTTATTATCTGAATTTTACCAAGTATAGATTCAATAATTTTCAGGAAATTTCAAGAGAAAAAAGAAACATGCATTTGATTACATCAGGTACATACATATACACAAAGCACGGCAATGCAAAATCATGTATTCAAAAATTACGAAATTGTCAACAAAGCGATCTTTCATAGAAATCTATAAATACCACGTAATTGAACACTAATAAAAAAAAACTATCTTTCAATATTCTGTTGCAAAAGCTGATCGGCAACTTGACAAAATGTTGAAATCTTATTAACAGAGGGTTCAGCATATTTAAATGAATATTGTTTCATAATTTTTTTTAGTGATATCGATGTACACAACAGGCTGTTTAATGGCTTCAGAGTTTTCTCTACACTCAAGGTGTCACGACATCAAACGCTTTCAAATCTATCATTAAATAATATTTCATTCATGATTATGACTTCAAGGCTTCAATTAAGAAATCAAATTGTTTTCTTTACAAATGATAATTAGCAGTTTAAAACGGGACTTCAGAAAAATTTCGACTTAACCGAAATTACGAGTTAACCGAGTTTGACATAACGAGATTCAACTGTATATAGATTTCTTGTAGTGAATACAGCATTAATTCCTAGATCTTCACAATAATAACCTGATGATCAGAAGAGTGTCTCAGTATAACATTCTCTAATCCTTGTATCCACTTTTCTCTCTCATCACCATCTCTAGCTGGAAATAGATATGATATTATTCTAATAATCCTAATACAATGATTTGAGGCAATAGATAATTGGTTACTTTTGTAGATATTGCTGAAATTGTTGACATTTACTGTATAAACTTTCTTATAATAGTACAAAAAGAACATTAATACATAACATTCTTTATGAGAATGTGAGGATTGTGATCAAACAATAGAATAAATAAGGATTTGTACTACATTGTCACACTAATATTTAATTTGAAAAACATAGTACAAATGTACTACATTTGTAAACCAAAAAAAAGTCAAAGGACTTCGAAAAAATTTGACTTGTCAGGTTTTAATAAATACTTAATACATAATAACTAGAGGCTTACCTGTATTTAGTACATAATAACTAGAGGCTTACCTGAACCTTTATCACTCACCTGGTTATTCCTGCACTGTTTGGGTTCAAGCAAATATGTGGTTTCTGATAATAAGATTTTTATTTATTTTGCCATCGAGTCATGTGTTAAGCAATGTTCATGGTGGCAGACTACATTACTTGGATTTCCAATCCACAAAAAGAATGTTAACTCTGTAGGGGAACATTCATGTACAGCTTGAGTTCAATCATGTTTGTAGTTTCCAAGAAAAAACTTTTATTCATTTTTCAATAGGTCCTATGCTAAAACTAAGTCCAGTCGTGGTTGGCCATCTTTGTTGACCAATCAATACCAAAGCAACAACACTTAGTAAGTACCTATCAAGGATCATTCACCACATAATATGGATTCAATTGGTTAAGCAGTTGCTAAGAAGAAGATCTATGAAATATTACCCAATCACAAGCTATAAAGGCTATGGCAGCCATATTTGTTCGTCAATTGGCACCAATGTAGCATTACTTAGAGAATATAAAAAAAACAACACTTGTGTAAGAAACATTTCAGCCAAGTAAGGATTCAGTCCCTTCAGCACTTTTTGCGAGAAAAAAAAATGAATATGAGAAGCATATGGACGACAGAGGACAGATGACAAGTGATGGTAATAGCTCAACATGATCCTTATAGTCAGGAGCTAAAAATTATGGAAAAGTGGAGATTTCCACAATGACCTAGGCATGCTGCTTTTTAAATTTCTGTGCAGTAAGGCTACATTATGTGTGGCTCACTTTGGAAGACTTTGGTGGTCACAATATAGTAGAAAATTATTGAATATGACAAGAAATATCAAAAACCCTAACAATAACCTTGGAAGTGGAATGTCTTTTGATCAACAGATAGAGTAAAGGTACTGTCATCTTCATCATCTATACCAATAATAGCACCCTAAAAAGGAGAAGAAAAGGTATTTATATCTCATTTAAACAACATTGAATCTTCATTTCACAATGCTTCTTCATGCCAAATACAATTGAATTTTCATTTTCGGTTCTTAATTATAGACAATTTTTGAAATGTTCCCATTACAATCTATTAACATAGACTTGCTATACTATTGTGTAAAACAGACAAGCAATGGTCAACAACAGACCATGATATATAACATCATGTGACCACAAATTGTTGTGGTCAAATAAAAATTAATTAAAATTGGATGCAAAATAAAAATTCTATGTCCCTTCCAAATATGTGAAATTTCAGAAGTTGGGCATCCTTTATCCCTTTTTCTATAATAAAATAGGTAATTTTCTTTATTTTTTCTAAAATAAATAACTCATTAAGATATCTATAGATATGTGCAAAAAACTTGAAAAATAAAAACGTTCAAATTTTGGATATTGGTACTTTTAATTTAATTTCACATAGATGGAAGAAATCTGTCAATATACTTATTAAGGAAGCTCTAAACACAGTCAATTCAAGGAAAAGAACACAAAATTAATGGATGAAAAATAAAAATTGTGTCTTCCAAATATATGAAATTTCTGAATTTGGGTCTAATTTACTTTTAGACCTCTTTTCAAAATAAAAGACTAGAGCTAACTCTGATGAGGGCCGATGGATAACATACACAAATGAACACTTTTGAATTTATTATTTTTTTTAATTAAATGGACAATTTTGAAAAAAAAAGTTCAAATTTAGATTTTTTTTATTCCTTTTATCATACCTATGTAAAGAAACAAATAATACAAAAATGTAGTAACATGTATATTTATATAATGCAATGTGTTTATTCTGAAAAAGATTGTTCATAAGGAATTCATTAAAAAATCATCAAAATTAGAAAAATAATAAAGGCTCCACATGTACAAAAACAAACAGAAAACAGACTTTTAACAAATTGTATTTTACCTTCAATCTTACACATCCTCTTCTGGATCCTCTCATCATTTTCTCTTTTGACTTAAAAAAAAAAAAAATACATACAAATATATTATATAAAATTAACACTTGAACAAGGAACTTTTGAAAGCTGAAATTGAAACCCCGTGAATGTGCACTGGTTAAAACTTTTCTTTTGGAAAAATATCAAAAGATGATCAAGTAGTGTCAAATAAATTAAACCTATTATGTATATATATATATATATATATATATATATATACAAGTATGATTTCCTCCATTTATCAATGTAATGCTTATAAAGAAGGAAATGTTGACATTATTATGATTACAAATAAGTGTACGACATTCCAACTATTAAGTATCCAATCAGAACAAATTAGAAATAACACATATGGTACATTGTAGGTTTGATCCAATGACATACAAAAATACCATGTCCACAATTTTGACAATGAAGTGACAATAAATGACATATGTTACAAGTTCATACTAAAACAATATGTGTATAATGACGATGATTTAAATTAATCTTATGTGGCAGGCATCACCTTGCTTTTAGAAAGCACCTTAAAAGAAACTTTTTTCACAATGAGAATGGTGAATAAAAATTAAGGAAAAGGAAATTTTACATGCTTAACAAAAGTTGCAATTAGCAACAACACTTCTGACCTAAGTGGCAAAAGCTTGCATGATCATTTGGGTCAGGTAAGCTAAAAACCCATAACAAATATCTTTCATTACAAATAGATCTAGAACCACATGTACTGTGCAAATTTCGGCTCATTTGATGAAAAAATGGGACTCTAATTAATGGGCAAGTGAGGGGTTCCAACCAATGGATCCCCAGATCTGCCATTGATATTCTGCTTCTTCTGCTTCTGCCATGTAATTGCCTCCTTCATTATTTGTAGATACTTAAAAAAACTAAGAATACCTGGTACATTGGATTCAACAAGTATGGACGGGAAACTATACATTGTACAAATCTTCATGCCTACCATGCAACACCATAAAATGTTGAGTGGTGTGTATGAACATGATTAGTGTGTTTTTCTTCTTTTATTTTAACCATGAATTGTGATCTCTGGTCATCATCTCAATGAATACTGTCGAACCATGTACAATGTATCTGCAACACAGTCTGATTTTTCCCCATTTTACCTCCACTGACACTCATCTTTTTATTCACAAGATAACAATATTACTATTTTTGGAGTGAATATGAATAGAGCCAGAGGACAAAGCCCTGCATATACCCGACATCTTCTCTGATGTGAAATTCAGTTTCTAACACTGTCAAAATAGGGAAGGCACTTGATATGCAATGGTCCAGTTCCTTCTTCTACCTTACTGGACCATTGCATGAAAGTGACCGAGACGGGCGAGAGTCGTGTGACCAAAAAAAATAAAAATCATGCTGAAAATAAGAAACAGCAACTATTCTTTAAATATTTCATAAACAACGTGCTTACAGTATAGTACGATAGAAGACCTGAAACTTCGTCTAGAACAAACCATCGATACTGCCATCCTTTCATAACATTGGTCCATTTACTAAGAGGACCCTCGATAACTCCAGATCCAGCCATCTTCGACTAGACCGGAAGTGGGAAGTGTCGAACTATTTCGGAATACTCGGATGTTATTATCTAAATCAATGTCAACTCGTACCATTGCAACTCGTATCATAGCAAACTCGTACCAAAGTCAACTCGTACCACAGTAAACTCGTACCACTGTAAACTCGTACCAGCATCGTAATTATATTGAACGTACGGGAAATACTCTTCACTTTCGAAAATCAATCGTCAATGACGAAAGTGACGAGCGCTAGCTGAATCACTGCTTGAAAAGACACAAAAATGTACTTACTGAAAAAGAACACAAACAAATGATCCAGAAATTGATGCTACTAGCTAGAAATATAAGGTTTGTGAATAGTAATTTATCCAGAGTTCAGGAATCCAAATTAATTCCGGCAAGTTGACCACAAAATATTATTCGTTTTTCATACACTCCAGGACCCACGAATATTTCACGGTTGTCATTCATTTTTATCTCATTTAATTTGTCTTAATTCAAAGTCTCATTTTCAATTCCGGCAATTAACATGCATGCAGTTATAAAAATTATCTTAGATATGCAAATTAGCAAATGTAATGTCATTTCTGGATATGGTAAGTTTTGGACGTTAAATGAAATATTTCAATGGAAAAAGAACTTACCCATATTTCCACACTTTCTGTGCTGCCATCTTGAACAAAT
Organism: Bathymodiolus brooksi; assembly: GCA_963680875.1. Lineage (NCBI taxonomy): Eukaryota > Metazoa > Mollusca > Bivalvia > Mytilida > Modiolidae > Bathymodiolus > Bathymodiolus brooksi. Next base: position 152,395,497 of record OY804575.1, read on the forward strand.
ATCACATTCTATCACCTCTTGGCAGGGTCTTACAGGAGCGTGGCACCATATACAACTGTCGTCGCTCATTTTGGTTATAGATACGATAACGTAACCCTCAGTCCGCTTGTGCTCCAGTGAGGGTTACGATTCGGTCCCATTCAACGTAATGGAACAAATTAAAATTTTCGTTCCGTGAATATTTCAACTTTCTTTTTGCATATGTGGTCATGTTATTCCCTACAATTTTTAAGTAATGGTGATACGAAATAAGTGTTACAATACCTGTTTCTACCTTCACGATCGATTTCGTATTCGAAAATTGTTTCTTGTCCGCCATGACAGACTCTCGTGATGGGCGGAGCCTATCCATATATGGATCTGAATGCCAAATATGGAAAACTTTTACTACGATGTTTACGGCAGTCGATCCAAATAAGGATATCTCCAAAACGAGGCAAGTGCACGTGAAATAGCAACTTGTAAACAAAATGTCGGACAGAAAGAAGATTTCATTTTCACTTAACACCTCAAGCTTTACCTAAATATTTTTACTTCCACCTCCGTTAATTTTTCCAATCACTTTAACGGAATTAGGACAACAAACCACCCGTGTGAATCACTCCGGGCGCTGCTCCAATACGTTGAATAGGACCGAACCGTAACCCTCACTGGAGCACAAGAGGACTGAGGGTTACGTTATCGTATCTATTTGGTTACGAAGCACACCACCAATAAATGACATTTTAGTTTGTGTGTAGCGCATTAAATAGATATTATAGTTCAAAGAGGACTTAAGAAAACATGATAACCTAATTAAATAATAATATAAAGATCAAAAGAAATCAATTAATCATAATTATTTTGCAACTGCTTTCAACTGTCATTAAAAAATAATAATGCAAATATTAAAAGCCAATTAATTGATTATTATTCTTGCATTGGTACGAGTTGGAAGTCGCACAAGTTGACGATGGTACGAGTTTTCAAATTTTGGTACGAGTTGACAGTGGTACGAGTCAATCGGCAAACCTCGGTTGAGTCCGCTTCACTTATCCTCAATATGATGAAGGTACGAAATCAGCCGAAGTTGCGACGAGTGTGGTACGAGTATACGGAATCAGGACAACTCGCCCCCCTTTTCAACCAACTCGCCCCCCTTTTCGAGACAACTCGCCCCCCCCCCCCCCCCCCCCCCATAGTAAAAAGATATTTCCAACTCGCCCCCCCCTTTGTGAAGTGTGGTAGACTGACTTGAAAAATATCTAGTTCCTCAGGGACCGACCATTTAACTTGCAAGGGGGGTTATGGTTTTTGTTTCGTTGAGAAATTTTTTTCGGACATCACGAGAGATAGAATATTAATTTTTTTGTCGCGCAAAGCGCGAAATTTTTTTCCAGAATTTAACATTAGGTTATATGACAAAAACTCTGAATCAGATTATTATTTTTTTCCTCCACCAAAATCAGAATATTTTTTTCAGCAACATTGGGAATCTATGGAAAGCGAGAGGTATCTTCAGATTTCAGACTTCGGACTTCACACTTCCACAACATCTCTGATAGGAGTGTCAAAGTGTCGTTTCCTTAAATTCATGCTCTTCATCAGGGTTCGGTTGTTCAACTTGTTGTTAAATTAACCATATGGTTACATTTAACCATTGGTTTAAGATTTAACCATGGGTTAGTAAACCAAGGGTTAAAAATGAGTTTTTCAACTTCATTTAACCACTTGATTAAATAACCATTAAACCAATAACTGCAGGTTTAATATTTAACCAAGACCAATATATCCCACAATTCCTTGTTTTATCATAGCAGCAGATAAATAACAAAATGAATATGGCTGACTCAATCCCCCTTCTCAGGACAAAAAGCAACACAGTTATTAGAAAAAAAAAAAAAAAGTGAAATCTTACTTGAGGAATATAATTTACATGTCATTGTCTATGGTTATTTGTCCAATATTAAAAGTATTTTGTAGAAGTTAGTACGGAAGAGTATATGGACCTCGTCTTAGTTGCTTAATCATATTAAAAGAAATGTTAATAAGACGTGTTTAGTTCAAGGGTGTGTTATATTGATGACGATAACTTCTTGTAACTCATTAAACTACTTTTAATTAAATCTTTTTATTGTCTTACAATTTCAAGGACTCTTAATTTTCATTATGTAAGTTAGCCGTAGAATATTTTCTTTAGTTTCCAACATCTCATTAAAATTGGGCCCATGCATGTATGTCAAAAGTCTGTTTTTCTCTCTGATTTTAATGTGTGAATTTCTTTTTATTTCAATTAACATGCACAAAGTTTTTCATGTATAACAATTAAGAAAAAAATATAACCCCCTTTTCAGTATGAAATGATTGGCTGGTGTCTCATATGTAAATTATCTCCAATTCCGGCAATTGATGAGGAATGTCCATGATGTCATAGAGGTACCTCATGCTATTTTTTAAGTTTTATAATTTTGTTTTTCCAACGCAATTGTACGACCAGCGTATTTTCTGATTTACTTAGATTTTTGGTCGATATTGATTTTTGACATTGTTACTAAATAGGGGGGGGGGGGGGGGATGATATGACTATTTTAACCCCGTCACATTCATATGTGCCTTTCCTATGCAAAGAGCCTTTGTAAAAGTCCTTATTTTTCACTATGGTTTTTGTCTTGAAAGGGGTCTTTTACTTCGCATTTCTCGGTCTGTTGTTAATTTACTCTACTTAGCTTTTGTCTAGTCTGTGGCCATATCGTCTTGTAGTTTGGGCATATGTTCGTTGTTGGAGACTGCTAGGCGTTCCCTATTTGAGATTTTTTATTTGGGTCTTTTCTGGAAGGTTGTCTCATGGACATTTTTTCCACGTCCCAGTAATTCGTCCTTTCCGTACTATTTGACTAATTACACTGACTCAAATTTCGAGTGAGGGGCAAGAATCATGAAAAAAAAATTGATACTGGTAAATTTGTCCAAAAAAACGAGAAAAGCAACAACAAAAACTGCCCCCGCTTCCGCCGCCTATGCCCGGCTATTCATAGGAAATACATTCAATTTCTCTCACCATAAACAGCGAAGGATATATCAATTTATCATAACTTGAAACACAAGAAACATCCCTGTAAACCCGCGATCGCTAACGATTTTAAATTATATGAAACAAATAGAGGGAAGGGGTCGACTAACGGAAGGGGTGCAATACTACTTTATAAACATTGTAAATTTGAAGAAAAAAACTAATTGAAAAGTAATTTCACTATTTTCATATGAATTTAGCTTCCTTTACCTGTATTTACCTTGAAAAAAAAAGTGCAAATGTAATGGTGTTATGCGCGCAAATGTAGGATTTTTCCGCGCAAATGTAATGGTAATGCGCGCAAATGTAATGCACTGTTTTGAACAATGTAAATGGTAATAGAAATTTAATTTCATTGGAAATGCCATCCACCTCAGAAACTTCTATTTCAAGCAAATTTGCACGGAGCTCAATTGCCCGAAACACTCTGGGTTTCCTGTTTTGTACGGGAGGCATCATAGAAAGAACATATCTGGCAGCCATTTTGAATTGATAACCAATGGTTAAATATTTTAACAGAGCCCCTATACCGTGGTTAAATATTAATCAGTTTAACCATGCTTTAACCAGTAGTTAAATTTAACCATAAGTTGAACAACGCATTGCGTACTTTGGTTAGATTTTAACCATAGGTTTTCATTTTTAACCATTAGTTAAAATTTAACTATAAGTTGAACAACCGGGCCCAGGCGTTTCAAATGAACAAGGCTCACTATATGATTACGACACATCAATATATTCCAGATTTCTTTCTGAGTTAATCCTTTGGTAAAATAGTCTTTTATAAGAATATTTCTTTCCTCGGTGGACAACTCCATTTTACAAATGTAGCAATACCCGTCTGAATAAAATGCCGTGTTTTCAATGGCTGATAATAGCGCTTATATAACAATAGCACTCAAGTCTGAAGTGTGAATTCCGAAGTAGAAAGAGTGAAATATAACATCTAAAGTCTGAAGTCTGAAGTCCGAAGTCTGAAGTCAGAAGTCTGAAGTCTGAAGATACCTCTCGCTTTCCGTAGGAATCAGAATATTTTTTTAGAAAAAAAACATACCCCCCCCCCATTCAAGTGGTGACCGCTCGATAGTCCGAAGGTCCATTACTCCGAAGGTTCATTAGTCCGAAGGTCCGTTAGTCCGAAGGTTCATTAGTCCGAAGGTCCGTTAGTCCGAAGGTTCATTAGTCCGAAGGTCCGTTAGTCCGAAGGTTCATTAGTCCGAAGGTCCGTTAGTCCGAAGGTTCATTTGTCCGAAGGTCCGTTAGTCTTGTTTTTCGACCAAAGGATAGGTATCGAACAGTGTTGAATTTATTTAATATTCAGTCTTTTATCAAATTAAGTAAGAGAAGCAAGATGCTCATATTCACATCCTAACTAAGCAGTGGCCTATCCAGGTGGGTTGTAGGCTGTACGCCCGGCTTTTGCTAGCGAACAAAATGTGTAATCGGCAAATATAGGTAAAACTTAAAACATTTTGTAGAAAACACGCCAAAAATTGCACCAAACACCTGTTTTGTAATTATGGATCCAAGCGTGCTAAGTCTAAAAAAAAACAAAAAACGCGTCGTCTCTGAAATACATTTGTTGTATATGGAAATCATTCCAATGAAGTAAACCCTCCACTAAAACTCTGATCTTAACCAAATATGCTTTAGACTTAAAAGATATTTAGTCAAAGATTATTTTTAAGACCCGTTTTTTGCTTAACAAACACTTCAAAATAGTCTTAGACATGTCATTTACTCTTTACGAAATACTGAAAGAGTTCCTTTTGGTACGACACAAAAGAGACGATCTCTGAGAAAGGGATTAGAAAACATAAAAGCACATCTGAAATTAAGTTTTGTGAGGGACAAGTACATTCCATTAAAAAGAGAATACATAAAATCATTAAACGGACGTTCTAATGTACAACTGATGGTCGCAAAATACGGAGTGTAACCTCAAATATATACCAATTATTATGGAATATTGAAAACTCCAATCAACTACCGCAACAACTTAAGCATACGCGTACCAAATTATACATCTATGTAATTTCAGAATGGCCGTGTTCCATGGCTCGAAATATACAAGTACCCTTTACCAGATGGGGGTCTCCTTAGAGATTTTAACCAAGTGGTATACTGTAGAGGAATAAACAGTCTTGTTAGTGTAGAAATTCCAAAGATTGGTACGTAGGTATACACGCATCAGAAACAAAAAATAATATAATATCATAAAAGTTCATCTAACAAATGTTTTATGCATATTACATGTAGGAAAAAACGTACGGGTTAAACTAGAAAAAAAATCATTATTTCCTGCAATTTCGGTACTTTGTTGTTTTATACCTTAATTTCTAGTAACACTACTCAGGGGCGGATCCAGGATTTCAAGTTAGGGGGGGGGGGCGCACTTAGAAAAATTGCGCCGAGCGGAGGGAGGCGCGAACATTTTTGGGGTATTCCGTGTGAAAAATCACGATTTTACGCCACAAAATCATATTTTTCCAATTTTAGGGGGGGGCGCGCGAAATTTTTGGGGTATTTCATGTGAAAAATCACGATTTTACGCCAAAAAAAACATATTTTTTTCAATTTTAGGGGGGGGCGCGCGCCGGGTGCACCCCCCTTCCCCCCCCCCCCCCCCCCGCCTGAATCCGCCCCTGCTACTTTAAGATACATGTTTGCACAAGGCATTTTGGAAAGTCATTTGGAGTTAACTTCAAATATGTGTTTATATTCTAATTTTACATATATGTCCCTTTCCTACCCCTAAGTTAACAAACCAGCATCCCTTAATTAACCCCTCTTTCGTTGCTGCATCAGGGGTTAACCGTCATGTGAAATCGCCATTTCATTGGTTAGATATAGAGATGGGGTCTTTTGGGGATAAACAGTAGGTGTAAATTTACCTTGATCATTCCATAAATGAGTTATTTATTTGGGGGGGGGGGGGGGGACACGAGTTTCCCTTTTTGAGCCACCAAAACTCAAAGCATGCGTCTTCGGTTTCCCGCGAATACCGCAGTCTTTGTAAGTCGTTATTCTGAATGGAGTTCAAACGTATGGGTGGCCGACATTAGGTCAAACGGACCTTCGGACTAACGAACCTTCGGATTAATGGACCTTCGGACTAACGAACATTCGGACTAATGGACCTTCGGACTAACACCACGGAACCGGACGTTAAGATTCAACTTTTCAATCATATTGTATGAATGTTTATTGTGTTTATTTGTGGTCTAATTGTGAATTATCGTCTTTAAACAAAATACGAATTATGTATAATCTTATTATTTTTATTAAAAAAACAAAATGTGTTTAAAAGAATTTAAATAAAGTGTTTATTATTTATACATAGACAGACAAGCCAATTTGGAGTAAATCAGCGCCTGAAAATATATGCTGTAAAAATACAGAAAGGAGACTCAATTACATTCCCATCGACACCCTTCCGACATCCTAGTTAGTATAGGGAACTTGATAATTTCCATGTCAGTCTACCACACCTCACAAGGGGGGCGAGTTGGCAGTGGGGCGAGTTGACTTGGATTCGAGTTGACTAGTTACCATTATTTCATATGAAAATTAGCCAATCAGAAACGAGAGGCAATTTCAAAATGGTGTTGTTGACAGGTGCTTGTTAGTTTTTCGAAATGTTATAATGATCTGTTCATGACTGAACAACATCATGGAATCGAAATCTTGTCTTGCAGATAATACAATTACGTATACGGGACCTTACCGTGCTACGAAATTGGTAAGCTATTCAATTTACAATCTCTTCTTGCATTTAAAAATGGGAAAAGGGGGGGGGGTTCCCTCACTTTATTATGAAAATTTAACATTCAAATTCAAATAAGCTTTATTTAAAGTCGGCAAGACATATAAACAATACAACATAAGCTCTTAAGAACTTTTTAACCGACTAAGACACAATCATACAATACAATCCCAATACACAATATAAACATACATGACAGATTAAAGTACACAAAACATAAAAGCAACACATAGCACTACATGCATGCAGATAATATTAAAGCAAAAGTATAGTTAAATGTATAAACACATGAAAAAGCAAACTAGTCACAGCACAAATAGACATGTATATACAATATTTATACTATAAGCACACAAAAACATGAATCTCAGCCAGGCTGCTCCAGGCCCAGGGTTATCTTTTACATATACATTGTAATTAACAACACAGTTCCCTGAAGTGCAAGTACACATATTGTGTTATATTAATTTCATGTTAAATTGTTATCTAATAGTAAGAAATAACGAGATTTGTTGATGTTGAATTCTTGAATCTGTTAGTGTTAAAGGAAAACGCCATGATACCATAGGAACTACAGTGGACGCTGGCTTGTTGCCACTATGTCCGCCTCTGAATCCACATCATTGATGCGCGACTTTACGTCACTTCCGGAATTTGATCTTATGTTTATGTTTGCCGTAAAGTCATATTTGCACTCTTGGTGCTTCCAGTGCTCATCTAGGCCGATTTCAAAATTTTTAACTGTTTTTGCCTGTATAACTGATTCTGGGAGGCTATTCCATATTTCGACAATTCTAACGACGAAGGTATATTTTCTCACATTCAGCCTACTTGTTTTTATCTTCATCTTCTTGCTATGTCCCCTTGTGTTTGAAGTTGTGTTTAGTTCAAACATATCCACTGTTGTTAGAGGATCATAAATATCATTTATTATTTTAAATACTTCTATCATATCTCCTCGCATTCTTCTATACTTCAGAGTGGGCATCTTGAGTTTCTTTAGTCTTTCGTTATATTCCATGTTTTTTAAAGTAGGTACTTGTTTGGTGGCTCTTCTTTGTACGTTTTCTATTTTTTCAATATCCCCCACTTTAAATGGAGACCAGACTGCTTCGGCGTATTCAATATGAGGTCTAACCAAAGCTTGGAATAAATATTTGAAGCTTTGTTCATCTAAATATGTATAAGTTCTTCTGATTAATCCCATGATGCTGTTTGCTTTGTTCACCTGATTTTGTATGTGCTTATTAAAGGACAAATTTTCATCTACAAATACTCCTATGTCTTTTTCTCCGTCAGATTGTTTTAACCCAATTCTGTTGCCATCGTTATTATATAGGTGATAGTGTTTTGTTCCTTTGTCCACGCTTTTATTGGCAACTGATATCACTTTGCATTTGTTAGGGTGGAATTTTAATAGCCATGTATCTGACCAGCTTTGTAAGTTATCTAAATCTGCTTGAAGCATTTTCTCATCTTTTTCCTCTCTAATTTCTCTGAAAATTTTTGTATCATCAGCAAACAGATAGGTGGATGACTCTACCATCTCGGGCATGTCGTTGATATATATAACGAAGAGTATAGGACCCAGGACACTACCTTGTGGTATCCCACTTGTGACATGATGGCATTTACAATTACTTTTTGTGTTCTGTTGTTAAGAAAACTTTCTACCCACTTAATTACTTTCTCACTTATTTTATACCTATGCATCTTATGCAGAAGTCTTCTATGTGGTACTTTGTCAAAAGCTTTCATAAAATCCATATATACTGAGTCAATTTTCCCACCCTTGTCAAGAATTTTGGTCCACTCATCCATAACTTTTAGGAGTTGTAGGGTTGTTGATCTCCCAGAGATGAAGCCAAACTGCTTGTTGCTGAAGAGCTTATTAGTTGACATGTGCTTTACTATTGTTTCCCTTACTAGTTTTTCCATGGTTTTGCAGATTACACTGGTCAGACTGACTGGTCTATAATTTCCTGGTTCTGTCTTGTCTCCTTTTTTGAATAGTGCAGTGATGTTCCCTTCTTTCCAGAGTTTAGGAACCAAACCTTGGCACATAGACGAATTAAATATAGTTGTTATAGGCTTTGATATTGTTGCACTAAGCTCCTTTAGCATTTTAGGTTGAAGACCATCTGGGCCACATGATTTGTTTACATCCAGATTTTGTAGTAATTTTAATATTTCACTTTCTTTGTAAGTTTTCTCTATGCATTCCTGTTTGACCTCTATAGGATGCATCAATGGTAGATTGCCCTCTGGTTCAATTGTGAATACGCTACTGAAGAAACTAGCCAGGACTTCCGCTTTTTCCTTATCTGTTGTCGTTTTCCTTTCTTCCCCTTCTTCTGACTTAAATTTTAGCTCTGATATACCAGTGTTAGTTTTTCTTTTGGAGTTAGCATATTTCCAAAAAATCTTGGGATTGCTTTTAGCATTTTGTGCAATTTCTTTCTCCATATTAGCTTTTGCTTTTCTGATAGCGCTTTTAACTTGATTTCTTGTTTTGGCGTATTCCTGGTACTTTTTTTTGTCCCCAGTTTCTCTGTATCTAGTCCAACATCTATGTTTCTTTTTAATCTTCTGTACGGTTTTAGCATCCAGAGGAATATAGTTGTGTTTCTTAGCTTTGTTGTTGGCTTTTGTATTCATATGTGGTATATATTTGTTTTTTGTCTCATTGAACTTGGTCATAAAAATGTCAAACTGTTGCCCAGCATTTTTTCCTTTTAATATATCATTCCAGTCACACTGAAGAAAGGTATTCATACTAGTGTAATCCCCTTTGAAGTAGTTCCATCTTTCCATTTTACATGATTTTTCCTCACAATACCATTTGAGTATAAATTCAAGGCTACAATGATCACTGTTTCCAAGTGGGCTAGTGTAATTTAGCTCTTCTATCATATTCTCATCATTTGTCAGTATTAGGTCCAGTGTGCTTGGTTCACAATTTTCTCTCATTCTAGTGTTTTCCGTAACATGTTGGAACATATAGCTATCTCTGATACTTTCTACGAAGTTTTCATTAATTTTGTCACCCTTGGTTAACCAGTTTTTCCAGTCAATTTTAGGGAAGTTAAAATCCCCCATTACCATGATATGTGAGAACTTCTTTTCCTTTGATACCGTAATTAATAGCTTGTTAAGTTCATCTAGGTTCTCTGGACTACTACTTGGACTTCTATATATACATCCCAGTAACAACATATCGTTGTTGTTTAGCTTAATCTGTGCCCATACACTTTCTTCAAATTTCTCCTTGAATTTTATTTCTTCTGATTTCAGCTTCTTATTAATATATAATGCTGCACCTCGTTTGCTAAAACTTGTGGATTCACTTAGGAATAGTTCATAACCTTCTATTTGTAATTCTGCTTTCCCCGGCATATACTTAGCTGCTTGAACTTATCTTCTGCGGTTGCTAAATTCTTCATATTAGCCATGAGTGACCCCTTTGCCTTTTCATCCTCAAAAATGACCCTCATTGGTCTTGGATTATCAGAATCTACATCCTTTTTGCCTAGTCTCGTTACATTCTTTACCGTCTGTTTATTTGTACCAGTTATTTTACATAGTTCATTTACTATTGCTATATCTTCTACTTTTCTCTCTTTTGGTTCAGTTTTCTTTGACTCCTCTGCTCTAAATATTATAATATTACTTTTCCGAGCCATACTTTCTTTAAATTCTTCCAACTGGCTTGTCAGTGTCCCATCCTGGTCGTTTCCACCTGTGGCGGCACTCTCTTTGTTTTCCTGGATCAAGGCTTTAACTTCATCTAGTTCAACCTTTTTGTCTAGTTTATTCTCCATCTCATCTAGACTTTTTTCATACTTACTGAAGTATTTATTGCATCTCTCCTCTACTTCCTTCTCAATTTTGAGATTCTTCATTGCTTTTTCCTCACAAGGGGGGCAATACCAATGTAGGTCAGATCGTTTAGTTAGTAGTTTATGCTCTGTGCTGCTTAATTTGACACAAGAACGACAAAAATGTTTTTCACAATATTCACACTCTAGCACCTCTGCTTTATCCTCGGTGAATTTGACCGAACAAACCTTATATGTCCACCCCTCTGTGCTTAATGCATTCCCCTTGGTTGAGGTTACTGAGCCCTTACGTGACATGGTTCAAATATCAACAGGGCTTCCCTATTTCACAATCTAAGATCCAATGCCTTAGTTCAAACCCAGCAAGCCTTCCTTGCTAATAGTATGTTAATATATGATATTTTTATTTGTTGTTCTTGTAATATATCTTATGTGCAAGGCTTCCTTGCATAAAGCTGCTCTAGAAATTTTATCTTGTATAAAACAAGGCTTCCTTGTTTTGGTATTTTTATTTGTTCTTGTATGATATCTTATGTGTAAGGCTTCCTTGCATAAGCTGCTCTAGAAATTTTATCTTGTGTAAACAAGGCTTCCCTGTTTTGGTATTTTTATTTGTTCTTGTATAATATTTTATGTGCAAGGCTTCCTTGCATAAGCTGCGGTTCAAATATCAACAGGGCTTCCCTATTGCACAATCTAAAATCTAATGCCTTAGTTCAAACCCAGCAAGGCTTCCTTGCTAATAGTATGTTAATATATGATATTTTTATTTGTTGTCCTTGTACTATATCTTATGTGCAAGGCTTCCCTGCATAAGCTGCTCTAGAAATGTTATCTTGTGTAAAACAAGGCTTCCTTGTTTTGGTATTTTTATTTGTTCTTGTATGATATAATTTTTTTTATTTTGTGCAAATCTTCCTTATTTTAATCAATATATGTTTCTAATGTTGAGTTCCTTGTATTAGATTTTTAAGTAAGCCTACTGAAGCAGTCTGGTCTTTGTGTATTTAGTGACAGGGCTTCCCTATCTGAACTCTACGTGTATACATTGTATATATACTGGGGCAAGGCTTCCTTGCCGAATATACAAATTTAAGTTATATTTACTGAGCAAGGCTTCCTTGCTTCTTGTACTTACTAATTGGGGTCAAGGCTTCCTTGTCCCACTACCCACACGACTCAGTCTTTGCTGCTATTTCTGTTGCTAATTCTATTACCCTATACAACCACAGTCTAGCCAATGCTCTTACTGGATGTATGCCATCAGAATATACATTCCAGTTCTTTATATAGCTTATGCGTTCTGCCCTGGCTCCCTTGCTTGACGCAATAATGTCTTGTGATATTCTAGGTGTACCACAGTTTCTATTAATTAGTCTGAGGTGGTCATTGAAATAATCAACCATACAACAAACTTGTTTGTCAGCTCTAGATGCAGCTATGGCATTCCTCTGGTAGTATTTGTTTGTTCCAGTTTTACTGTTACTATTAGTTATTTTAAATTTGTTGAACCTGGTAATAGAGTAATATGGGCACTCTAGAAACACAACTGTTGCCTCTGGGTTAGCCTGTAAGAGTCTACTCTTTAAAGTTCTATATTTGTTTAATGCAAATTCAATTTTTTGGTAGGGATAGCTCTTAACAAGTTAGCGTGAAAATTTAAATGACAGTAAATAAAAGACATTTGTGTTAATGGATGTTAAAAATAGTATACCGTATTGGCGTAAGGTAGAATTTGGTCATTGAAGTTGCATGTAGCACCAAATAATGGGGATCGCCATTTTTCGTAACTCTTCAATGTGAGGAGACAAAAGGCATAATCCATTCTGCAATTAAAGCTCTTCCGAAAGAGCCATGACGTCACGCAAGCGGTATCGTAAATTGTAGAATGATTTGTGTGTTTTCCTTTGAAGTCAGGTAAACTGTAACGTAGATACAGTTTGCAATATACATGGGGGTGGAGCTTATAGTCTTGCATTAAAATTTCAATGCCGTGTGCAAGGGTTCTTACACATGGAGACATTCCATTGGATCAGTTACAGAACACGTTACATTTTGTATCTGATTTACAGCTCGTTTGAATATTGACACGCCCCTTCACTGTAAATCAGATACAAATTATCACTTGTTCTGTAAATATAACTTATAGCAGCATTGATCAGTTGCAATTTTATCATTAAAAATTATGTAAATCGTAAAATAATGTATATTTATCTTTTGATATTTACAAAATCATTATGACTTCATGTCAAGCATTTTATTGCACTAACGAAAAGGAAAAGTGTGAGAAGATTTTTTTTTTGTAATTACCGATCATGACTACCCTAGTTAACACATCGACCAGTGACCACCAAAAACACGGGAAAGTACGACAGCATTGGCGTCAAAAAAGAAAAAAGCATATGTATGCATAAAACGAGTTAAACGTGACATTTATTTAACCGACGACCAATCATGCAAAAGTTAACATGGAATTATATGTAGACCCCCCCAACAATACAAATAAACTCATTTGTTTTATGAAAATGTAAAATGGGATGAAAAAATTAGGACGATATACAAATTTTTAACATTGTATTGCAGTTGATCTGATATTAAATAATAACCAAAAGGGCTCGATGTTGGGAAAAGTCAAATACATTATTTATTCAACTAACATGATCTGTCTCCGTGACGTCACATGAAGAGGTGTCATGGCTGCTTACAATACGACAGGAAATTCCCAATATTCATATTTCTAATTGGGTATATTAATGTTAATAAAGGTGTATTTTGTTTAATAATTACTTATTTACGAATAAAAAGTTACAATGTATTGAATTATAACAATTGTTCAACTGACTGGAGTTTTCCTTTAATGATAATCTTTATTTGCACATGTCATTATGATTTGAATCTTACAGTTACATGTACATGAGAAAATCTCTTGAAATGAAAACTACTTACCGCATTGCATTAAACTAAAGTGCATCTCTCAGTGCTCGACATTAAATTTTTTCAAACTTGTCCATTCGGATTAATAGCCTCATATTTTAGTTGTACGAAACTTGAAAGCAGGAAATACATGTACTAATATTGTGTATGTAAATCAACCTATATGAGGACCTTGCAGCATTAATTACTATTCAATTGCATCCACAGTATTTAGTGTACATGCACAATTTGTAATTATCAGTTAAGGACATGTACAAAATTAACGTTTTAAAAACATTAATTTTGTACATGTATGCTTTTAACTGATAATTATTGATAAAACAATATTGATGTTCCTATCTCAAAATTTATCTGATAACAAACATTTTTGTTATCGGATAAATTTTCATTTAGGCACATCAATATTGGATCTTTCTTAATAACTGTTTTCATTGTTAGCCCCCCTCTGAGCAATGCATTGTTCATGTTTTGGTCTGGAAAATGGGATTAAATGCCGTCTTTTCTGTAAGATTTGTTTAAAGTTGCTTGCACATGAATTCTGTCTTGCAATTTTCTTAATTTTTTTGGCACAAAATGAAAATCATACAATTTCCTGAGTATTCCAGGATTCCAAGAACTCCATGTTCAGTTTTTCACCGTAAAATTTTCTGCTTTCCATTTTGTGTGGAAAAAAATCACCATTTTGGTCATGTTAGAAACACAAAATTAAATCTGACTATGCACTATTACTACATCATGTACATGTATATAAAATTTCTGTGCCAAAGGTTACTGTCTGAGTGTCAATTTGTCAATTGTTCGACTATTTATTCATAAATAGATGACAGTTCTGATTGGTGATACCAGACAGTGACCATGTTTTATATTCATGATCTATCCTGACTTCCCTACCCCAATAAATCTGATAGTACAATATATTAGAAAAATACCTAGAAATAAAGATAAGCACCTGTAGTCCTAACCAAATAGAATTAAAGGGTAATTTAGTTGACTATTTCTTTCGATTTTCTGTTTTTAATATTTGTTTCAAGAAAGTTTTACTTTATGCTATGTTATTTCATGCTATCACATGGCATTTCCATTTCACATCAGAACATTTCCACTTTTCATATTTTACCAATTGTATTACATGTACATTACTTAGAATGGTAAAGAAAAAGATTGCAAAAGTTTTTGATGTGTTGAAGCTCAAGATAGTGAAATAGCAAAATACCATGGTACAGTAGGGGGTAAAATCGTCATACTCTTACCCCCTGCAGTGGTTAAAATGAATGAAATTCATTCAAAATATGAAAATACACTGGCTATCAACCAACCAAAATCCAGAATACCTATAAGATGTAATTTTCATTAAAAAAAAAAACTTTCAAATAGCTAGAGTACATATATCTACAAGGTTATGAAAAACAATTCATAATTTATGGTATTAAGAATAACTTTATATGAATTTTTAAATGTGTTTGTATCTATAGCTATTATCAAGCAACATTATCAATTATTTTTTTTTATTAAAATTTAGATATATTTGTACTATTATGTTTTCAGAAGAATGCCTCTTGGCTCTAGCAATTATTTATGCTTAGTTAAATTTAATCTGTTTTTTATTTTCTTCAGTGGAATGAAGTCATTATAACATTCAGAAATGGAATGCCTCTGGGTAGACACAGGAGGTATATGAAGACATATGATAATTGTTTTTCATCTTCAGAGGGAATAGATTGGCTACACGATTATCTTAAATCAAACAGAAATTTTGGAGCAGATGTTACCAGGTGAGTATTTGGCACCTTACCTGTGAAATGAATATACAGGTGATTACAACATTAGTGTACTAATTATCTAGTTACCTAATTTAATTTAATCAATCAACAGTTTGTTTAAATTAATGTGTGAATCAGTAGGACACTTAAGATGAAAGAAAACATGTAAAACTGTCAAAATAATTTGTCACATTTGTTACCAGATTACACACATGTTGGTGATAATCTTAGCAAGACTTTTGACCACTACTACTGTTCTCGCAATGAACACTGGTCCTCCTGCCCAAGACCAGTAAAAATTTGTTCAGACCAGTAATTTTTCAGTTTTTATTTAGATATATATTAAAATAGATTTAAGAATTTGATTTGGACCAGTCAATTCAAATTTTCATTTTGAGGACTCTATATCTACTACATGGACTAAATGTATTGTATTTTTTAGTTGTTTGTTCGTTTTTACACACACAAATTATTTTAAGATCACAATGATAAAATTAGTAACATCCATAAAATAGTCATTTTTACCTTATAACTTCAAACTTGTTTGAATATATATTTTTATACCCCCGCTCCCCGAAGGGGGAGGGGGGTATACTGTTTTACCTCTGTCCGTCCAAGATATTTTTCGTCGCATTTTTCTCAGTAACTGTTGATGGCAGAAATCTGATATTTGGTCACAAGTATCATATAGGTATACCATATTGTGGGTAGCGTTTTTGGACCCGTCAGATTTCTACTTCCTGTTTGCCGATTTTGTTGATTTTTATACACATTGAACATATATGCACATTTTTCGTCGCATTTTTCTCAGCAACTATTGATGACAGGAATCTGATATTTGGTCACAAGCTTCATATAGGTATGCCATATTGTGGGAAGCGTTTTTGGACCCGCCAGATTCCTACTTCCTGTTTGCCAACTTAGTTGGTTTCTATACACATTGAACATATATGCACATTTTTCTCAGCTACTATTGATGGCAGAAATCTGATATTTGGTCACAAGCTTCATATAGGTACCCCTTATTGTGGGAAGCGTTTTTGGACCCGTCAGATTCCTACTTCCTGTTTGCCGAAGAGCAGGGGTATCATAGGTGAGCATTAGCTCACAGTTCATCTTGTTTTTTCTCCTCACAAAAATAAGAAAGTAGTCTGTCAGTTATTATCATTAATTGAATAGAAAATCACACCTGTAATTATAAGTTCATATAAACCATGTATGGTGTAGTACTACAATTGTATTTGTACATGACCTTTCAACAAAAATGTACTACCATCCACATTTCCAAGAAGAGAAACCCAATCCACACCGGTTACAAGCTGCACGGTCATACACTTGAGAGTGTCCCTGGCAGCAAATACTTTGGCGTCCATGTTAACAAAGATCTATCCTGGAATGACCACATACAGCAGACATCAGCCAAAGCCAGCAGATCAGTAGGTTTCCTACGGCGGAACTTGAGAGGATGCCCTCAAGACGTGAAAGCCCAGGCCTACACCACATTGGTGCGACCCGTGCTAGAGTACGCTTCGACAGTTTGGGATCCGTACACGCTCCAACAGATCTACGCACTGGAACGGGTACAACGACAAGCCGCCAGATTTGTCACCGGTGATTATTCCAGCAGAGACCCAGGACACACTAGAAGAACGTAGAGCCAGAAGCAGATCAATAATGCTTTACAGAATCCTGAACAACCTGGTGGAAGTACTACTCCATCAGTACATCCAGATTAATACCACCAGAACTAGAGGATCCAATGCCCATAACATCCGGCAGATAAGCACCAGAGTAGACGCATACAAATACTCATTCCTACCAAGAACCATCGTAACTTGGAACTTGCTACCACCAGAGTTGCGAAGCCAGCCAACAGTTGAGTCGTTCAGGCATCACATACTTACCATCAGTATGCCTAGACTCATCAGCAACATGTGAACAGGACCAGCTGCTTTTAACTGTAAATAGAGACATTTTAATTGTACATGCTCGGGTGATTTTCTGCTGTTCACCCACCATGCACTGGAGTTTCAACACTCGTAGAAGAGTTCACTCCATATCGGGAAGAAGAAGAAGAACAAGATGTAAATCTAAGAATCCCTTCAATTATTATTTTATTTTTCATGAGCCATTTTTTTCTTAGAAACTTAAGCTTGTAAATTAATGGTTGAGCTTTTTTTAATAAAAAAATAAATGGTTTGTTTCTTTGTCTTTTATTTTCAAATATTTGTTCAGACAGACAGT
Organism: Bathymodiolus brooksi; assembly: GCA_963680875.1. Classification (NCBI taxonomy): domain Eukaryota; kingdom Metazoa; phylum Mollusca; class Bivalvia; order Mytilida; family Modiolidae; genus Bathymodiolus; species Bathymodiolus brooksi. The sequence continues at coordinate 152,413,089 of OY804575.1, forward strand.
ATTTTTAGTTTACCAGCCATGGTCACTTAGCTATCATTATACATCACTTCTGCCTCCTTCTGGCTTCTAACAATGTAAATGTTGATATACTTTATAATAAATAATTTTCTATATTCTAAACATGCTTCATATTACAAATATATATGATATTTTCAGTATAAACTATCAACAACAACTATCTTTATCATGTTTATTTCCTAAACCTACATTACAATAACATAAAGGTCATTCACACACAGACAGTTACAATAGTCAATACCTATCATCATGATCATTCAACACCCAATCACCCATGTACATGTATATCATATATTTACAATGGTGGTGGCTTATATGGAAAAATGGTTATATGTCATTGACTATTTCAGATAAATCTTCATACATTGTATATATATATATATATATATATACGTCTGAAAATTAAACCAAACAGTGTTAGAATTAGATTTTAGAGCTGTCAAATTTTTGTTCTTCCCTCGACGGGATTTGAACCCACACCATTGTTACACTGCAGCACCATTCGCTTAGCCTTACGTCCAGCGCCCTAGACCACTCGACTACATCCACTCCCTATATATATTTTTAATTTAGATTTTTCTGTACAGTGCACAATTTCAATTTTGCTAACCGCATCGGTGGTGTAATGGTCAGCGTGCTTGCCTTGAGTGCAGTAGATCGTGGGTTCGAGCCCCAGTCGGGTCAAACCAAAGACTAAAAATGGGTATTTGTTGCTTCTCCGCTAAGCACGCAGCATTAAGGAGCAAGATCAAAGACTAGTCGGCTCAGAATCAGAATAATGTGTCCGAGTGGAGCGACATCTCTACCCGCAGACTGTTGTTTCTGTGAGCTAGCACAATAAAAATCCCAACTTTTGGTCTAGAACAAAGCGGACCTCATCATCATCTTATTGACAATTAACTTGTTCTCGCCATGATATAGCTGAAAAATTGCTGAATTAGCGTTAAACAACAATCACTCACTCACTCAAATTTTGCTTGAATTTTAAAATGTCTTGTATTTGTTACAGAGTTTTCTCTATAAATTCTTTCAACAGAAAATGTTTGCACTTCATAATTTAATTATATTCATCATCAACGCCACCTTTGCTTAAAACATACAATTAGTTATAGCATTGCAGAATAGCAATGTAAAGAATGTGAAACTGACAATTTTTGAACTAAATATGTACTATATATTTATAGATCTCAGACGACACAGTTATTACAGAAACTACACAGAGCCAGAGTTATTGAGGATATTAGAGGAGGGAAACATAACAGGGCAGATATCTGTGACAATAACAGACTCTTCAGGTTAATACATCATGTATCATATATCTAGAACTTTATCTGTATTGAAAACATAACAGGGCAGATATCTGTGACAATAACAGACTTCAGGTTGATACATTCATATTTAGAACTTTATCTGTATTGAAAACATAACAGGGCAGATATCTGTGACAATAACAGACTTCAGGTTGATACATTCATATCTAGAACTTTATCTGTATTGAAATCACAACATACCGAAACAAAAATACATGGTAATCAAGCAAAAACACGTGGTACTGAAACAAAAACACATGGTACTGAAACAAAAACACATGATACTGAAACAAAAAAAACATATCACTGAAACAAAAACACATGGTAGAGATGCCAGGTGATTTTTGAAATTGCTGTAAAACTTTTTAAAGTACTTTCATCTCATAGATCTTCCATAAAGAAACATTTTGAGCCCTCAACTGTTAAAATCGGTGGTACGGTTCATAAGATATGAGAAGTTAAAGTTGTCTAATTATATAATTTGTTTTTCCAATATGGCCACCATGAACAGAAATGTGTCAAAATGAGATTTTCACATTTGTGGGACTTTTTTTTCAAAATTGTACATTCCAAGCTATTGTATTTTACTTTAATTTAAAGACTGTACTGCAATTACCACAGAGGCTCAAGGATTTTAAATAAAAATCATTATACACTTCTTTTTTCGGTCTGGATTTTGCGCAATTTGCATTTGTATCTGGGCAAAATGGCACGATCGACCATATTTGTTCCCATTTTTCTCTCTATCTAGGACAATACAATATGTTTAAATACATGTATTATTGAAAAATGAGTCCCAAATTAAGGGATTACCAAATATTAAGAGTATAGATGGTATGGTATACAAGAAATATAAGTATGAATTTGGCCCCAAGGCACTTTTCAGCCCTTTCCTATGGTGGCACCATTAAAAATTAACGTTTTTGAATCTTATGATTTTTTAATGTAGAAATTAAAATTTTCTCTTTGTACACAAGTGGGAAGGTCACTATCCCTTATAAAATTTAGCAACCTGGTATATCAGGAACATCTACCCCTTTTCATTTAAAAGGATTTTTTCAGTAGATTATTGCCAAAAACCCGTAATTTATGACTTAAAGATAACCAAATATAACAATATTGTCATAGAAATATTTTTAAAATGGACAATCTATTTTAAAAAAGATGGCTTTTACTTCAGTTTTTTATTTAATTTATTTTAAAAAGACAATTATGTATAGAACAATAGGAATATTGTGGATTTTTTAAAACTTGCAATATGCCACTAATTGAACTTGCATTGCTCAGGGTTCCCATAATAAAATGCCATTTGCCATCAAATAACTGATGATATTAAAATTTCACTTGGTACATAAGTTTAATTATTGTCTTAACTTTTATTCTATACTAAATTAGGAAGCATATTAAACCAGGAACATCTACCCGTTTTGGTTCGAATGTCAGTCATTTTTTAATAAAACTGGTGCCATAACTCAAAATTAGTGGTGACGCTGTACTACAAAACCCATAAATTTTATAGAAATATATCATACTGTAATATTTTGTATTTGTTTTCCATACAAATTAATGTTTATGGTAACCAAATATAATATTATTGTCCAGAATTTATTTACTTTAGATATCAAATCTGGTCTTACAAAAATCCCCATTTTGTCAGAAATTTAAAAAAGAAAACAAAATGGTCGACATTTTTCACTGGAGTTGGCATCTCTACACATGGTACTGAAACAAAAAAAACATGTACTACTGAAACAAAAACACTTGGTACTGAAACAAAAACACATGATAATCAAGCAAAAACACATGGTACTGAAACACAAAACATACTAAGTGAAACAAAAAAAACATGTACTACTGAAACAAAAACACATGATACTGAAACAAATAAAACATACTACTGAAACAAAAACACATGGTACTGAAACAAAAAAAACATGTACTACTGAAACAAAAACACTTGGTACTGAAACAAAAACACATGATAATCAAGCAAAAACACATGGTACTGAAACAAAAAACATACTAGTGAAACAAAAACACATGGTACTGAAACAAAAAAACATACTAGTGAAACAAAAACACATGGTACTGAAACAAAAAACATACTAGTGAAACAAAAACACATGGTACTGAAACAAAAAACATACTAGTGAAACAAAAACACATGGTACTGAAACAAAAAACATACTAGTGAAACAAAAACACATGGTACTGAAACAAAAAAAACATGTACTACTGAAACAAAAACACATGATACTGAAACAAAAAAACGTACTACTGAAACAAAAAAACGTACTACTGAAACAAAAACACATGGTACTGATACAAAAACACATGATACTGAAGCAAAAACACATGGTACTGAAGCAAAAGCACATGGTACTGAAACAAAAAAACGTACTACTGAAACAAAAACACATGGTACAGAAGCAAAAAAACGTACTACTGAAACAAAAAAACATGGTACCGAAACAAAAAAACATACTACTGAAACAAAAACACATGGTACTGAAACAGCACATAGTACTGAAACAAAAAAACGTACTACTGAAACAAAAACACATGGTACTGAAACAAAAAACCGTACTACTGAAACAAGAAAAAAATGGTACTGAAACAAATACACATGGCACTGAAACAAAAACACATGATACTAAAACAAATATACATGGTACTGAAACAAATACACATGGTACTGAAACAAATACACATGATACTGAAACAAATACACATGGTACTGAAACAAATACACATGGTACTGAAACAAATACACATGGTACTGAAACAAATACACATGGTACTGAAACAAATACACATGATACTGAAACAAATACACATGGTACTGAGACAAATACACATGATACTGAAACAAATACACATGGTACTGAAACAAAAACGCATGTCAGGTACTGAAACAAATACACATGGTACTGAATCAAGTACTCATGGTACTGAAACAAAAGAAAAAGTGCAAGTGAAAATGCAAAAGTTACCATAACCTTTTCTATGAGAATTTGTAGACAAAAGCAGTAACTACACTGTTGTGTATACTATCAGTTCATTAACTCACATTTTCTGTAGCAGATGTTGCATGATATTGACCTTTTTACCAATTGTTGAAGGTTTTTCCACTAATCCAGGAAGATTGAAACCAACTGGCGTCAAAGTATTCTATTGACTCAAATTGGGTGATAGTTCAGTCCACAGAAGAGTGAACGTTGTACTGGTCCAAGAAGACAGTATTTATATGAGCAGCATGTGCACATACAATATTATGCTGAAAGGTGTCTACTTCAGAATGTCCAGCATAGAACAATAAAACATATGGGTGATTTTCAAAAAAATGAAGACTTTGTGACATAGAGGGTGAACTTTCAAATTGGACAAATTGACATAATTTTGGTTGTAAAATAATGTCAATATGATATATTTTTCAGATTCAGCTGCTCAGTGCAATATATTAAGACAAAAAAAAATTCAACTTTTATTAGCAACAAAGTGTTAAAATGATAACAAATACAGACTTACTTCCTCAGAGGTATCATTTTCTTTTGGGTATGGTAAAAGACCTAAATGTATTTCCATTTGATAATGATATGAAATAGGCACATTTTGGTACCAAACTTTGTATATATCATGAGAAAACAGTTTCAGTATATCAAAGAAACACTATTTTTACTGTATATTTAAAAAAAATCTGGTAATTAAAGTTTTCATACAAGCATAAAAAATATGATCTAATGAGGCTTACCGGTAATAGTTGTAAATCAATTATTTATATATACCTAATAAATATAACAAAAGTTAAGTTAAGTTGATCATTGGTGGTATAAACTAGAGGTAACCAAATGAAAATACTGTCCATTTTTTGATGTTTTGTCACACTCCTGACAGATTTTTCTAAAAGATAAATACACCAAATATCAAGCTAAATGTAATCATTGTTGGTCGCAATAACTTTTTTAAGTAGTAGTACATAATCTATTTTGACTGAAAAAAGATTTCCATTGAATATATTTCATTTTTGCATTGTTATAATGTTATTTCAATCATATTTTATCATATTCTAAGTAATACTATCATAATTATAAAAAATGACAACTTAATTTTCAACCATTTATACATCTTTTCAAGAGTATAGTGCTTATTGAGAATTAGATAATTCTCCGAGACAATTACAAGCAGTTTTATGGAGGCTATATGCTTACAAAATAATCTATTTCTTAAATAAAATTGTCACACTCCTGACTCCCTCTCGAAAATAAACCTGTCGAGCTGAAAATAATATAACCAACTTATTCTTTCCAAACTAAAAGTTATATTTCTTATAGTTAACAGTAAATATTAAAAGAAGATTCAAAACTATGTTTTTGTTTTTTCTAATGATTAGTGTGCTAATTATTTGCCCTTTAGGAATTTATCTCATCAAAAATGGTTAAAATGGATTTGAAATTTATTAAAACTAGTAATAGATCATCTTTTCTTAGTATAAAATTACTTTTTAGTGGTTTTCAAATTAGTTTCCCCATGTTTCTCAATAATTTACTCTGCAAAAAAACTTCCTATTGCAATCAACATTTAATGTTTTTATGTCAGGAGTGTGACATATTACTGTTGAATGATAAATTTTCAAAAATGCTATATCAAAAGAATGAAAATGTTTTATGAAAGGCAAGATATATTAAGTAAGTATTTTGTTTATCTAAAGCAACACACATCAATTTTTCATTTAGAAAAAAATCCATATTTTGACATGTTTTATGAAAATATAACCCTTTATCATCACTTATTATGAGAAAGGTGTCATGCAATATACAAAAATACTATAATTATTACTTATTGTTTATATGTAATTAAATTGAAAACATTGTGGAAGTTTGTAGAAGCATGTTTTTTATTTTTTTTATTTAAAAGATATGCCTATTAAAAGTGTCACACTCCTGACATTAGTTATTTTGATTTCCTAGCTATGATATGTCATATATCAGAGCAATTTCCAACTTTTTTCTTTGATTGGGTCTGGAGCTTTTGGAAAATAGAGAAAATTGTGAACTATTAAAGCATATAACATAGTACTACACACAACTAAGATAAAATGTCACACTCCTGACATTTTTTGTGTCTCTCCTTATGCAAGCCCAATTTTACAACTATCATATTCATCCAGTCTAATACTACTAAATTATTATAACTAATGTTTTTTTACAACATATTTTGACTTTTCTGAACTAATTAGTCTCAACAATGAAAAACTATTAAGGTTTAAATTTATTCACATACACTAATTTAAAAAATAGAATAATTTTTTGTCACAAAATCATAGGGTCACAAAACATCTAAATATTTGAAGTAAAATGGTATGAAATTATAGAATACCATCTTTCTTTAATATATTTTTTATTTTATTTTTTTTATCATCAAGGTAAGTTAAGGCAATTTAAAGTTTGTCACACTAAAACGTCACACTCCTGACAAATTTGACCAATTTTTAGAGGCTAACTTTTTTAACCAGAAGAGCTATCTCCATGACACTTTGCATGAAGATAACTGTTACCATTGTGCTTGTCTTAAGATATTTACCTTTTTTTCATATCATTTAATATTCAAATTATTCTCTGAAAATGAAAAGTCTTCATTTTTTTGAAAATCACCCATATGTTTGTAGCTTGTGTTAAATTTTGCACAGCTGTCAAATTCCCGTTAAGAACCGCAAGCTATGTTCTTTAGTTAAATGTTATACGACCCTATCTCATAACAAAAAACACTGCCATCACTCCAACATTCCCAGCAACCAATATCCTGAACACACAGGTCAGCATATCGTTTACCTGTTCGGCTTCACACTCATAATAATCTGTCATTACTGCAGATTCAAAGACACAGTTTTCTTAGGGTATTTGACAAAATGTGTAGTTGTACTTGTAGATACTGAACAATGCATTTTGTGAGGTATTTATATCTGTAATGCCCTTGTTCAATCAAACATTGAACTTCATCATGTTCATGTTACTGATTGTCTGTAGGCCTTGATGATTCTTGATTAATACATCAGATGGAAGAGTTTATGCTCTAACACTGGGGTGATTTTCAGTTTTATTTGTCAACCTTTTCAAAATGCTGAATAAAAGATTGCTTGTGCATGGATTCCTACACAATCTGAGTGTTCATTTAGAATACACAGAATGTGATTAACAGGTAAATATTTGGCAAGGTTATACAAATAATCAATAAGAAATCATTTTATTTTTTGATGGTTCCTTATGAAAATTATTTAAAAAAAATATTTTCACATTAAATTGCATGATCTTCACCATTGTAAATTAATTTTGTAGAGTTATGCATGCTTCACCAAACAGAAATGTTCACATCCGCACGCCTCTCACAAACAGGCATGATCTCATCAATAAAGACCAAGGTCCAATTTGCTTGGATCTTGACAATGAAAAGCCAGCACAGATGTCACCAGTAAAAGCACTACCAGAATGTCATCTAGTGGCCAAACAACTGAATGTTACTGATATTGAAGATGCATGGAAAAATATGACTCTAGACAGGTATATTGTAGTGTAAGGGTTATGAGTTTTGATCTCAACTTTCAACAATATTTCACTTATAACTATTGATGAAGGAAAACGAAACACTGAAGAAAATTACAGGCAAGCTATCTAGGTCCCTGGCAAACTAAGTGTAGAAAATTTATATTTACAAAACTGCATAATAACTGATTGTAGCATATTTTCAGTCCCCTTTGACTCCTGAATTATTTGTAGTGAAATAGTGTATAATGAAGGACTGATGCACACAAAATTGTTATTATTTTTTTTGTGTGGAAAATGTCGGAATGGCTGAATGAGGCAGTTTAGATTATAGGTTATTTACGTTCCTATTCGTAGATATGGAGATTTTAACACTCTGAAGTAGCCAAGTACATCCTGAGGCACAGCCGAAGGGTGTACAGCTTTAAATTCAATATATAGCCACAATTAACTACATTTTTGGAGCGTAACGTCGCGAGTTTTGATGTCATTATCCCCGTTTTGAAAATTATAACAACATTTGATTGGTTAAATGGTTAGTTACACCCGGTAATATGGCCTAGCAACATCCGGAAATATGTTTTATTTATGCTTGTGGTTTTAACCAATCAAAAGTTGCTATAATTTTCAAGCCGAGGATAATATATTATATCAACATTTCAGTATGTGACCACACTGGTAGCGTGATGGTGGTTTGATTATAAGCTTATGTTGTGAAGTAGTGCTTAACAATGTGCTGATGCTGTCGAAATACATATATTATAAGTTATTTACGTTCCTATCCATAGATATGGAGATTTTAACACCCTGAAGTAGCCAAGTACATACTGAGGTGCAGCCGAAGGGTGTTAAAATCTCCATATCTACGGGTAGGAACTTAAATAACGAATTTATCCCCGGTTATAGTAAAAAGAAGACATTTTGGACCCCGGCGGGCCATGTAAAAGTGACGTTTTCTTTGTTTTTGGAAAGAATAAGTAAATAATATGAAAGTTTCGAGTGTTTTTTTACCCGGTCTAGGGTACTACCTTTGGTACAACCCTACAGTTGATGAAAGTAACAGCTTTATATTCAATATATAGCTAAAATTAACTAATTTTGATTTTGGAGCGCAACGTCGCGAGCTTTAACGTCATTATCCCCATTTTAAAAATTATAACAACATTTGTTTGATTAAATGGCTAGTTACACCCGATAATATGGCCTAGCAACATCCGGAAATATGTTTTATTTATGCTTGTGGTTTTAACCAATCAAAAGTTGCTATAATTTTCAAGCCGGGGATAATATATTATATCAACATTTCAGTATGTGATCACACAGGTAGCGTGATGGTGGTTTGATTATAAGCTTATGTTGTGAAGTAGTGGTTAACAAGGTGGTGATGCTGTCGAAATACATATATTATAAGTTATTTACGTTCCTATCCATAGATATGGAGATTTTAACACCCTGAAGTAGCCAAGTACATGCTGAGGTGCAGCCGAAGGGTGTTAAAATCTCCATATCTATGGGTAGGAACTTAAATAACGAATTTATCCCCGGTTATAGTAAAAAAGAAGACATTTTGGACCCCGGCGGGCCATGTAAAAGTGACGTTTTATTTGGAAAGAATAAGTAAATAATATGAAAGTTTCGAGTGTTTTTTTTTACCCGGTGTAGGGTACTACCTTTGGTAGAACCCTACAGTTGATGAAAGTAACAGCTTTATATTCAATATATAGCTAACTTTGATTTTGGAGCTCAACGAAGCGAGCTTTAACGTCATTATCCCTGTTTTAAAAATTATAACAACATTTGTTTGATTAAATGGCTAGTTACACCCGATAATATGGCCTAGCAACACCCGGGAATATGGGTTTTTTATACCAGGGGTTTAAACCAATCAAAAGTTGTTATAATTTTCAAACCGGGGATGATATGTTATTCAGCTATCAGACAGGGTATACAATGTGACATTCCCGGCTTAGGATATATATTGCCTTCGGAGCTCTATATTCCCCAAGGCGCAGCCGAAGGGAATATATATCCTAAGCCGGGAATGTCACATTATATACCCTGTCTGATAGCTGAATAACAGATACATTACGGATTTAACCATAGTTTTTGTTTAAATACAGAATCCAACCGTATTAAATATATTTGTGTCTTTTATTTTCATTTGTAATATTTTAAGATGTCCCTTTCCGTACCTCTGACATTCTTTCTACAATGACGTCAAAATATGTGTGGCATCATATTTCATGTATGAGGTGTCTCATGAAGGAAAATCCTGTACTAAATTTTTAAATAAACAAAATTTCATGTGTAGTAAATTTTATAAACTTTATAAATATAACATTAATATATCACATAACAAAACAACAGGTTTGTGAAGCAATTTCAATAATTTAGATGTTAACAACATTTAAACAAAACCTTGGTGTGGCCCCATGACATCGATTGTTTTCAAGGCTGAGCCGTTTTGTTTATTGTGATGTTTACATTTGTTATGGTACAGCCGTGGAACATAAGAGTTTGCTGAATCGATCTGGTGTTTGTGACGAAATTAACTGTTGTAATATTTTTTAGCTCCCCTTGCCAAAGGCAATGTGAGCTTCTGCCATCACTTGGCGTCCGTCGTCCGTTAACTTTTCACATTTTAATCTTCTCCTCTGAAACCCCTCAGCCAAATGAACTGAAACTTGGTAGGTAGCATCTATGGAAGGTCCTTTATAAATATTGCTCATTTTGTACCGATCCATTAACAAACATGGCCGCCACAGGCAATTCTTGTTTCTAATTGGCCGATTTTTAAAAATCTTCTCCTCTGAAACTGCTTGGCCAAATGAACCGAAACTTGGTAGGAAGCATCTATGGAAGGTCCTCTACTAAGATTGCTCATTTCGTCCCGATCCATGTACAAACATGGCCGCCACAGGCTATTCTTGTTTCTGATTGGTTGATTTCTAAAAAAATCTTCTACTCTGAAACCACCTGGCCAAATGAAACGAAACTTGGTAGGAAGCATCTATGGGCGGTCCTCTATAAAGAGTGATAATTTCGTCCCGATCCATGTACAAACATGGCCGCCACAGTCAATTTTTGTTTCTGATTGGTAGATTTCTAAAAATCTTTTCCTCTGAAACCGCTTGGCCAAATGATCCGAAACTTGGTAGGAAGCATCTATGGAAGGTCCTCTATAAAGATTGCTCATTCCGTTTCGATCCGATACAAACATGGCCGCCACAGGCGATTCTTGTTTCTGATTGGCTGATTTTTTAGATTCTTCTCCTCTGAAACCGTTTGGTCAAATGAACCGAAACTTGGTAGGAAGTATCTATGGAAATCTTCTGTTACGATTGCTCATTTCGTCCCGATCCATTAACAAACATGACCAACACAGACAATTCTTGTTTCTGATTGGTTGATTTCTAAAAAAAATCTTCTCCTCTGAAACCGCTTTGCCAAATGAACTGAAACTTGGTAGGAAGCATCTATGGAAGGTTCTCTATAAAGATTGCTCATTTAGTCCCGATCCATTAACAAACATGGCCACCACAGGCAATTCTTGTTTCTGATTGATCGATTTCTAAAAATCTTCTACTCTGAAACAGCTTGGCTAAATGGACCGAAACGTGGTAGGAAGCATCTATGGAAGGTCCTCTATAGAGATTGCTCATTTCGTCTTGATCCATTAACAAACATGGCTGCCACAGGCAATTCTTGTTTTAGATTGGTTGATTTCTAAAAATCTTCTCTGAAACTGCTTGGCCAAAATGAGCTGAAATTTGGTTAGAAGCATGTTTGAGTGTCGGCTGTTTTGATGACAATTTTTTTTTTGTATGTGCCCATATTATGTAACTGGAATATGGTTTGAGATAATGAACCTTTATTTTGCAGTAAGATAGTGCATAATAAATGGCTGATGCAAACAAAATATATTGTATATAAATAACTGTTTGACTCAAAAGATATTAGTTAATATTAAAAGTATCAATAGTGAATACCGGTATATGTACATTTTAATTAACAAAAATATAAATGCTAATGTAACTCTATTATTGTGAGCTTAGATAAGTTATAAGACTATGCTCACTGTTAAAATAAATGTGCTTTATTATTTTCAGATTACAAGCAGTGCTAGAAAAAGATGATATATGTGATATTTTAGACAGTGATTTGGTTTGTGGCAAACATGTGATGCATAACTGTTTGTACATTAATAAAAGTGGCATTGTTACAAACATAGATCCCAAAGGTAAATATTCTAAAGTTTGTGTTGTCTAATAAATTAACTCTGGACAAATCAACCATGCTTATTTATAGAAACATAGCAAAATCTATAAGTAAATCAACAATTGAAATGTGTATGTCATGACCGCTTCAGTAAGAAAATCTAGCAAAGTCAGCATTAAAAGCTTCCTTACAACTATCCATGTTGCATGTATAACATGATAAGTTTGCTCTACCCTTGTGTCAACATTTTTGTTTACAATTGTTTCTCCCCAACGTTTGCTCTGTCCAACCTATAGAAATTCTGCCTCTAATGTCCAGTCGGTTTTATGACTTTCACCAACTCTGATATACATTTTGTATACATGTGTAAATTCCTTTTGGCGTAGACATCATAATTTCTTTTATATGCGAGCTTAAGCGAGCTCTTTATGGTATAAAATGTGTACTTAGGATTTTTTAACAAACATGGTTGAACATACTGTCAAAGAAAAAAAAAATTGACGCTTTGTAAACACTGGTTTCCGTGTAACACACTAACACACTTAACTAATGAAGATCTTCTTAACATAAAGTGCAAATGTGATCCTGAAGTCTTGTACCCTCTCTCGTACGTCCGATACCACTGAAACCCGGAACCCGTGTGTAATAAAAGTCATTTTGCTAACTTGTTTTACTTATATTGATATTTTTTAATTTATTAAATCTCTTCTGACATACTGACAAGAATATTTGTTTCTACGCGGAAGTTAACTTTTGAGATTTCGTAAGGAATGATAACTCGAATAAAGGAACGACAGCTCGATTGAATGAGACTAGATTCGGCCCTAAAAAAAAAGTTGTCCCCAATATATATCGGCCCCAAAAATTGCCAGATAATTTTCAGATGCGCGAGCATTCATGGCCGTGCCGGTTTCATATTAACAATTATCCATTACTAATTGTATTGCCTATCAATTTTTTATAAGCCACAGTTCATATCACAAGGCTGTGCATGTATAAGATTTACAGCCCACTCAGAATATGATGGAGTTATGTCCCTTCAGTAAAACTTTATAAATTAATGTGATTAAAGTTGAATACAATAACAAAAGACTATGAATTCAGTTGATATATGACCAGATCAGTATGACATTTTTATATATGATTTGAGCATTAATTAAAAGAGATTAAATATGTAATAACTGTGTTAGCGGTAGACATTTTTTTTTATTAGCCACTGTGGCTAATGGGTAATAATTTCTTTTAGCCACACTCAATTTCAGTTAGCCACACTAAATATAAACAAAGAGCATAAAACAGTTGAAAGTTCAAAACTTTATTATTTAATTAACTAACAATAATAATTCATATATTATCATGATAAACAACAAACTTTGAACATTAGATAAACAGAACATTCAATATTCGTATGCTTTTGTTGTTTTATGCTGTGTGCAGACTTCCCGAAAACCGTCGGTCCTGACCGACAGAAATGCAGTAGGACCGACGATTTCAAAATATATATCGGACCAAATATCCGGTAAAACATAGATATTTGAAAGGACCGCGATTGAAATTTATTCCCTCCCAGTTTCCACTGCCAATGACATTAAATTCCGTTTTCAGTTTTATTAAAATGTCAGACAGAGACTTGAAATTTGTTTATTTATTCTGTCAGACCGACACGTTCCTCTTTGTAATCGAAACTCCTATACAAATGTACGTAAATGTAAGCATCCTTTTAGTAGGAACCAGCACCTGCAAAACGTGGAACATTAAAACTGAAATATATTACTGAGCACAGAAATAAGTTGACTTCCACACTCCCCAAGTATTAAAGATTGTTTGTGTTTAATTAAATATGTTTTGAGATGCTTATATATTGAAGATGACAGCAGATTCATATTCTTAACTGAAATTAAAAATGTAGGTAAACCGGAAACTGACATTGATGTATAATATTCGGAACGTGATCGGACCATTAGATACGGATTGTTGGCTATATCTGCCTTATCTTTTTAGATAAAAATATGTATACAGAAAAATATTTAATTGAGTTGTTTAATGATCATGACTATAGGTAATCTTGCATTCAGTTCTGTATAAAAAAAAAAAAAATTTGACAGATTATATACAATATTACAAAAAAATGGTGGGACAGACACAAAGCCCATGGGTAAGACAGATCCCCAGTTCCTGTCTGACCCGATGTCAGACAGAAAAAAAAGTTTTCGTCAACTCTGTAATACCGAATGTTTGGTATAATAGTTACCTCAGATTTTGTCCGAAAGGCATTGATCAGTGTTTAATTTTATTTTTAAATTACATAATTTTCATTGTTTTCACCCCTTTTATACATTTCCGGTTTCAACCAAACCCATTTGTGAAGAGGATCACGACACGATTGGTTATTTGTATATATATTAGCCAATGACATGACGTCTTTCATACAACCATTGACCTATAGTACAAGGTCATCAAAACAACAAAACTCGAGACACACACTATAAAAGACATACAATTTTGAACAACACTGAAAACTGAAAATTGAATTACTTTAACCTCTATAAAAACCAGAGGTGAAATCAGGTGCCCAATTGCTAATACTAGGGTAAATCACTCTAAAAAGGCCAAACTAAACATTATGCATGCGACAGTGAATTTTTTGGAACTTTTTTTTCGGACCGGCAAAATATTTTTCGGTCTGACAAGATTTTCATGTCTATCAGTCCGAATGACTGACAACTTCTCAGCAAGTTTCGGGAAGTCTGGTGTGGGGGCGTTGCCAAAAAAGGATAAAATAGATCCTTGGTGGTTGGCCATGCTTGGTATCGGGTACGTTCGCCCTGGGTTCATTCACCCTAAAAGTGGGTCCGTTTGCCCTGATAATTAAAAAGTATCTTAATGAACATAATAAATATTGTAATTGAAATTAAAGAAGTAATGATATAGAAAAGATTTAATTAAAAATATAAGCTTTTGTTAAAGAAATTAAGCAGCTATTAGATATTGTTTGAAATGAATGATTGTTGATTTCATCATTACAATTAATTGATGTAAAGCTTGGTTTGAGTAAAACAAATTTAAGCATAAAAGAATTATTTACTTTACAGCTTGTGTTCTTTGATCTCGTGTGTGTTTTGATAAACTTTTTTATTATCGAAATACACTTTTTAGTTTTTAGCATGTCAACACCATATTTAAAATTTCTAAATTTTTAAACCATCAAATATCATTAATACTTCATTTATTTTCAATAACTTTCATATATATAATTATCAGGGCG
The DNA here is from genome assembly GCA_963680875.1 of Bathymodiolus brooksi. NCBI lineage: Eukaryota > Metazoa > Mollusca > Bivalvia > Mytilida > Modiolidae > Bathymodiolus > Bathymodiolus brooksi. Next base: position 152,428,436 of record OY804575.1, read on the forward strand.
AACATGAATTAGTCATGCTTGACCTTCTCGTTGTCAAATAATTTACTGGTTTTAGATTCAAGCGTAGACAGAAGGACAGACAGAATAAAGCGTAATTTAGGAAACGAGTCAGTCGGTGACTAAATTCGAAACTATTTCCGGAATGGTACCCGGATAATGTTATTTCAACTGAAAAAACTACCGGAAATAATCATTTTGACCCGCTTTTTAAAATCATTTTGGATATTATACATCGATCAAATCATTGTCTATAACACGTTTTATTCGACGTTAACTTTCTACATAATAAAAGATCGTTGTCAGATGCACGCTTTAAAAGTTTTTCGTTCGTCAGTGTGGCTACTGCTACACAAATTATCCTCGCCACACTACCGTTATATTCGCAAAATGCGACGTGGCGATCGTCTACCGCTAACACAGAATAAAATCTCTTTAGATATAAAAATCTACAACTGTTTATATTAGTGTTGATTTATCAAATAAAATTTTATTTTTTTTAGATCAACTTCCACACTGGGCTCTGTCTGCAATGAAATGTCTAGCTCATTGTGAGTATACAATTTAGTGCCAGAAAAGATGGGGTAAAAAAATTTAAAATATGTAGCATTCTGTTCCAGTGGTATTATATTTCAATGAACTAGAATAATATTAGTGATTACCTTGATCTTTAAAAACCTGACAGAGTTAAATGAGTTGAATATAGGCAACTAAGGTCAAAAACAGAAGGCAAAGGGCATAAATAAATTTGACCCCCTAACTTTTTATATGATTATCATGTACTTATTCTATTTTTGATATAATATAATGATTATGTACATGCATGTCTATTTCAGGGCCAGAAAAAGTGGACGATAATTTACCCAGTTATCCTGGGTTTGAGAAGGATGTCTTTAGAGTAGTAAAAGATTATTTCTGTGGATTAACAGAACCGTTGATGACCTTTGAGATGTATGAAGTTATACTCAATGTATTTGGTAAGATATTTTTCAAATTGTGTTTGTACAACAAATTCTGTAAGACATACTACATCCCTGTAACTGTGGGTGATGTTGAAGAAAAGGTACACTGTAGTTGCTCTAATATTTAATATGATTAGGAGTCTCAGGACAAGGGCATTTCTTTTTTGACAATCGATGTGATACTACTGTCTCACTAGTTAAATCAGTTTTCTTTATCAGGTTCATTTCTTTTTTGACAATCGACGTGGTACTACTGTCTCACTAGTTAAATAAATTTTCTTTATCAGGTTCATTTCTTTAAATTGATTGTACAGAGAGCTTCTGGTAATTATCATGACAGATTTCCTCAATTTCTTACAGTTTCCAAGATAAATTTGACAGGAACCAACTTTTTATTACATAATTCTCAATTATTAAAATAAAGAAATTTTTTCCAAAGGAACATAAAAATTACTAACTTAGATATTCCCTTTGACATATTCTCTTATTTTAAACTCATGGCTTTTATCAAGAAATTTTAGTTAAATTGATTAATTTGTCTGTTTTCTGTTATTCAGTGAATGCTGAAGGATTGATGCAAGAAGATTGTGATAATGAATCAAACATTCAAGACTATATGACATCACCAAGAAGTATAAACTCATTTGAATCGGTAGAAAATCTACTGTTAAATCTTACAAATGTTGGAGGAACGACAGGGAATGGGGTAGGATCAACACCTGATATAGGTCTACCAAGAGTGTGTAGTGCATCAGCCTTAGAATTATCTCCAATTTACCCCGTCGATGACGTCTTTGAAAAAAGACGTAAAAGTATGTCAAGTTCTAATCTTCCAGTAGTGAAATATGAAACAGCATTTGGGCCAGAGAATAGAACTGTTACTAGGGTTTATTTTAAAGATGGTGTTCAGACTGATTATGGTTATACAAATGGACCGGAGAAATTGTCTACCACACCTATAGAAACACATTTTAAAACCTCACAAGAACTACCCCCGTTCCTTCATAGAGCAGAACAATGTTACGATTCTTACGATGTTAACTTTGCTCGTGTACGATCGATGCGTAGAAAGAAAGCTGACACTTGTAAAAATGCTATAGAGAAAAATAGAAGACGAAGCTGTGATGTTAATTTACAAGGACAAAGTAATAATTGTCCCGAAAATGTTAAAACAAACCATTTCACAAAAAATAAACAGTATATTCCTACTAGAAAAAGTTCATGTGACTCATGCAGACAGTATGGGGAGACTCGTCCCTCTCCTGAATATGTAGATCCACCATCTTACAAATCTTTGTTTCCTGAAGGATACAAACCAATAATTAATGGGTCATCTAGGAAACTTCTCAATAGATCTGTATCTAGTCAAGCGTTACATATGTTACGGTCCTTGTCGTATGAGGATGAAGATTGCCAACATAGTTTGAACCGTCAGGCATATAGTCAAACGTTAGGAAGAATACAAAGTCGAACATCCATCAATAATATATACTGTCCACCTCTGACTAGAAAGCACAGTCAAGGATCTTTAAATAGTTGTGCGTTCAGTCAGAATATGAATAGAATGGAAAGTAAAGAGTCTTTAAATGGACGTAGTCTGAGTTTAACAGATTTATTACATGGTGAACCTAGACCTCAGCTCAGACGGTGTGCTAGTGATGCCAGTAAGTCACACTATACATTTGTTAAAAGATTTTAGGGAAATAAATCTTATATCTATTCCTTTAAATAGTGTATGGTTTTTAGAACAGATTTATTTTAATATCATAGTTTTCTCCATCATTGGTTTTTGAATCCATTAAATAATCCACACATTACTATCAGGAACGAATGTATGTGTAATATAGACCTTAAATTTATACCAGACCATAGACTTTAATGAAATAACTCTTGACATAAATATGAAAAAATATTATTATACTGAGACATGATCAAAAAACCCATCATTATTGGTATTGAATCTATTTTTGGACATGTTATGAATACACAATGTCTTTTCTTTCTGTATGCATGGTCTAGTTAGAATTAAGCAAGAAATATGTTTTCTAGTTTAATTGGAAAAACTATATGAAGAAAAGTTAAGGAAAAATTATTTCATTTTTTTTTATAAAAAATATTTGCAGGTATTTTACTTATAAAGACATGCTGATAATCATTTGAGACTCAAAGCATAAACTTTGCCTGGATTTGTTTACATTGTGTTACATGTACAATAGATGTAGCCTATTTATTGATAAGGTTTTTTAATTGTAATTTCAGCTCAGATTAAGAACATTGTGGAAAGGATCAAGCAGGCATTGCAGCTTGTGTTTCTACTGTTACCCCCACCAAACAGACGAAAGTTACACCTACTGCTGAAATTGATGAACAAGATGGCAAACAACATAGAACTGCAGCTAGATAGTGATCAGAATACTAGAACTTTGGTAACATTTTGTTGTACATGTATTAATAGACCAAGAAATGCATGCCTTTCATAATGCTATGGTTTTAGGTATTTGACACCACTTTCAACAATATTTCAATTATATTGTGGTAGTCATTTTCATTGATGGAGGAAACCAGAGTACCTGGAGAAAACCATCATCCTGCAAGTTATTGAAAATTGATATCGCATATGGTTGTATTCAGAATTACAACCCCCCCCCCCCCAAACAGGAACCCCAGGGTACAGAAATAGGACATAGTTACTCTGATGCAGGATGCAACTCCTCTGAAAGAAGTGTCAGCAAGTTCTGTGAGATGAGTCAAATACACAACTCACCCATAGGACAGGAACAAATGAGTACCTGTTATATGGAGAGTGCCATGATCCTTTCATGTAAAACAGATTAGTAACATTGGTCTGTTGGAAGGATTGATTTTTCTAATCATTATTATATATCCTCTTTTTTTCCCTGATAATCAAACCTTTGTCCCAATGTCACATTTTTACCTACATGATTTATTGTTTGTCAACTTGTTATCTTCATAAAATAATGCTGAGATACTGCTCACTAGATGTTAAACAATCCATCAAATCAACATGTGCATCTGTATACATTAATCTACCATACAATACCTGCTACAGAGGCCTCAGCTTTAAGGTATGTGTGAATAAAAATAAAGACAAAAAAATGTATTTAAAAAATGATTAAAACATTGTTGATATTCTTAAAACTTGTATTGTAGTTATTAGAGACATTCTACCGATCTATTCTGAGTTGTCAAGATGAGGCAGACATGGAGGATTTACTAGTCATGAGAATTGTCTCCTTCCTGATAGATCATGGTGTAGATATTATGATGGTTCCAAAAGATCTGAAGGCATCTGTAGAAGAAAAGATAACAAATCTGACTAAAACACAGGTATAATAATACAGGCAAATCTGACTAAACACAGGTATAATAATAGACAAATATATATAGCCAGCTTAAAAAAACACAGGTATAATAATTCAAGCAAATATATATAGCCAGCTTAAAAAAACACAGGTATAATAATACAGGCAAATATATATAGCCAGCTCCATTTAGCATGTAGAGTATAATCTAGAATGAACAAGAAATCTGAAAACCTTGCATGAGAAAATTCTATTTTAACACATGACTTGTGATAAGGCCAAAAAAAAATATATGTGTGTTTACTGTCACATGTCAAAAAAATCCAGGGTCGGTCGGTTGGGATTAATTTTTTTTTTTTTTTTTTTTTTTATTATCGACAAAACCAGAAATAGTCGTTCCGGAATCCGATTCCGGTATTTAATTTTCGAAAATTCCGGTAAAATGACGAATTATGCAATTTTTCTACCTTCTTTGCTCTCAATTTCGACAAAAAACTAGCAGTTGAATAAATAAAACATTGCTGCTGGTTAAACAACAAAAATGGTTTTCCGAATTCTGTGTAAAAATGCATAGGGTCGCTAGCAAAAATTAGGGTAGGTCGGGTGACCGTAAACACACATTTTTTTTTTTGGCCTAATACAATTTGAACCATGTAAGGAAACAATCTTACCTAATGTTATATTGTTTAATTACATTCAGAATTTGCTACCAATAATTGAGACAATTTTTATTTGCTAGACATACAAATGAAAAGCATATAATTTCTGTACATAACTAGCATGACTAGCCTGCAGAAACTGTCAGATTCATATCATCCTGAAAATTATTGAATATCTCTGTGCTACAGCAAAGCTTTGAAATTATAGTGCATAAGATTGAAATATAATTGGAGAAATATCTAAAAATATAATTGGCCCAAATTTGTGATGTCATATATTAAACATCTCCAAAACTACTGGAACAAATGAGAGAGAAAAATTGCAGGAATGTTTCTTTGGTAGACCTTGTCATTTAATCCAATTTTCAGTTATATCTTGACTACAAGTCTTATTGTAAGAGGAAACCTGTACAGTTGTAACACACTGACTGGTGAAACACCCAGCTTTTGGTCGATGTCTCCAAGTCTTAACACTTGAGTTGGGTATCTGAGCATGAACCCATGTCATAGGTGTTGTCTTGTGGTCCTCGGTCAACAACCCACTCAGCCATTCAATGGAGAAATGTTTTTATACCTAAATGAACACGTATATGATCATTGAATAATACTAGGATAATATTACCAGGTTTGTTTAACTTGTGTCTAATCCATTTTGTCTGTTTAATTTGCAAATAAAATATGTTTAAACTAAACTACCAGGTTGAGCCTATAGTTTAGCAATAAAAGATCTTGGAAACAAAAAACTTATTTATTTTGCATGGCCTTACTTATTTTCTTAAATATATGTACATGTATCTGTCAAATAATATGATTATCTCCCCTGCATGCTTTGTATATTAGCACATTAAGTAATATTATAGGCTAGTTATAGATGTAGATATCACCATATTCTGTATGACTTGCATGTTTATATATATTACTTATGTCTTCTGGCTTTTGCTATCCCAGCTTTTACAGATTATCACTGGCATGCTCAAATGATGTATATTAATCAAGGATTTTGGCTCTACTTTCACTGCTTTTAGGCTTTACTTCCAACTTTGATCAAATTTTGAAATTTATTATATAGTTAACCAGGCCTTCCAATAATTGATGGTACCAGGTATTTTTACCCACCTAAAATGGTCTTTGGTACCTCCTAATTTTAAAGAATGTTGTACGAGATATTCATGTAAATTGTTCAAATTTTGATAAAAAGTACCTCCTGTAAATAGTGAAGTACTGATACACTTGTAAATATTGAAAGCCCTGGTCAACTCTATTTGTGTATTTTCATTATGTCATATGTATTATGACTTTATTTGTTTATTTTGTCATTTGAGCATGCCATGTTTACTTTGAGTCAATAGTTTTAAAATTACTCAATAATTTATTTTTATGCCAATGTGAAAAAAAGTAAGAAAATGTTTTCTACATAAAATCTGTTGGTTGTTTGTTTGACTCATAAGTAAATAATATTTAAAGCAAATCTCTTAATGGTATCAAAATGATTTCTTTCCAATATATTTAGAGAATTGGTTTTTTGTTACTATGAAAAAAACACAGACTGTGTTTCTGTTTCTTCCACGTTATTTAGAAAAATAAAACAACTATAAATTTTGAAATGATATGTCCCTACCATTCATTTTTACATAGAACCTATGACTATTTGGTTTAATAAAAGGTTGTTTTAACTGATGATTGGACCTAAAAATAGAACAGCTTTGTTTTTAATTATTGATAAATAAAGCACACAATATTAGTACATTTAAATGCAAGTAAGATTCAATTTTAAAAATAGTTACTCATTATAGATCAATTTTATTGTTTATTTGCACATACACTTCAAACAAAAATTTTATTTTCATTGCTACATTTTGGGAAGCTGATATTTTTAGATATTCTATTACTATTTTAGTTGCTACTAGCCATAGAAAGCTTGTAAAATGTATTCAAGTTCTTCCATTGTAGTTAAGATCAATACACACAGCTATACCTGAAATGTAGTAGTGCTATGATTATAGTTTTGAATTTTGGATGGAAGATGTACATATCAATCATGTTAGCATCTTTATTCCTTCATATATTGTGACAGATTCAAACCAAATATATACACATGCTAAATATAAACAATATTTCAGTCAAGTTCAAGAATTTTAACAAGTTATGTCCCTTCAAGATGTAAAAAAGTGTGAAAAATGTTCTTGTAACTGCACAAGCTATTATATGGACAATATCTCAGTCTAGTTTGAAATACATGATTTGTCATAATTAATTTTTAGAGTTATGCCCCTTAAGATGTTAAAAGTGTGAAAATGGTTTTATTAATACTAGCAAAATACATTGTAGTTCCTTAACAAATTAAAACCGTTATACACAAAATATTATCTCGGTCGAGTTCTTAAATTGGAATTTTTCATAAAGAATTTTTAGAGTAATGTCCATTGAAGATGGATGAAGTCCTGAACAGATTCTAAACAATACAGAAGATTTATAGAAACTTCTCTACTGATATCACATGTGTTTTGAAAGGAAAACAAACTTGAATGATCTTCATTATGTACATTAATCCAAGATTTTAGGGCCGTCGTGATCATATGGTAGTTGGATTAACAACTACCTATGCAATAAGTTCCTATCACCATTGATGTGTATTTGAATCCCTCTCATGGCAAGGTGTACTCGATACAACATTATGTGATAAAATTTGTCAGTGACTTGCAACAGGTCAGTGGTTTTCTCCGGGTACTCCGGTTTCCTCCCCCAATAAAACTGACCTCCATGATATAACTGAAATATTGTTGAAAGTAATCCATAAACCACCACCTACGTACCCTTAAAGATTTTACACAACACCCTGCACTTAGACTTAATGTGATATAGTATAAGGCAACTTGCCTTGTACATCTCTGATGCTTTTGCGATTTACCATGTAAATTATAATTTTCCTTTTCACCTCATGTTTATTTAACTGGAATTGTGTACAAGGCAATGTTTTATTTTATTATGAAAAGTGGTAGGGGTAAAATTATGACAAAACACATGCGATATATACTACTTGTGTCTGATAGGGTCATTTAAAAACTTTAATTATAGGTATACTGAAGTATTTAAGACCCTTCCATACTTTCTGAATTATAAAACAAATTTTGTAGTATTTATTTTTTTCAGTTTAATTTTTTTTTTTTATTTATTGAAGTTTTATGATAGAAAATTAAATATTAAGTTTTTTAGTCATCTCTGTAATGATAATGATAAATTGCTCCAATAGTACATGAATATGTATAATGTAAAAGTAAATAAAGGTATTTCAGCTGACCAATCATTTGATATTAATCCCAAGAGATTTGCTTTAAGTGGCATGCATGACTTCACAGCTTTCTCTGCTTTCTTCAATGGTAGTCACTTAATTTTCAGATCGTGTACTCAAATGACGATTGTTCGTCCTTCAATTATTGCAAACAGGTGACCAAGGAGGACTATGAAGTACAGAGAATGAGTAGCTCCCAGAAAGCTTTAGAGGATTTACTGGAAGAGATCGTTAATGACAGGACAATGACAGCTTTAAAAAGGAAACAAAGACTGAAAAAGGTAGAGTTCAGAGGTCATATGTTTTGTATGGCTTCTTTGGTCATACTTCTTTTGACTGTACACTGAATGTAAAGATACCCATTCTGATAATCCTGAAAGGCAATGTCAGCTTCTTTGTGTTGTTATTTGTTTTGTGACAGTTGTTCTGAAATATGAACAGAATGATTGATGAAAAGTATTCTTAAACTGTTGTACATGTTTATATAGAACACATGGTGGGGGTGTTAAGTCAAATACCACAATGTCTCCAAGTTAATGTCAATGTCAAATCCCACCTTTATTGTTCTGAAAATATTTAAATTTAAAACGTTTTGTTCAATCATGTCGAAAACATCACTTGTTTTACAAACCTGTACTTTCAAATACGAAGAACTTTACCTCATTATTTAACAGTTGGGACATTACTTGTACTTAAACAAGTGATTTTTCAGAACTACCTATGCAAATTATGTTGAAAATGAGGCTACTTCAAATATTACTTAAATGGATTGTTTTTGTAAATATCATTTTCAACACTCAACATATTGAACTGACCAAAATCAATTTACAATTTGAAGTCTTTTCTTTTTCCTGATTCATGTTGCTCCTGACATGTTCTCTTTCCTGATTCATGTTGCTCCTGACATGTTCTTTTTCCTGATTCATGTTGCTCCTGACATGTTCTTTTTCCTGATTCATGTTGCTCCTGACATGTTCTCTTTCCTGATTCATGTTGCTCCTGACATGTTCTTTTTCCTGATTCATGTTGCTCCTGACATGTTCTCTTTCCTGATTCATGTTGCTCCTGACATGTTCTTTTTCCCTTATCTAATGAATAAAAAGAACAATTTAGATTTATTGACTTAAGTAAGTTTTAGTTCTTGTCTGCATTTAACATTTTCTGCCACCAGATTTCTTATCGTACAAGTAGTTAAGAGTCAATAGTTCCACAGTTGTAATATTCTTTCAATCTCCTATTTTGATAGTTTTAACTCGTAATATAAATATGGTAATTATGTAAAGTATCAACACGAGATCAATATGATGTAGATTTTTTAGTACAATGTAAATTATGATAAATAAGTAGGATAGCTTTCATTACATAGTGATGATTGATTTGATGTCAAACTCAGGAGAACATCAGTGAAAGTTTGTATAAGGTAAAACAGCACTTGTCCTTATTAAAATATAATCTTAATATTAAAGGAACAACTATAGAACATACAATCTAACATTGCATTCCTTCTAAAACTCAGCAATAATGTTTGAAAACAGTATTTTCAGTACAAACAGTAGAGTGATGTCAGAGAAATGAATGACTCTACATTAAATCTAGTTAGAATACAGCGACCATTATGACAACTAAAACCAAAATTAAACCAGAACAAACACTTGGATATATTGAACATATACAATTTTTTTTTATAAACAGTGTAGACAAATGATCTTTATTTAAGTATAACTACAGGAGTAATCCAATTCTTCTCAAGTTGTATTTTTCCAGCTGTTCAGAAATCAAATACGACCACCATAAGCTGTCATCTTTAAGCATTGATTTGTTTTTCTTTTCAAAACCACATTACTTCTTGTAGAAACTATATATATAAATAAATAATTTTGTGAGTGTAACCATACCTGATCATATGGCTGCTTCTTAAAAATCTTGCCGACACAAACCTGTTGAAAAATCTGGTTAGAAAGATTGTCCTGAACAAACAAAAAGTTCAAATTAAATCTGTTCATCCATGTTTTTCTTGTTGGTTCAGGATAGCAGCAGTTTAGAGTAGAATATTTAAAATAAATGTTGCTTAAACACAGATAGTCATTTTGCACTGACGTAGAAAGACTTGGGTTTCCATTTTTGTTGCTTAAATACAATATCAATAAATAGTCAAACCTGTCATATGTGACCTTTTAAGAGAACATTATGGATTGAAATAAGGACACATAATTAATTAATATGAAATACACCTTGAGGGGAAATAAAAATTAATGTCACAATATAAGTTATTGCTTAATAGAGGTGGCCACTAAAGCAGGTCTGGTAATTTTTGTATTTCTTAGATAATCAAAGTGAAAGAACTTCAGTACCATATTCTAATTACCACATTATTTCATGCTATATTTTTTTTATTGAACAGAGATTTTGGATGGCTGTCTAATATCTTAAATGTTTATTATTTTGTTTCTAGTTTGAAAAAACATACCCTGATATTTATGCCAAAAAGTTTGCTGGGATTGAGCTACAGAAAGGAGAAAAGGTTAGGAAGGAAGAAAAGCCAAAGATCAAACAGCCTTTACTTATGAAACCTTTTATCATGAAGATTAAAGGCCTCAGGATATAGGTTACTGTATATTACCTGTAATCAATACTCATTTATGTATGTTAACAGTTCTAGCATGTGCAACATTTTTATCATTTTTTTTTGGTGCTTTTAATAGAATTTTAATTCTAACATTTTTTAATTATGCTTTTGAATTTTACCTGTCTAAGTAAGCTGTTTTGTGATTAACTTCAGAATATCCATATGATTACCTCTATTAGAGGTATTGTACTACTTCAGTACAACAATGCCTTCTGATAGGTTGTAGTTGAAAATATACACACACTTTGAAAGTCACAATTTTTAAAATGGAAAAATATCAGAAAATACTGAGATGACAGTTGTGGTACAAAATTCATAATAAATGTAGAAAATTAATTTAATGGTAGATCTAGAAAAATGTTCATTGTTCAAACAAGCTTTTTGAAACAGTATCATAAAATGTTGTTACTGCTTTAATAACCTGTTAAAAGTGATTCAAAATATATTTAGGGGATTTCTGATCTTTTCAAGTGTTGTAAGGATTGAGCTTTCCGAATAAAAAGCAACATGAAACGTGAGTGATTGTTGCTCACTTTTCATGTAGCTTTTTATTCTGAAACTATTAACAGATAATTGTTTGCTTTCCAGGGTTCACCACACTTAGTAAAAACAGGGTTAATTGACTTCTCTCAGTTGACTTAAGAGCAAAGTGAGAGAAAAGCTTGCAAAATTTTATCGTTTCTTTCCCCACTACTACATCTCCCCCTACCGTTCACAATACATACCGGTACATGCTGCACAATGATCTTGAAAATGATGCAATCAATGAGTTTGGAATAAAATATTGAACATCAAATCCTGTATGGGTCAAATTTCAGGAACATGAATATTGAAGAAAAAGTATGATTATAAGTGAAAAATATTGACTTACAAAAGACTCATAGGGTTACTAAAGCTTTGCATTTTTGGCAGGAATAGGGCGATTTCGTTGAAACCGGGGCAAAAAAAGTCGCCCACTTTGCCTGGTTTGGTGTGCCCTGTTGCTTTCAAAGAAAAACTATTTATAAACATGTTAAATCAGAGCATTCTACATCATTAGTTTTATTGTCAGAAGGAATAAAACCTTTGTTTCTATAATACCTACAGCACTTACACAAATTTAACATTACAATCAACTTATTCCATTTTTTGTAAAGGATTTTTTTTATTTATTATTGTTGTAAATATACTATAGATTTTTTTTTTTGTATAAATATATATTTATGTATTTTAATGGAACTTCAATATTTTAATATTATCATGTAACGTGGTTATCATTTACATTTGTTTTATAGTATTTGTTTAGAGTACATGATATATCAAATGTAATTATGTCAATTCTACAACTTAAGTTTCATGGTAAAGTCAGATACAAACTGATTTGTTCAGTTATATAATCTGACTTTTAATCACCCATAATAACACTTGTTATTTATGATTGACTCAGATCGACGTCCAGTCTCTAATCGACGTCCACTCCTCAAATCAGCATCCACTGACGTCATTATCTCAAATCACGGTCCAATTTTAGGATATTCTCAAATCAGCGTCCTTTCCAAACTCTCATGCTTTTTTTTTTCTTTTTCTTTTTGTGTGTGTGTGTGGTTTTTTTAAGCATTTTCCCATTCTTTAATATTATCAATAGGGGTAGAATCTACTTTGGCGAACCACGGAAGTCAGATATTGTATTAAACAAAGCGCATGACCCATTACCTTTCATTTTGTTACCATGCAGATATGACAACAAAAGGGTTAGGTTTAGGGTAAGGATTAGGGTTAGGGTTAAGATTAGGGTTCGCTAAAGTAGAAGTACTACTAAACACAATAGGATTTTATCTACAGTAACTATAAAATACATAGGCATTTTTGTCATCAAGAACCCCTCATCTGGAATCTGGTCTTATCCCTTCTCCATCGTTGCTTCAAAAACATTTCCTAACGGGTGTGACGTCATTTGAAGTATACGTCAATGACGTCATTGGACGTCGATTTGAGAAAGTGAAAAATGTCCATATATTTGAGAATTGGACGCCGATTTGAGGATTGGACGTCGATCTGAGTCTTACATATATATATTCACATATAAATATACAATATACGTACATTGTCGGTAAATATAAAATTTATTTGTACGAGCTTTAGAAACAGGCAGAATAGCGAGCCTTTGGCGAACTTTTCAGACCTGTTTCGCAGCGAATACAAATGAATTTTATATTTAACGACAATGTACGTATATTGTGTTTATCCTGCAATGTCAAAAAAGTCGGGAAAACTTGTCAGATTTAAACAAAAAGCACAGAAACAAACGTCATTCCTCGCCTTTCATAAATGTTGTCACGGGTGTCTTCTTCGTGGTCCGTGTTACATTAGTACCAGTTTCATACTTGTCTGGCCCCTCCGCTGTACATAGCTACAGGGTACCAGGAAAGTTTATTTGTAGGCTGAAAAGTTTATTCGTATAGTACTAAAAGTTTATTCGTCTAGTACGAATAAAGCAAAAATTTATTCGTATAGATATTTGTACAGCAAATGTACTGATTGCAGGATAAAGCAGTTTATTTACTGTCTGCTGTGTACTTCTTTTTCATTCAGGGTTGATACGTTTTTATTTATTTTTAGAATTACTTTATAGCAATAGATAATTGTTTGAAAATGTTGAAACTTTTAAATGTTTAAATTATTCATATCTTATGAAATATAAGATAGATACAACCAATGTCTACCATGTATGTGAAATAATGTTATCAAATTTGTAAACCAATGTCTACCATGTATGTGAAATAATGTTATCAAATTTGTAATAACATTATAATGACAAACATTCCACATTTTTACTCTTAATTAATATTAGCTATAATTGTGTGATTCAGCATCTAATCACAAAAGATGAAATACATATCTTACTTGATCTGAAGCGTTGGGTGAGCTATTGCCATCACTTGGTATCCATCTTCCATTAACTTTAATATTTCAGTTTTCTTCTCAACAAGTACTGAAGGAATTGAAACTAAACTTGGGAAAATGTTCCTTTCAATATTCTGACTTTGATGGGAATTGACGATTAAACATGGCTGCCAGGAACCATAAAAGCATCTGATTGGATAATATTTTGAATATCTATTTAAGAACTGCTTAACCAATTGTTATTATTTTGGTCAACTTTGATTTATCAACTAAGATGGCCGTCACCATAGGATTTAGTTTTGACATAGAACCCTATGGGGAAATGAATAAAAACTTTTTCTTGGGAACTACAAACATGTATGAACCCAAACTGTACATGAATGGTCTCTTACAAAGTTGGCGTTATTTAGGTGGATTGGAAATCCAAGATGGATGATGCCACAGGACTTTAATTTTTTATATAAGACACAATGTGAAAATGAATAAAAGTATTGTCTTAGAATCTACATACATGATTTATACATGGTTATTGGATGGTCCCTTACAAACTCCTACTACTGCAGGACAAATTTAACATAGGACACTATAGGGAAAATATTGAATAATATCTGAAACCACTGAAGTAAACTTGACAACAAAGTTGGCTTTAATGTTCCTTGGATGGTAATCTACCAAATGTCTTTTTTTTTTTTCTGTCAATGAGAAATCTGAGATGACAAAATTAATCATAGGTCTCTATTGCAAAACAAATAAATATTTTTTAATAGAAACTAGAAACTAAGTTGAACCCAAATTTTACATCAATAGTCATTGAACGGACCCTTACAAGAATCCAAGATGTCTGCTAAATTCAATCTAAAATGGGATTACTTACAGTTGGAACCAATTTTATGAAGGGCTTCAAATTTAAATTGTTGTGTTGAAAAAATAAAGATAAAATGGTCGTTTTTTTTGTTTTATTTGACTTTTAGCATTATTTTGACCATGTTATGACAAGATATTATACAATGGCAAACATTCACCAGAAGTTGACTACATGTGATTTGTTGATTATTGGATGTAGTTCTTAATGGTATTGATTCATACTATGATGTATATTTATGATACATGTCTAAATCATAATGATCATCAGAAATGGAATGTTTATATCATCAAATATATCATTGTTCTGTTAATTTTTTTTCAATAAAGACATCCAATATAAGGAATCAGTATTTATTTATTTACATTTCATTTAATATATTCACATTATCAATATCTCATACACCTTATCCAGGGGGGCTGTCACGGTCCTGATCGTATGGTAGTTTCGATTTGCAACTCTGCAATCAGTGCCTATCACCACTAATGTTGTGAGTTCCAAGTCCTGCTCATGGCAAGGTGTACTCGATACAACATAAAGAGATAAAGTTTGTCAGTGACTTGCTGCAGGTCTGTGGTTTTCTCCAGGTACTCCTGTTTCCTCCACCAATAAAACTGAATGCCACGATATAACTGAAATATTGTTGAAAGTGGCATTAAATACTATGACCCTAATCCTAACCTTATCTAGAGAGTGGTTTATATCTTTGTTATATGTTCATACTCAGTAGGCAAGAGATTGAATTTAACCTTTCTATCATGATAAAAGCCTTTCCAAAAGAATAAAAACTACATTTTTCTATATTGAAATAGGAGAACAATAATTTGCAGATTTTGAGAGTTCTTTATTACATTATAAGTGGCATCTGTAGTTTGTTTTGATTTCATGATCATAAACCTTACTGATCAGAAATGACGAGCTTCTGTATTATAGCGGTTCATTCAACCTATGTCAACATTTTGAAAAATAGGTATAAAAAGGTAAGAAAAAATGTTGGCATAGGTTGAATAGGTTAATTGTTATATAAACATGACTACCCATTTATACCCTTTGTTAGCTTGGTCAACTCTGTTAAAGTAGTGATCATTATTCATTAACTACTGTAATCAAATATTATCCTAAATCACATCAATGTTAAAATGACTGATCTTATGATTAATTAGCTTGGAGTGAGCTATGATAATTCTAAATTTATAAATAGGTATTATTCTAAAATTTTGAATTTAGATTTTAAGAAAATCGTTTAATTGCATAAGTATCGTATAATATTTTGAATTAAGACTTTTTAAAAAGATTGTTTATTTAAATTATTCTAAAATTTTAGATTTTCATCTTTTTTATTTACAGATTTTTGTTTAATTTTAACAGAATTATTATTCTATATATAAATTTTTACAAAACTTAATATTTTTTTATGTCTTATATTTTTAGACTAAAAAAAATTCTTTATAAATTTCACTTTTGAGACCTGCATTTCCAAATTTACTTACCTGTAACTATCATTAATTGTTATATAAACACCTTGCATGTTGTTAAGTCAATCTTGTATGGTATAATTTTCACGGAGAAATACAATATGAAAGGGTTCCAATCTAATTAAAATTAGATCTACACACTTGCTCCCTATTTTCTATGTTTTTGGGTTTTTTTTTGTCGCTGGTGGCTGGTGCAAACGCGCAACATGTAAACAACAAAATGAAAATAGAGAGCAAGTTCTGAGATTTAATTTTAATTAGATTGAAAGGGTTCATCTGTCTGGTCCTCACAAATTTTTCGTTAAGCAATTTAATTATTTATCAACCATTTCAATAGAATTTTGCAGAAGGATCTACCAGAGCAACCACTTTATTTAATTAAAATATGGGGAAAATTGATGG
Organism: Bathymodiolus brooksi; assembly: GCA_963680875.1. Classification (NCBI taxonomy): domain Eukaryota; kingdom Metazoa; phylum Mollusca; class Bivalvia; order Mytilida; family Modiolidae; genus Bathymodiolus; species Bathymodiolus brooksi. The sequence continues at coordinate 152,444,914 of OY804575.1, forward strand.
TATGATATTGGATATTAAAAAACTGTTTTATTACCGTGCCAAAAGGCAACTGCATATTCAGTTTGACCTTTGTCAGTCCTGTTTTGGTATCTATTAACTTGTTTCTCGAAGTTTTGAAATTTTTTCATAACCACCATTCTGCATATAATCAACTGTGATAGTCTTGGAAAAAGCATCCCCTGAATGCAGGGAACCACAATTTTTAAATAATGATGGATTCTGTTCCAAGAATATGCCAGATCATTGAGAGAGAAAAAAAGAGTTCAAACTAGAAACATTGTCAGAATCGATAAAATCAATTATAATTAAAGTTTGTTTTTGCCCGCAAAAACGTATGTCTCCCCCGACCCACAAACTGTCATAGGTAAAAAATCTATTTGGGTAACAAATAAAATTAAGCTTCAATGAATAACAAAACAAAACCTGTTTTAAATTGATCAAAAGTGCTAAAGCAAGGGTTACAGGTACTATTCCATATTGTCATGGCAAAGTTCCCCATTCCAGAAAATTGCTCAGCCTATGTTCCAATGATTTTAAAGGAGTTTTGTTCTTCTAAAATCAATGGATTGGTGATGAAAACTTGTTCAGGGAAATAGTGACATTATGATAGACTCTTGTACATATATATATATATATATATACAATGGTGTGGGTTCAAATCCCGTCGAGGGAAGAACAAAAATTTGACAGCTCTAAAATCTAATTCTAACACTGTTTGGTTTAATTTTCAGTACGTCTGAAAATTAAACCAAACAGTGTTAGAATTAGATTTTAGAGCTGTCAAATTTTTGTTCTTCCCTCGACGGGATTTGAACCCACACCATTGTTACACTGCAGCACCATTCGCTTAGCCTTACGTCCAGCGCCCTAGACCACTCGACTACATCCACTCCCTAAAAAAGGAGCTTCAATAGTCGTAGTGTTACCTTGTCTCGTAAGGCAAATCTAGGGATAGGCGTAAGACATGTGTATAAGCGTGTGTAGATGGTACATATATACTTAATATTATAATTTTACAGCAATCTAACTCAGCAATTTTTAATATATTGGATAGGATAATGAAGAATTATTCACTATACAGTCACAGGAAATAAAGTATATTATACAAACGTCTAGAAGCAAGTGACAACCATACAATATATCTGTCCCACTGGATCTCAAAGTTACTTTAAAGGATACTAGGTTAATACTAAATATTATATACGTCTGAAAATTAAACCAAACAGTGTTAGAATTAGATTTTAGAGCTGTCAAATTATATATATATATATACAAGTTTCAGTAAGGGATATTACACTAGAGCGTTTGCAAATAACTCCCAAAAAATTTAGGGGATCAACATTTCTTGGTAATATGCACAACTACATATGGTGTCCTTACTACCTACCAAGTTTCATGAAATTCTGTTCAGTAGTTTCAGAGGAGTTGTGCTGACAAGCTGCTTCAGAAGTATATTTTGGAAAATTTTAAGTTCAAAGGGGCATAACTCCCACAAAATTTAGGAGATCAACATTTCCTGGTAATATGCACAACTACATATGGTGTCCTTACTACCTACCAAGTTTCATGAAATTCTGTTCAGTAGTTTCAGAGGAGTTGCGCTGACAAGCTGCTTCAGTAGTAAATTTCGGGAATTTTCTAAGATCAAAGGGGCATAACTCCCACAAAATTCAGGCGATCAAAATTTCCTGGTAATATGCACAACTACATATGGTGTCCTTACTACCTACCAAGTTTCATGAAATTCTGTTTAGGAGTTGCGCTGACAAGCTGCTTCAGAAGTATAATTGGGGAAATATTTAAGTTCAAAGGGGCATAACTCCCACAAAATTTAGGGGATCAAAATTTCATGGTAATATGCACAACTACATATGGTGTACTTACTACCTACCAAGTTTCATGAAATTCTGTTCGGTAGTTTCAGAGGAGTTGCGCTGACAAGCTGCTTCAGTAGTAAATTTCGGGAAATTTCTAAGTTCAAAGGGGCATAACTCCCACAAAATTCAGGCGATCAAAATTTCCTGGTAATATGCACAACTACATATGGTGTCCTTACCATCTACCAAGTTTCATGAAATTCTGTTCAGTAGTTTCAGAGGAGTTGCGCTGACAAACTGTGTGACGGACAGGACAAAAACAATATGTCTCAATCATAATACTCTATTGAATTAATAACCTGAATTTTGTGTGAATGCTCAACCAAAATCAATATTTAAGGATAAAATGGCAAGCAAGTGTTATGTCTTCTCTCATGACAAACATGTTGTTTTTGCAGACAAGGCTTCAAATAACATGATATTTAATTGTAAATAAAACCCATGCTTTTGGATGTCATAATCAAAGAACATTGGCATTTTCAAGATCTCTGGTAATCCTGCTTCCAAAACTACTAGAGAAAGGTATATTGCCGGTTTTTCTACTTGTTTAACAAGAGAAATATCTGTGACTGACAAAAATATTGTCTACAGTCAAAGAAGGACTACAATCATACTTTGATAAACTTTATTTATGTAGTAACATTAATCAAATGTAGATAATGAAAATCTCTATAAAGATCTTGTTTAAAATTTAATTCTGGTTCTTTTAAAAAAAAAATCATCTGTTCTACACTTTACATTAGCATTCCCTCATGACACTTTAAAAAAATATCTTCAAAAGAAATTATTTACAACGCATTTTACATTAAAAATGGAAAGCAAGGTTTATAGTTTTTGGGTCATGAATTCACTTATTATGTCAAGAATGAATGAAAAGGGAAACGGGCAATGAAGTCATCAGCATCTTGGAGTTCCTTATCCATAACATTTGTCGAGGGCACACTGTTCAACAAATCATTGGCATAACAATGGCAACAAACTGTCCCTCTACTTGCCGATCTTTTCCTTTACACATATGAGGCAGAGTGTACACAAAATAATTATCAAAGAGGTAATATTTTAGAAGTGAAAGCCTTTAATCCCATATTCAGGTACATTGTCAATTAATTATCCAAACCATTAACTTGATTCCATTAATATACCCCCAAAGAACTTGAGATAATGAAAACAAGAGAAACAGCTTGCTCTGTCCCATTTCTTGACATTTACCTCAATTTTGACAGCCATGGTCATCTTTCTACCAGACTTATAAAAGAGACGACTTCAATTTTGCTATTATACATTTCCCACATCTTGCTAGTAATTGTATACCTACAGTTCCCGCGTACGGAGTTTATATTTCACAAATCGTAATTACGCTCAAGCTTGCAGTTTTGTATTCAGACTTTTTACAACGTCACTGTCTTGTGACCACTAAACTATTAAGTAAAGGATTTTTAAAGACTTTAAAAAGGTTTTCCGGAAGATACCAATACCTAAATTAGTTGAAAAGTATTATGTCACTTGGGTACAAATGGTGTGAGACCAACTCATTTTATTAAGAGAGATCAATAAAGCTAGTTTAACCCTGTCACTTTTTACTGACGTGTGTATACCAAGCCAGGACAGTGAGCAGTCATGTATATGTGTTTTAGAGTATCGATTTTGCCTCAATAAGTTTCGAATGATGTAGAAATTTTATTGAACAGGTGCTGAATTAGATCTTCCACTGAACGTTACTACAATACAGATCATGCATATGTATGCTCAAAATCAACAATGCTGTAAAGTTCTATTTCTATTATCTAAAGTGAGAGTGATTGTTGTTTAACGTCAACTGGGCAATTATCCAGCTATATCATGGCGAGAACAAGTTATTATTCAATGAATTGATGATGAAGTCCGCTTCGTACTCGCACAGCACTCTTAGCTGGATTTTTATAGTGATAGCTCATTGAAACAAGTCCGCGGATAGATAGACATGTCGCCCCACTCGGACATATTATCCTGATTCCGAGCCAACCAGTCTTTGCTCTTTCTTCTTAATGCTGCGTGCTTAGCGGAGAAGCAACAAATACCATGTTTTTATAGTCTTTGAACCCACGATCTACCGCACGCAAGGCGAGCACGCCAACCGATACACCACCGATGTGGTTTCTATTATCTTAAAGAAAACATGAACACACATTTGTTTAGACATGATTTACTTTGAAAATTAGCCAGTTTTAATTCGTTTGAAGTTTATTCCTTTCTTAAAATAATATTTATGAAAAGTTTAATCAGAGCTCCATCCTGTTGATTTTATCATTCTAATTTTTACACCATTGTTTGTCCCATCATTGTACTTGAAGATGGCGAAGTTGACTGACAGACATGCGATAAAAAAAAATGTCAATGTTAGTACTGACTTACACATTTGTAAAGTTCTAAGGATATATAACTTTGAATCTTTACGGTAATTTCTAGAGGCTGAGCATTAGTTCGGGACGAGATTGTTGAACTACATTAATAAATGTAGCATGTCACTTTATCAGGACATCTTCAAATTTAATACTGTCTAACCTTACACGATGAATAGTCTGGATTATTTACCACTTAGAAACTTCAATAATGATTCTGTGATAACTGTAATAATGTCAACTCAGTATTTCCGGTAGTGATTGTAAATACTTAAGAACTATATTTACATCCCCAAGTATTGATATACTTTGGTACAGAATTAGTATACATCAACCTCTAATGAATCGTGTCATTATATAACTTCGGTGTCTATAAGTCTCTACCACTAAATATTGAACATAACGATCAAACTGATGATTTTTGCTTGTTAATTGTACTATATCGAATACTTTTCGTGTAACTCAGATAAAAAAAACCTAAAGCTATTTCAAAAGTTGTGTTATATTATAATTCAAAAGTACACACACACACAAAAACACAATAATAATGCAGATGCTTGCACCAATAATCTTCACAGAAGGTATTTTTGCCGATTTTGTCCTTACATAGTTAAATAGTACAAAAAATATCTGCACAAAAAACAGAAATGTGATAATGATGAACCCATTAGATGATAACATCACAACACTGCGTGACATTCTGCTCTGTTCAAGTATTTTCCCTCCGTTGTTCGGAGTACTCCACAACTCAGTTGGGTTATTCTTAGCTATCTTTATATCATCGCGTGCATCTTCATATGTATAAAACATTTAAGCAGAGAATTATATAATTCTCTAATAAAAGATTAAAAAAACCGATGGACTTGAGATTATTATCTTGTCATAAAAATCCAGTCCGGTATTATGTACATAAGATATACTGATATAATTGACTTACCTGTCTTAGTTCCCTGTCTCCTCGTGGAGAATGGGGCCATGAACGAGTCCTCTCTATTTTGATCTGTCTTGCGCTTGTCTGGTTGCCTCTGCCCATGTGTTGAATCCTATCTGTTTCCTTTCCTTTTCTACCGTTCTCCTCCATGTTTCCTTCGGTCTACCTCTTTTTCTTTTTCCTTCAGGGGCCCAGTCAAGTGCTGTCCCGGCGTTCATGTTGTTATCCATTCTGAGGACATGTCCTATCCATTGCCATCTTCTTTTCCTGATACATGGTCTTTGTCTTTGTAAGTGCCCTACGACACTATATAACACTCTTGTAATTTAGGGTTGCACGTGAATAAATTAAAACTCTCTGGTAACTGCCTCTCGTGTACTTTTGGGTGGCGCTGAAATTTATAAGTGGTTGAAACTAGAGCATAATTTAAATCGTTTGGTTTTGTTGATGAATTCTCCCAATAGTTGAAGTATGGTATCTCTTGTTGAGTTGTATGGTTTTGTTGATGAATTCTCCCAATAGTTGAAGTATGGTATCTCTTGTTGAGTTGTATGGTTTTGTTGATGAATTCTCCCAATAGTTGAAGTATGGTATCTCTTGTTGAGTTGTATGGTTTTGTTGATGAATTCTCCCAATAGTTGAAGTATGGTATCTCTTGTTGAGTTGTATGGTTTTGTTGATGAATTCTCCCAATAGTTGAAGTATGGTATCTCTTGTTGAGTTGTATTGATCGTCTTTACCGAATGAAAGTAAGGTATCCAGGTCAAGATTTAAACTTCCTGTAGTGAAATAGAGTTCAGTTCTAAATCCTTCCCTTTCTTCCTCATAATTTGGGCATTGCAGTAAATAATGATGTACTGTTTCTGATTCACCGCATAAACAGTTTGAACTATCAATTTGATTGGTGAGATGTTAATAGTGGTTAAGTGGAACGAAACCGGATCTGAGACCGGTGATGATTGCAAATACAGGTTTTGATGGAAAATCTTTGCGGCATTTTTCGGATATGTTCGGATGGTATGTAAAGTAGCTTCTACCTCTGTCGGAGTTTTCTCATTGATGTTGCCATTTTTCTGAAATTGAATTTTTGGATGCAGTTATGATATCCTGCTTTGTTAACATGGTGTGAACTGCGGTATCTTGTTCTTGAGCTTCCTTTGCTGCCTCTTTAGTTCAGCGATCAGCAATTTCATTCCCTTGTACTTCTGTATGTCCAAGAGTCCATTCGAGTTCAATTCTCATTCCAGATTGTTGCAAGGTTTCCAATTTTGCTTTGATTTCTTTGATGACATTGAAATAGCTTTGAGACTTCCAATTTAAGGTGAGGATGCCAATTGATTGTTGACTGTCGGAGAGTATTTTGAGAAGGTCAATTGATCGGAATTGGGTTTGGTCAATGTAGTCCAGAACAAGTTTAATTGCGATTAGTTCGCCAAGTATCTGTTAGATACAGGTTTCTTAAGTTCAATGGTACTGTTACCATTGAAGATGACTGCTCCCGCTCCACAGGGTCCTGGGTTGTTGATACATGATCCATCTGTGAAAGCTAATATAGAATTCTGTGGAAGGTTTGCAATTTTGTCCAATACAATTTGTTTTCCAGATTCTGCTTGTTCGGTTGATCTGTTTTTCGATGAGCCAAGGTGACGCCAATTTTCTGGTGGAGACATTGAAGGTAACACACCATTGAATAGAAAGCATGGTTCCATGAGATTTGCATCTATACTGGTCAGGTTTTTCATATCCTTAGCTTGATCAAGCATTTTGCTGAATGGTGAGACAATATAATCAGGTGTTTCCTTCTGTTTCCAGTTGTCAAATAGTTGCTTAATAGGAATATGAGTCTGAAATGAGTTTATTTTTGCCAAGTCTCGAATGGCCATTTCCTCTCGTCGCAGATGTAATGGGATGACTCCAGCGGCAACCTCTAGAACTTCAACGCTAGCAGTGCTTGGAAGATCAAGACAAAGACTTCCCAGCAAACAAAGTAACGTTTATATAACGTTAACTTTATGTTGTACTTACGTTATAAATTAACGTTATGTTGACGTCATTTGTGGACTCCGATCAACGTTGTTATAACGTTACTCTATAACATTACAGTAACGTTACTCTATGACATTACAGTAACGTTACTCTATGACATTACAGTAACGTTACTCTATGACATTACAGTAACGTTACTCTATAACATAACAGTAACGTTACTCTATAACATTACAGTAACGTTACTCTATGACATTACAGTAACATTTTAAATTTTACGTTAGCTAGTAACATAAGATGTACTTTTTTCAACGTACACCAGTAACGTTGCAGTAACATTATTGATTTAATGTTAATTTAATGTTACTCAACAACGTACTAGTAATGTTTGAATGTTGCCTAGTAATGTTACTCAAAAATTATTTTAATGATGTTTATTTTAACCTTAGTCTGAGAGGTTACTTGAATACTTAAACCACCAATATCCAAGGAGCTATGTAAACTCATATTATTGTGCCTGTGTCAAGTCAAACTATCTTATTTCTCTGTTATTTGTCTTTTTTTATCATCTTTGTCTGCTTGTTGTTTTTTCATGTTAATTACTTGTGGTTTGTACTATGTAGTTTGTTGTATTGGTGCTACATGCTTTTCTTATTCCTGCCACTTTTTCACAATTCATGTGGAAACAATGAAGCGGAAACACTTAGCCTAACTGCGCACTGATACTCTTGTATAGTCGGTTTGACTTCTATAAATCTTCAGAAAATAATTCTTAAAAATCCAGTTTTCAAATCAATAATTTTTTTCTAGATGTTTATCATATGATATATACGAACTCTGACAATGAAATTTTTTTTAAATTAATTGTCAGAGTTTGTATATATCATATATTAATAAACATCTAGAAAAAAAATTGTTGATTTGAGAACTGGATTTTTACGATTTTTTTTTCTGAAGATTTATAGAAATCAAACGGACTATACAAAGTGTCCATTCCAGTCTGTAGACAAAAAGCAAGTAGAATTTTCAAGCATTTACTTTTTACTGGGTCATGCATGTTTTTTATTTGATTGTCAGAATCTTGGTTGGGCAACAATTTAAGATTAGATACCAGATTTCATAGTTAAATATTTTAATAATGTAATGTTTTGAATGTCACTCAGAATCCGATGACACATCTTGTGGATGGTGACGGGCAGCAGGTTTCTGAAAGAAAAAGAGGGAAACAGATAAATAAAATTCCTCAAATGTTTGTAATACATTATATGTGTATTTTTATTAAAATAAAAGAACTGCCTAGCACATTTATGACGTATTCCCCCGCACTTGCATAATATTTAGTTTTATACATTTATAGAAAGCAGCCTTGCAGTCTTAATGTATAACATACTTACAAGCCACATGCAAAAAATTATTCAAATCTATCCATGTTTACTAAAGTTATTGCGTAAACAAGACACAATTCTCAAAATTGGTGATTTATCAACCAAAAACTAAGATTTTCCTCCAAAACCCTTGCTTCAAATATTTCCATGTTAGAACCCATCCAAGTTAATGATAATTACAAGCCACATGCAAAAAATTATTCAAATCTATTCATGTTTACTAAAGTTATCGTGTAAACAAGACACAATTCTCAAAATTGGTGATTTTTCAAACCAAAAACTAAGATTTTCCCCCAAAACCCTTGCTTCAAATATTTCCATGTTAGAACCCATCCAAGATAATGATAATTACAAGCCACATGCAAAAAATTATTCAAATCTATTCATGTTTACTGAAGTTATCGCGTAAACAAGACGCAATTCTCAAAATTGGTGATTTTTCAACCAAAAATTAAGATTTTACCCCAAAACCCTTAAAATATTTCCATGTAACAACCCATCCACTATAATGATATTTACAAGCCACATGCAAACAATTATTCAAATTTATCCATGTTTACTAAAGTTATCGCGTAAACAAGACACAATTCTCAAAATTGGTGATATTTCAACAAAAAATTAAGATTTTACCCCAAAACCCTTGCTTCAAATATTTCCATGTAAGAACCCATCCACGATAATGATATTTACAAATTTGTAAGGTGTTCCACGGAACCCTGTGTCTCACCCGCATCCTCCACATCACGACACATAACTAGAGGCTCAGAAGAGAAGACTTTTAAACAATTTTCCCATAGGGTCCTATGTTAAAACTATGTTCGCTGATGGTTGCCATCTTGGATGGAGGTCGGGGTCACAGGACATAATTTTGAAAGTTGACCACCTAAGGACCATTCATCCCATGTTTGCTTTAAACTGACTTACTGGTTTCAGAGGAGAAGACTTTTAAACATTTTTTCCATAGGGTCCTATGTTAAAATTAAGTCGAGTCATGGTGGCCATCTTGAATTTCCGATCAGCAAACGATTCACAAGTTTAGTACAGGACCACCCAATGATCATTCCTGCAAAGCCACAATTCATTTGGCTTAGTGGTTTCTAACAAGAAGATTTTTAAAATTTCGACCAATCAGAACACATTATAGGCCCTGGCAACCATGTTGGATTTCCGATCAGCACCAAAAACAAAATCTTGTATATGACCATCCAATGAACATTTCTGCCAAGTTTGATTCAAATCTGTTTTGTTGTTTCAGAAAAAAAGATGAAAATGTGAAATTCCCATAGGGTCCAATGTTAAACTAAGTCGAGTCATGGCGGCCATCTTGAATTTCCGATCGGCAAACGATTCACAAGTTTAGTACAGGACCACCCAATGATCATTCCTGCAAAGTCACAATTCAATTGGCTTAGTGGTTTCTAACAAGAAGATTTTTAAAATTTCAACCAATCAGAACACATTATGGGCCCTGGCAGCCATATTGGATTTCCGATCAGCGCCAAAAACAAAAATCTTGTATATGACCATCCAATGAACATTTCTGCCAAGTTTGATTCAAATCTGTTTTGTGGTTTCAGAAAAAAAGATGAAAATGTGAAATTCCCATAGGGTCCAATGTTAAACTAAGTCGAGTCATGGCGGCCATCTTGAATTTCCGATTGGCAAACGATTCACAAGTTTAGTACAGGCCCACCCAATGATCATTTCTGCAAAGTCACAATTCAATTGGCTTAGTGGTTTCTAACAAGAAGATTTTTAAAATTTCGACCAATCAGAACACATTATGGACCCTGGCAGCCATGTTGGATTTCCGATCAGCGCCAAAAACAAAAATCTTGTATATGACCATCCAATGAACATTTCTGCCAAGTTTGATTCAAATCTGTTTTGTGGTTTCAGAAAAAAAGATGAAAATGTGAAATTCCCATAGGGTCCAATGTTAAACTAAGTCGAGTCATGGCGGCCATCTTGAATTTCCGATTGGCAAACGATTCACAAGTTTAGTACAGGCCCACCCAATGATCATTTCTGCAAAGTCACAATTCAATTGGCTTAGTGGTTTCTAACAAGAAGATTTTTAAAATTTCGACCAATCAGAACACATTATGGACCCTGGCAGCCATGTTGGATTTCCGATCAGCGCCAAAAACAAAAATCTTGTATATGACCATCCAATGAACATTTCTGCCAAGTTTGGTTCAAATCTGTTTAGTGGTTTCAGAAAAAAAGATGAAAATGTGAAATTCCCATAAGGTCCAATGTTAAACTAAGTCGAGTCATGGCGGCCATCTTGAATTTCCGATCGGCAAACGATTCACAATTTTAGTACAGGACCACCCAATGATCATTCCTGCAAAGTCACAATTCAATTGACTTAGTGGTTTCTGACAAGAAGATTTTTAAAATTTCAGCCAATGAGAACACATTATGGACCCTGGCAGCCATGTTGGATTTCAAATCAGCACCAAAAACACAAATCTGGTAGAGGACCATCCAGTGAACATTTCTGGCAAGTTTGGCTGATTTCTGTTCAGCGGTTTCAGAGAAGAAGATTTAAATGTGAAAAGCTAACGGACGGACGGACGACGGACGCTTACCCATGACAAAAGCTCACATGGCCTATGGCCAGGTGAGCTAAAAATGATAACCTCAGCTTTAACCAAGAATATTGTTAAATATTTAGGTGTATTTAATTCATAAATAGAAAATACTTCGAAATCAAAATTTTTGTGTGGCTTAAACCATAGCTGATGAAATACGCACATATATATATGTATGTACACATATAATTACCTTATATTTTGGCCCTCCTGGCATATGAGGTGCATGTTTTAGCACCTCTATCAACGAATCTTCCACTTCCTGCAGCTTGGCCTTATGCAACTTGGAAGCTACTCCTGAAGAAAAGAAAAGATCTATTTTCATAATTCTTGATAGAAGATAAACATTAATTTATTAAAACAGGAAGTAGCAAAAATTACTCAAACACTTTGCATTTATCATACTAACTGAACGGTCCCTTTGAGTTAGAACTACTGTTAAAAGCTGAACACACATGTATCCAGTCACACAACAGTTAGCAGAATTTGATCAGTTTAGTTGTCGTTTTTTTCCAAAATGTCAAGTGAAACATCTATATAATATTACTTGAATCTGTGGAATCTGATGAAATAAGTCCTACCTTCTAGCAAGATTGCTGGGTACTGTTTTATCATTCAAAACAAGTATTGTACACTGAAATGACCAAATTAAACTGGAAATTTATACTGCAGTGCATATAAAACTAATGAATCTGGTTTGGAAAATCAAACCTGAACAAAAATATTAGATTTTTTAAAAGCTGGAAATAAGAGTTTTTGAGACTAAAACATTGTGAGTCAGGTACTGGAAACAACATTTTTATAGTAAGGATTCATTTAGTGTAAAAGGCAATTAAAAAATTAGTCCTGTTCAACATGCACGTCTTCAAGTACTGAAGTAAAATATTTTTGTATTAAACTCCTTTTTTTACAAAAATATTTAAAACATAATTTTAAAATGTGACACTAGAATTTTCAAGTTTCAGTTTGACATGTGTAAAAAATTAAAAAAAATATAAAATCTTGCATGCCTAAACAATGACATAAAAATTTCACTCACGTAGTACAACTCTGTACATTAAATGTTCTTGGAAGGGCTTCTTTCCCTTTTTCCCTCTCAAACTGTATTGAGCCAATACCTGGTTTGATGCCACCTTTTTCAGAATAGCTCTGACAGTCTCCAGGCATGTGCAGCCACCGAAGGCAGCAAGAAATAAAGCCTGTAAAAAAGATAAAAGTAAGTTGTGCAACATGTTTATTAGTATCAGACTTCATTTAATTAAACATTTGGCCTTTATATACTATTTCACCATGTTCATATATATAGAGAATAAAAAAATGAAAAAATCTGTATCACATTGCTGTCTCAACCAAGACCTCATTATCAGCCAGAGGTCTGAAGACCCAAGGCGATATAGGTCAAGGGTTGACGGCAAAGTGATATGGACTTAGCCATGTTTTATTCTTTTTACCATATACTTGTACATAAAATTACCTATGACAGCAGCCATGCGATAAAGGGTATGTGATAAAGGGTAGCCATACAATAAAGGGTATTTGATACAGGTACGTATCATTCAGCAATAACACATATACAAAACAGAAGTAATTTAGCTTAAGAATATTATATATGGCAGTATAAAAACTGAAGCAATCCCATTTCAGCTATTATAAAAAATGTTGTTTCTTAAAAGATGATTAATAATTACCACTAAAAAGAAATTTCTTTGGCGATTTATAAAACAATCTGTTCATTTCTTAAGTGACTGCTAAAAAATGGAATTACTGTCTATATTATATCATGGACTCAAATAAATTCACTTGATAAAATTTGCATCTATAAATCATTACCCTGAATCGTGCAAATTATAAGCCAGGATTTAAGCAGCATTATTAAAAATATATGCACAATTTTTCATTCAATGGGCCTTACCATCTTCCTTCTGTAAACTTTCTCCTGGAGTTCCATTCCGAACCTATCAAATTCCTGTTCAGAATTGATAGGTTTCGGAACAAGATCCTCCAAAAGATCATCCGAGTTTCCTGGTGTTAATAAAAAACTGGTAACTTGTTCCTCCAGTTTTTTCTGTCGGTCTAAGATCTCATCCAAAGATCTTAGAACCTTTGTTTCAAAACCTAGAGAATATAAAAATAAATTGTAATAACGAATAACTATATATTGTATAGAGTGACTCCTTTAGATAACTGAAAATTTCATCTTGAGGCTTATTCTTGCTTTGATCAAATTCAATTTTATAAGTAATGTGTACAATTAAAATTTAGAATGGTTTAATTTCTCCTGTATACTGGTGAAAATTTATTGTCTGGAAACCTCACTTCAAATAAGGGTTGTTCCAAAAGTCGAAAAAATGGCAAAAAATTGTTATATGAAGCTAGGTATCCAGCCAATAAGTATTATTTTTCCAGGTGGCAAGAATTAAATTTTGGGTAGTTTTAAAAAAAAGAAAGTATTTAGATCAGTGTGGAGCAGTTGACTTGTACTGCACTTTTCTTAAACTTACTTTCTTCACAAGAGTCCACATCTGTTACATCATTATGTGGCCTTCTAGGGTTTCTCCCATTTCTTAACAGACTTGCTATTAAAAAAAGAAAAAAACTTAAGTACTACTAAATAAGTTGTGTAGTGTTAGTGGAAACAAAAGGCCTACTGTATCTCTAACTATTATTGACACTTCTCAAAACCTCAAATATGCAGTTTCAATGCTTTGTTTAACTGGTTAAACATAATAAATCTGATCCAAGTTTATATTCAAATCATGTTCACTGGAATGTCATGCTTACAAATTGGGAGTACAGCACATACAATAGGACCAAACATACTACTTCAAAACAGCATACATTTGTTGTCGAGAAAATAATCTTTCTGCTTCCATGGCAATGGCACCCATTTAAAAAATCTGAAACCTACATGCATATCTAGACATTATTAACTACAATCCTGTGAAGTTTCATTGAAAGCTATGTGACTGACAGTAAAACAATACAAAAATATCTCCCTTGAATAGGGGAGATAACTGTTTATCTTTTTTTTTGTAACAGACTGACTTTCAATTTATTAAAAGACATTGCTAGAGATGTGTGTAACAAAACAACTAAAGTTTTGCACTTATGAGATAGAAAAGTCAAAATGACATGTATATAATTTTAACACACATTTACATAATCACTGTGAAATGCATGTCTGAAAACTGAAATATACACTGGGGTAAAGCTGATGACCGTAGCTGTAATTACGGTCATCCCAAGATGGCGGACATGGAATCAGGTAAGAATCTTTTTCGTCGATTAAATTGTTTCTATACTGTATTTTAAATTGCACATGCATTGGTACGATAGTAATCTATGAACTTATCACATGGAAATCACAAATTATGACTGAAAAATGTATATGAAAGAAAAAATCAGATTTAAAAAAATCGCTAAGATGACCATAGCTGAAAACTTCATCGGCGGTGCAATTACGGTCATCTCAGTTTTCAGTTACGGTCATCTTAGCGATTTTTTAAAATCTGATTTTCTCTTTCATATACATTTTTCAGTCATAATTTGTGATTTCCTTGTGAAAAGTTCACAGATTACTATCGTACTAATGCATGTGTCATTTATTATACATTATAAAAACAATTTAATTGACAAAAAAGATTCTTACCCAATTTCATGTCCACCATCTTGGGATGACCGTAATTACAGTTACGGTCATCAGCTTTACCCCAGTGAATATATATATTTTAAAAACATACTTTCTGTTCCTTCTGGTGGTGAGACAGGCCTTTCAATGCTGTCATTCTCTTGGAAAGAAGCTGAAATCAATCAAGGAATAATAATAAATTTTAAGAGTTATTTCTGATGTACCACTTTTCGATGGTTACATTATTACCCTTCAAACTTTCAATTATATAATATTCTGGAATGTATTTCAAAAATACTGTTTATCTCTAACAAGTGTACCGTTGTGTAATCCTATATGTTTTACTCTCTAAGCCTTGAATTGATTAACTGAATGTTATTTAAGGGTATACAGCAAACAAAGGTAACTCTGATACATTTTTTTACAACAGAGCTATTATCCGACAAACTAGTCAACAATGTTAAAATTATGAAGATACAATAAATGAATAAGAAGTTTTAAACATACTGTTTGCTTCTGTCATCACCTGGTCTGAATTCTCGTTTTCATTCTTGTCCTGTTGACGATCTGGAATACATTCAGGGTAATAATATATGTAGCTGCAATCTTGATATATTTAGTTTCTTTTTCAATTAATGTTACAAAATTAATCTTGCAGTATAGTATATTTACTACACAATAAAGAAGATTTATCTAAGATGCATACTATTTGAAATAAATAAGAAACAAATTTTTGGAAACACCGTGTTTGCAAAATCTTTGTTTTTTTCACTGATTAAATCATTCAAGTATGTTTTACCGATCTGAGTCTTTCACGTTTCACAAATGTCCAAACACTAAGGAGCAATTAACATGAATTGTATAAGATATCATTAAAATGATGTTACGACAACAAAAATTATTCATGATATTAAGATATTATTTTAGCAATAATGCTATTAAAGAGCAAAGACAGTAGTTTGCTGAGTAATACATTTCTGTTTAAAATATTTCAAAGTACATAAATATCAAAAACTGTGTGTTTTTTTAAGTAAAACGCCTGTTTATGACTTACCTGCATCAATTTTTTGTTTTTTTCGGGCAAATGCTGAAGACGACCCGAGAACATTGCAAAAAGTTGATGCAGGTAAGTAAAGATAGTGAAATAAACAGTCTTGAGCATGAAAAATCCAAACATACATGTATATTTATCTATTATCACTTACCAAATGTTGGTGCAGTAGGCAGTGAAGTACTTGTACTGGTCTCAGTTGAAGAGCTGTCTTTCGGCCTTTGTTTTTTACTTGCATTCTTCTTTCTTTGATCACATTCTTCTTCATCTATGCAAAACAATATTGTATGAAAAGGCTGTCCTTTGAATGTTGATTGCTCTTCTTATCAGTTACAGTAAACTTAACATTCACTGAAATTACTATACTCAGCTGCAGCTTGTTGACATAATTATGTTCGGTTTAAGTAAAAGGATATAAGGATGAATACAGAGAACATCATGAAAACAAAGGACAATATATATTATCAACCTTAAAATGGGAGAACCGTACAATTGATTCACTACCTTTTAAATGTCTATGTCTCCCATTTTAAGGCTGATAATATTTTTATACAAATTTGATTGCATAAAATTGTATTGTTTTGAGTGCTAAACCCAATGTGTTGATGTGTGTTTATTGATTTTTTGTGTAGCTATAAATAAAATAATTTGTTTAACTGCTTGGAGGCATGGCTAATTACTATAAACTTCATTCATAATGTAGCTATAAATAAAAGAATTTGTTTAACTGCTTGGAGGCGTGACTAATTACTATAAACTTCATTCATAACTACGGCTTTTAAAAGATTTTCCCATCCTATAACGTATTTTATGTATACACATCGGCTGTTAAAATCAGGGTGCCCACTGAGTTTTGAAACTGGGGGTACAATTGCTGTTTTTTCCTTAACTTTGTACCCCTGCATATAGAAAGTCCCTACAATTTTGGGGGTAAAAAACCTTCTGCAGAGGATAATTGGGCATGCTGTAAAATGCTGACTATAGCCAATGAAAAGATCTCATTTGAGGTCAAGTTTGTACAAACTGTATTTAGTGTTCTGTAACAATATACTTAAATTTCACAAGTAAACATATGAAGAGGTGTCATTTAAATGGTTCTGAAAGTAGACCCAAGTAAAAGTTCTGGTAACATCTTTACTTTAAACATATTTATTGTCAAACAAATACAGACAATGGTAACATCTCTGTGCCAAAATTGAAAAATACACATTTACTGATTTAGTATCAATACAGGAAGGCTTTATTTCGTTTGTGTGCGAATTGGGCATAAATTTACCACACAATATGCACATAGCTGAACATCCTTACCATCTGCCTCACTGTCTGAAAACCTCTTCTGTTTCCGTTTTCGGAGCCCCCTCCCTTCACTTTCATCAGAGCTGAGGTTAGATGTATACTCTGCATTTTTCGACAAATTCATTGCATTTTCATAATTTTCTGCAATTGAAAATAATTAATGTTACTTCAAATGAAAGTAATATGAAATAATGCTAATATTCATATAGTAGTCTCAGCCTCTTCAAGAAAAAAATAATCTCCTCTCATAAAGCCACTTCTGCTAAGTAATATTAAATAATACACAGTGGTTTAGTTGAAGAGATTTGCACAAAGGGAGATAATTCAAATTTTTAAAGTGGCTTAGCCTAACACCAGAAAAATGAATACTGAATTTGTATTATGTTTATTCCTTTTCTAATTTGATCTAATTTGTAAGTGTTGCACGTTGAGTTATTTACATCGATATAATCAATTAAATCACTAATAAGTTTAATATTTTCATTAGACATTATCCAAATATAAAGTTTTTCTGAATAAAGTCATTCAAACATTTCTGTCTATTGTTATTATAAAGGTAAGATATTCAGCTGTTCTCTTTGTCTATTGATAGTCAAAGATTTAGTCATGTAGGGTTTTGAGATTTTAACTTTGTTGTCCTTGGTGGAATTATAATGTCATTTCCGGTTTATCCTCTAATTCGATACCACCAGGTTAAATGCATGCAACTTTTTAAGCCATCATAATATTCATACATATAATGCTCACCTGTATAATGCAGAATCCTTACTGGATATTTTGCCCATTTTTCTTTGTCAGGAATTTCTGCCTTTCTGGCCCGAAATGAAATATTGGTTCTTGGCCAATAACAAAACATGCCCTACAATAAAAATGGCAATGTATAATTTGAGACAAAAAAGTTAAAAAATGTTTGCTGTGTTAAAATCAAGATATTTTTAATTATTGTTTACATTGTTCTGAAGTGAAAACACATTTATTTTCATGGTTGGAGGAAAATTATCTGTGAACATGTTTCTGGATAAGTGGCTTCAAATCTAAATATAAAAGGTACAGTAGATTACTAAAGTGTACAAGGGAATGTTACAGCCACTTAAAATACACCTGTGATGTAAATCTATTGTCAAAACTCTCCATTATTTTTAAGGAATGGAGAGTTATTGTTCTCTTTGTACTTTTAAGGTCCCACAAGGGGCAAACAATTTAATACTTTGTACTTTAGATACTATACACAGACTTTTTTTTGTTAAAAGATTAATAATTAATAAAATTAATAAAGTACAATGGGTGGATTTTAAGTTGGAGAATGTCCTTGTATCTCTCCATTTCTTAAAAACAATGGGCCTCGTCTCCATTATCTTTAAGGAATGGAGAGTTACTTGGACATTCTCCTATACATAAATCAGTCTAAAGTTTGTTTTTTGTTGAGTTTTACGTTTTCATGGTCAAGACAATGGAATAAAAACCCTGTTATAAAAAAATTGTCATTCATAAATTTAATTTGGCATAAGGAGCAGTTCATGGACATGTATAGATTATACACTTACATCTGGTTTACTTTCAATCCAGCATTGGGGAGAAATGCCAATGGAGGGTGGATTGTCTTCAACAAACTCCACAATTGCATAATCAAAGACCATCTGAAAATAAATTAATCTTAGAGTAACATGTCATTAAATACGTGTTTTAATTGGTTTTAAAAAGTTGAGGTTATTTCCATATGTACTGAATCTGAAAATAGATGTCGTTCCCAAGGCGTCGCATGCCGTTGTCATCAGTCTGGAATATGAGAGTTGTTTTCCAGGTGCTCTGTATGTAAAAACGGTCCAGCATCGACGTTTGCTCCAAACTTTTGTCAGTTTTTGTTGGAATTCATCTTAACATGATTGGGCTTTGTTAGTTCATATTGTCCGACATTGTAAAAGCTTTGGTTTTCAGTGTAGTATTTGTACTTATACTAGGTACATACAAACATATTCCTTCAAAAATCATGCAATATGGCTAGAACAACAACATCGTTGTCATCTTCCCTTTCAATCAAGATAGCCTGTTTATCCAGGTTCTTAGACGACACATATTCTACCATAGTGAATCTTTTATCAAACCTATAAACTCCTATTAGAGTCGCATGGTGTCTGAAAATAGGCTTCACTTCTTGTATAAACTCTACACAAAATCAAAAGATTTCCTTCCTCATCTCGGTTGTTTGTCTTGGACAATAGCTGACAGCATCTATTTATTCCAATTAAGAAAGCATTATCTGGTTGTCGCAAAGATAAATGTATTTCGCCATCTGATGTTTGCGACTCCCTACTATCAGAACCGTTCTGAAACTCCTTAATTCTTTTCACTATCTGGGTCAAAGGTTTCTTCCCTGATCTTACCATTTTTTTTATTCTATGCAAATAGTTTTCAAATCCAAATGCACCACAATCATCTAAACAACCATACTTTTTTGCATCATCAGAAATGTGCAGCATACTATGTACATTATAGACCAGGAATTCCTCTCCATATAGAATTCTTCCTTGACTGACGAATTACTGCAGAAGATTTCTTGCATAATTTACATGTTCATTCACTAATCGTGGGCACACTAAAATAGAAATGGATATACTCAATGACAGAAAATGAGCATAGAAATCAGGACGTAACACTCTTTTCAGAACTATTTTACCAGTGTATATCAAAAATTGTCTGAATTCAGTTGCCTTCCACCTGTCTATCTCTCTAAGGCCCCTAGGTTTACGGGCAAACCGTTTTGGAACAAACTTGGCCAAATCGGTCAATCTATTGCTTATTTCTTCGATGTTCTGTGCCGACATTCTAATGTGCCTAGGTCCTTTTCCTCTCATCCATAATAACAGCAGTCTTTTTACAACACCAAGGCAAGCTTGGTGCATGTAATCAATTGGAAACTGATTGACCATGTCTATATTTAAATGACAGAAGGGGGAAATTGTATGATGATGTTCTTCTTGCACTTGATTCCTGAAAGAATGGTCAGTTCTCAACTGAAGATTTCCGATGTCTTGGTAAGTTATTCTTCCACACCATACACCAGTTTGATTACATCTATCACAACCATAGTATCCACTGAACAACTTGACACCTTTGACCATTGCTTTTGCTGGTGCATCACATACAATACATTTCAAATTTACACTGATAAGCCTTCCATGATAGTTGAATCCCTGTTGTAATAAAGTGTCTATTTCATGTACAGATTCTTGTAAGAAATTAAGATTTTCAGGTTTTGTTGGGCCTATTGTTAGCACAAAAGGGAAGACTTTCTTTGGTTTCAATTGGATTTCACACAGAATTGGCCACAATGATGTATTATTACTTTTAAAAAGTGGAAGTCCATCTATATTAAGTGAAATATCTATAGAGTCTATGTTATCTCTTTCTGACTGTGGATACTGTTCAAAATTTTTAATAAGTTCACTTTCAATTCCAAAATTGAAATATTCCATTCCAGAAACAGATTGCGTTTCAACTACTCTGACTGTTTTCAATAGTGTACGAGCTGTAGATGGTAAACTGGAATGACCATGCTTTTTTAAAATCTTCAAAAGGGCATCTAAAGCATTATGATTTACTTGAAACTGGTTAGTCCAGTTAACAAGATCATCTGCTAGTATATCCTCCTCCTCCATACTACTACTGTCCGAATAGATAGACAATGCCGCATATTTATCAACGGTGTCCCAGTCTATACCGTCATCTGAACTCTTACTATTTTCGTCAGCCTCGGAATCTTCTCTTCTACCATCAACATCTAACAAGTGTTCATTAATTTGACCATCTGAGAAAGAAATTCCAACCTGGACTTCATGCAATTGCTGAGAATTATATGCACTACTGAGAGGTACATGGAACGATGAACAAGGATCAGTTATCTCACATTCTTCTTCACTACTGGAGACGGCTACAAAGTGTTTTGATCTTAGTCTAGCATTTGCCATCCATTTTCTTTTGTACTCCCTTCTTTTTTTCTTTCTATCTGACATCCTCCTGTGACAATAAAAAGTTAAAATCTACATATGTATTATCGCTATTGTTTATTTTCCCTTTGATGTTTAAAACCAATAATTTTGATGTTTAAAACCAAAAATTTAGAGAAAATGCTAAGCAGTCAAAATAATTTTTCTGGGATCACTTAAATTACCAGGTTTTTACTACATAATTTTCAATTAAAACTGCTTTCAATAGCCTTATATTATTTTATGGGTACATTGCAGATGCATTCTAACTGAAACTATCAAAATTTATCAGAAAAAATTTGTAGGATTGAAAAAAATCCAATCATGATATCGCCATATTCTATATTTGAAGTCAACAAACTGTTGCATGATGAATTTTTTTAAATTCTTAATATCAACCATATTTTCAATATTATATGCCCTTCTACTGCAAAAGCACATTCAATAACATATTCCCAATAACTATAAAGTCATAAATAAAAATAAAATGAGTTGCAATACCCTCTGTCCATGTATATCCACAGGGGTTAGGTGCGTCCGAAAAAAACAACAAAAAAAAACTATATAATACTACAACTACAAGGGGGCGAACTCACTTGCTTCCATTTTTTTAAGTCGTCGTGTTAAATTGATCGTAACTTCGGAACGCCTTAATATTTTCAAAAAATGTTTCCACCAGTCGAAAGTCAAGTAATTTTCCTTTCCAAAGAGACCCCAATTGTTAGTGTAGGCCTCCGAACTGCTGAGGTATCATACACGAACCAAAACAAAACGGCGTGAAAATCCGAAGTCGTACAAACGTTGGGTTGACCACTTCCCATCTGTGTACAGACTTTCCCATGCGTAAACGAGTCATTTTGACTAGCTAAATACTTTCATCCATTCAAATTATGATAAAATTTCTTACCTTACGCCAATTTATATGTCCTTTAAGTCTGTTTTTGAAAGAAATCCCACTTGCATCCTTGACAAACGCCATAGACGTGAAAATTGAGAGAGTTCTAACGGGCTTTTTGATTGGCTGAAACAGATTGAGCGGAGGGAGGCGCGAAATTTTTTGGGGTATTTCGTTTGAAAAATCACGATTTTACGCCAAAAAAATCATATTTTTTCCAATTTTAGGGGGGCGCGCGCCCCCCCCCCCCCCTGGATCCGCCTCTGTGAACGTTATAAGTTTACTTATCTTTTAGTTAGAGAATTACGTAAACAAGTAACGTTAAATGAATGTCACTTGAACATTTTTTATTCAATATTTTATTGCAACGTTGCAAAACGTCTTGAGAACGAAATATAATAACGTTCTTAATCTGTTTCGATGCAACGTTTATTTTAAACGTTAAAAATACGTTATAATAATGTTATATTTTAACGTTATTGCAAGGTTTATAAGTAAACGTAAACATATACGTTATTCAAACGTTATATAAATGTTACAAAAAAACGTATAACATGTAACGTTAGTTATACGTTGTACAAACGTTATCATTTTACGTTACATTTTGGTTTAATACATAACGTAAAACACTAAACGTTAGTTAATCGTCAGTAGAACGTTTAATATTAAACGTTAATAATAGGACGTTGCAAAAACGTTTAAAAAACATTAAAATTTAACATTGTAATTAGGTCACTAGGTAACGTTTATTTTTTACGTTGATATAACATTATAATAACGTTATTTTTGTACGTTACCTAACTATAACGTTACTTTAACGTTACACTTACGTTACGTGTTTGCTGGGTTTAGACCTTTCCTTTGTATTGAATCAAGCTTCTTCAACTGACTGTCATTTCCAATTTGCCAGATACTGCTGGCATATGATAGAATGGATCCTACAAGGCTTTGATAAATCTGGATAAGAATTCTTGATGAGATTTTTGCTATTCCTTTAATTTGGCGTAATATTCCTTCTGTTCTGGAAGCTTTTTGCTCGAGGATGTTGATGTGAGAAGAAAATGTCAATTTCTCATCTAATGTCAAGCCTAAAATCTTAGGAGTTGGATTGTATTTCAATGATTTCCTATTTAGACTAATACTGATGTTGTCTTTTATCATGCCAGTTCTTGAAAAAACGCAGTATTCAGTTTTTTCGAAATTCATGTTTATTCTCCACTTCTTGGTTCATTTGTGTATTGACTATAGATCTTTTTGTATTTCTGCTTCAAGAGATGTTGGTTCTTTTCCTGTGATCCAAATAGTTCCATCGTCAGCAAATTTAATTTTGTTAGATTTTGTTTGGGAGAATATGTCTTTGATGAATACATTAAATAGAATAGGAGAAATAACAGATCCTTGTGGCAGTCCAATTCCAGTTTGGAACCAATTTCCAGTGATCTTATTAACAACACAACGGGCTTCTCTATGACTGAGGAATGTGTTTATCCAAGTCCATAATTTGCCTTTAACACCAACATGAGCTGATTTTACTAATAAGCCTTCTCTCCATACGCTATTGAAAGCCTTTTCTAGATCAATGAAGACAGCTACTGTACTCTCTTTTTGGTTAAACCTATTGAATATTGACTGTACAAATGTAAGCAGTGCATTGGTTGTTGAACAAAAGTGTCGGAATCCCTCCTGTTCTTTATCTAAGATGTTATTGCTTTCAAAGTATGCTTCCAGTCTAATAGTTACAATTCTTTCCATTAATTTTCCCACTACGCTGGTCAAGCTGATTGGTCTGTAAGCAGATGGTATGTTGTAGCTTGATTTGTTCATATTCTTTAAGAATTTGACACTGGCTTGTCTACATTGAATGCAGGGGCGGATCCAGGGGGGGGGGGGGCGCACCCGGCGCGCACCCCCCCTAAAATTGGTAAAAAATATGATTTTTTGGCGTAAAATCGTGATTTTTCACACGAAATATCCCAAATATTTTCGCGCCTCCCTCCGCTCGGCGCATTTTTTTTAAGTGCGCCCCCCCTAACTTGAAATCCTGGATCCGCCCCTGGAATGGGAAGGATAGCGTTTTCCCTAGTCCGAGATTCCTCTGTCGTTTAACGGCATTGATAAAGTTGCTTGTAGCCGTTCAACGACAGAGCGTGCTATATACGGAAAACAGCGGATTTGCTTCTCCAACACTGGGTAAGCACATTTCCACGTTTCGTGGCTATCGGATTTTATTTTCTATCATAAACCTTATATAAATCGCTTCACCAATCATTTTTCTATTCATTCATAAACATCTTACCCTCAGAAAGTGGTGTTACACTCCATTACAGCACGATTTTGCCTTAGATCCTATGATTTCGACATTTGTCTTCCATTTTTCAAACATTTGTCACGTGACTACGAGACAACTACGATTACCGCAATGTATCATGGGAGATGATTTGCATATAAACAAACAAACAAATATTTTTATTGCCAATCATAGGCGCCTGTTAAGGCAGAACAATTAACATAAAATTTAATACAGTTGATTATATTGATTGATAATGATTTTAACAGCAAATTTAGTGAATTACAGAAAACCATAAGAAAAAAAAATGTAGTACCTTGTCCAAAAACAAAAAGGGGGAATGTAACACATGCTCTTTCCGAAGCCCGTTGGTAACACTCTGCCATTGAATCTTTTCTTTCCAACACATTCTGTATTATTTCCTTCTGCTCTGCTTTGATCTGTAGATGGACTGTTTGTCCTGCAGAATACGCTTAAATGTATCGTCTTCCATGTGATTTGAATGTTGTTTACGTATGCAAATAATGCTCCAAATAATTTGGCACGCTGCATTAATTAGCTCCCATCATGCAATGCGTTGCTGTCATCATTCAGTTAGTATCGCGAGATCACGTGTGTAGATTCGAAAATGGAAGTCAAATGGCAGAATAATACGATTTAAGGCAAAATCGTGCTGTAATGGAGTGTAACACCACTTTCTGAGGGTAAGATGGTTATGAATGAATAGAAAAATGATTGGTGAAGCGATTTATATAAGGTTTATGATAGAAAATAAAATCCGATAGCCACGAAACGTGGAAATGTGCCGATCCTATGGCCGGTGAGGCAAATTCGATGGTTTCCGTACATAGCACCCTCTGTCGTTGAACGGCTACAAGCAACTTTATCAATGCCGTTAAACGACAGAGGAATCTCGGACTACGTTTTCCCATGAAGTGTTCATAAGCATGAGTAATGCAGATACTAAAGGTTCTCCTGCATGTATAAATAATTCTGGAAAAAAGCTGTCTGGGCCTGGAGATGATGCCTTCTTTAATTTGAATTATTGCACCTTCTAGTTCTTCCATATAAAAAATCTAAAAAGTTCGTAAAATTATTGACCGGAGATATTAGTCTTTATCCGACATTGTTGGCAAAATTAGGCAACACGTACGAATTTCCGGTTTAAAGATGTCGAATTTTCCACCACTTCCACAGGTTTAAATGCTCTTTATACACAATTTTACCCCATCAATTGTCTTTATCATTTCTAATATATACAAACCATAACTGGTAGAATATAGAGACATAATAGAATCATGATCGCATGACTTTGTGTAGTAGTAAATCGATAACATGAACTTCATTCATGCAATTTATGTCGCGACTGGGCGTTTTATTCTATATAAAAAGGAGACTACTTCCAGTATTTTGCGTAGCAATATAAAATAGAATAGAAGGGGTCAATCTACTAACTGTTGATACCAAAGATTTTGGAATTTAACGTCACAAAATGCATCAAGAATGCTCAAGGACCTTGAACTGCCACTTCTACAAGAGAGAAGGAAGCAACTCCGATGATAATAAATAAGCTTTATTTAGAGTCGGCATGGTTAAAACAACATACAACATAAGCTCTGTTGAGCTTTTAACCGACATAACATTGTCATTCATGTTCAAGGTGGTTGAGGGGTTGATGCCAGCCATACCATCATCCGTTTATTTTGAGCCAGTACCAAGCAAGCACAGAATTTGAGCCACGTTTTAGTGACTTTAAGTGTACAAACATTGTGACATCGCATGAACTGCGCAAAACGTGGAAATACTAACATAGTTTATAGAGATTCATTTTTTGTGAGGACAGTACACGATTGGAACCAACTGGACAATTCAACTGTTAGTGTAACTTCTGTAGAGGCCTTTAGTCTAGAACCTGTCTCCAGTGCCTGAAATGAGGGCCAGCCTCTGGGTTGTGCGAAAAAAATTATTTGGGCCAGTAAAATATTAAGAGTCACTGGCCCAAATGGCATAATGGTGACCCATAAATTTGGTGACAATTTTTTATGAAAAAAAGACATCAGATATCAATATATAAACAGTTTTCAGGTTAATTGTTTTTTTTATCAATAACATTGAAATTCATTCTTTCGTTAGTCTCACAGGGGTTGGGGCTCTTCAAGGTAATTTTGGTACAGTAACGGGTGTGCAGCTGAAATTGCGAAAACACCCCAATGCATATATTGCTATCAAATGAAACCTGAATTTACTTGTTATAACCTTTTCGGCAACATTGACGCCATTGGCTTGGGTGGTCTCAAGAAACGATGCTAGTCCTTCGGATGGAGACAATAAAAGGCTGGTTTGTGTAAGGGGAGATCAATGCCATGATCACATTAAAGACATCTGGAAAAGAGTAGACTAATGCCACTACAAGGACTGCTCTTGCACTCCCCAAAGTGAAGAGTGACATCACTTGTTTCAATCCACTATGAAGAAATGATTTTAAAGTAAAATAACCTCTCAGTTCGGGGTAATGTCAGTTGGTTATTCATTCCAAACAAATATCATGTTGAAATAACAAACGGTGCTGTCATTTTCTGTTATATAAACAACTGTTAACTTTTCCTGTTATTTTTTAATTTGTAAACAAAAATTCTGGTTCCAAAAAAGAAAACACTCCCAATTGTCATTAAAATGTAGCCGTGTACGTATAGAGATGAACTATGAAAAGTTTAAAAGAAGTGACAGGCCAGATCGTTTCCGTAGTTTGACATTACTGTCAACGATTTTCTCTCCGTTGTTGTGGAAAAGTTTTTCAATGATTACCTAAGGATTGACACAAAAAGGTTTCCGATTTCTGTAAAATGAAATTCGTACATTTCCGAACCGTGGAAGATACCACGGCAGATGATGGCAGATCGCAAACATTATAAGTTGACAGAATTCTCTTTATTGCTCACAACTTTCCACTTCATCCGTGAAAGTTAACAATTTTAATAATTAAATCATAAAGAAACCGAAAAACACGTTTCTTTTCTAATATTTAGTGAATACTTGTGTATTACATGAAAACGTGTAGGAAACGTGTATTGATTGGCTCGATAAAAATAAATAATTGAGGAGAACAGTAAATTACATTAGCTGTGTATTCGTTGGCTACAAAAATGTATATGGACCAATCGCTGTGCTCGTAGCAAACCGTTTTCGACTAGAACAGAAGAGTTATCTACCGTTGAAGTTACAGTTTATGTCGGTTTCGGTAAAACAACAATTTTTTAACGTTTTTTTAGGCAATCGCCCAGACTTTTTTTGTTGGGCCAGTGACTACCTAATTTGGAGCAGCTTTTGGTCGCCCGAATAAGATATTAGTTGCATTTGGCGACTGGGCAACCGTCCATTTCAGGCACTGTGTCTCTCGCACGACTAATTTACATGCGCTCTCCCCCGTTGACCATATGCCAGTAGTGGATCATTGTCAACGTACTTTGATACAGATACAGAAAGTCAATGAAACATATATTGATATAAAAATATGACATTTCAAACATAAAACATACATTTTGTAGGACCATGTTGACTATTCACATATGTTACTATCCATGAATATATGCAAACAGGACAGACATCTATTTTACCCTTCTGGAACTAATAGTCCATCAGCAGAGGTTTCAACCCAGTGATAGTAATAAAATCGTAGATATTGAATTTAGTTCACACAATATGTTTCTGGAATGACCTTCATCAGGTATGCTCAAAACCAAAATAATTTAAAAGTCTTTGGGAGGAAGAACACCAAAGGACCTTAACAGGAGAGCCAAAGTCGACTAAGGTCACATGTGCCTGAGGGAGGAGAATCTTGGTTTTAATAATATTTACATGACTTAGGAACTGAACATTTTTATAAAGGACATGTAATAAACCATGTGTAGGTGCCGAAGCACTAAATACTGGACGGATGATACCCGCAGCGACTGATTGTCCATATGTTATATTATATCACATGAGGCTAAATCAAGCAGTATCAGTGGTGTAATGGTTAGCGTGTTTGTCTTGAGTGCGGTAGATGGTGAGACTACAAAATTGATATTTGTTGCTTCTCCACTAAGCATGCATCACTAAAGAGTAAGAGCAAAGACTGATTGACTCAGAATCAGAATAATGTGTCTGAGTAGAGCAAAATGTCTACCTGTGGACTGTTGTTTCAGTGAGCTAACACTATTAAAATCCAACTCTGCGTGTTGGTCTAGTACAAAGTGGACATCATTATCAACTCATCAAAATGTAACATGTTCTCATCATGATATAGCTAAAGAAATTGGTCAATTGGCATTAAACAATAATCATTCACTCACTCACTCGGGCTAATTTGTAAGAAAAGTGTATCAGAAAACTTTAATGATAAAGGGTATCTTAAATTAAAAAAAAAATTGTGTTGACCTATATTTTTAGTTTTCATCTTTATACACATGAGACCATTAAAGTAATTTAATCCAATTCCTTTTCATATAATGTTTTAATGTGACTGGAAAGATTTTGAAAATGTATATTTTTGTTTTGTTTTTTTATAGTCATTATTGTGTATTTTGTATGTTGGTATCCTCTTTATACACATACAAATAAAATATTATAAAGGTTGATAAAAATATGACAAATACATGTAGCTGAACTTTAAGTTGATAAAAAAAAAATGAAATTTAAGTAATAGGGAATTATAGAGATAGAGTGACTCAATGTTAGGTCATTATAACATTGAAAAACTGTGTCAGTGGGCCATCAATAGGAAACTTGGGTGTTTAGGAATACTACACATGGATGCTTTCACTGCTTAATATATATTTTAATGGTTTCTTTGGCTAAAATTATACTGGTAAATATAAATTGAGAATTTTAGAAATTTACTTAGGAATGTATTTGTTTCAAAATTAATTTAAGAAAATGCTGTCTTCATGATACTTACATTGTCATACTAGTTGATTTACATTTTTGATATTTCATTTTAGATTGCTGGAAGCCATGCCACTATATATGAAGCATATTACAATCAGGTATGTTTGTCAAAGATTAGTTATTTGTTTGAAGAGCTATTTTATTGTAATTTTGCCATATTTGGGCATGTTTTTACCTCCCTGTTATTATGTAATTGTTCCCATTCATGTATGTGACCATTCACTTTCACAAATAGATCACTTGTGGACATATACAAAAATTTGCATACATATCTAATGTGGAAAATACTGAAATTAAACCCACCAGTGTTAGAATGGTATTGTTGAGTAGATTGTTGTTTTGTTCTCCCTTGAAGGTATTTGAACTCACATCATTGATACACTACAGCACAAAATGCTTAGCCTTATGGCCAACACACCACTTGACCACATCCGTCATATATAAATATATAGCTTAAATAGTCCAGGTGCTACCTTGTTTTGTGAGGCGAATCTAGGGATAGACAAAAAATCACATAAGGCATGTGTTATTTATTTTTTAGTTTGACAGCATTCTAACTCAGCCATTTTAATATATTGTATAGGATGACGAAGAATTCTTCATACAGTCACTAAAAATAAAGTATATTAAACATCTTAAGCAAGTGACAATCTTATAATATATTTCCCCAATTGGATTTCAAAGTTACTTTAAATACTAGGTTAATACTAAATATATATATGTGACTGAAAATTTAACCCAACAGTAAATTAGAGTTTTGAGCTATATATATATATATTGTTACAGCAAAATATTTTTCACCAATATTCGCTTATTTTTTTTAAATGTATTCAATTTCAGGCTGATCCAAAAGGATCAGGAAGTATTGGTGCTTTAGATGCTGCCAACTTCTTAAAGAAATCTGGACTTAAAGATACTGTACTTTCCCAGGTAAGTTAAAGTTATATGTTTAAAATTTGTAGTGACTTTAAAGCCTGGGTTGTGACATGCTAAAATTCAAAGATAATATGGTATGTCTGATATCAACCATGTTGATGGTGTCATAATATTTCTAGTGTCATTAAAAAAACATTTGTTAATTTCTGTTTAAGTTCCTTTGGAAACAAAAACAGAGAAGAAGAGTTACTTATTATGTCTGGCAAAGACAAAAATAAATTCTTAAAAAACAGTATATCTTGTCTGATTATCAATGTGTAAATACTGTATAGAGAAGTACTAAGTTTTTCATGGTTTTAGCACTTATTGAAATAATGAAATTGAAAGAATAATTAACTGTTAAATGTCCATTATATATAAAGACCTCTAATTTCTTTTAATTAGAAAAATATATATTATTCAGAAAAATACTTGATACATAAATCAGCAGGAGCTACCTGTGCAATCAGTGCCTATCACCACTAAAGTTGTTAGTTCGAATCCCGTTCATGGCGAAGTGTACTTGATACAACATTATGTGATAAAGTGTGTCAGTGACTTGCGACAGGCCAGTGGTTTTCCCCGGTTACTCCGATGTCCTCCACCAATAAAACTGACGATATAGCTGAAATGTTGTTGAAAGTGGCGTTAAGCGCCATAACCCTAACACTAAGCCATAAATCAGGATTATTTTAGCATAATATTTATCTAATTCTTGAATTTCTATTGATAGATATGGGATTTATCAGATCCAACAGGAAAAGGATATTTAGAGAAACCAGGATTTTATGTAGCCCTGAAGATGGTAGCATTATCTCAGAGTAATCAAGATTTGAATTCAAACAGTCTAACAACTGATGCACAACCACCAAACTTGGTTTGTTTATATAATAGTATAAACTAAGATCTATGATGGCCATTAAATATATATTCATTTTTTATCTTTTATAAAATTTGATATAGTTTTATAACAAAGCTTAGCCATGTAACCTTGACAATAATCAACTTAGTGAAGGGAGATAAGCCACTCAAATATTCCATTGCTCAAATTGCTAAAAAAAAAACAACAACAGATACATTACTATAAAAACATACATATTAGGAAGAAGTTTCTATTATTTTAAATGGGCTATGCAAATAAAGTAAGGTCATTTTTGAGAAACAAATGAATTAAATTTTAGTTAGGTCAAGCAAAATTAATTACTTGATTCTCAGGCCAGTGCGCATGTTTATTTGGATGCCACGGTACCAATTTTATTGGCAACTGAAAAAAGTCCTGCTGCAGGTTTTTTTTCAATTTCTGAAAAAATTCAGCATACTGTTTAGTATTTACGTTGGTCTTTTAAATGCTTCATTATTACCTTGAAATGACTGTTTCTTTCAAACACTGGAAAGATCATATGTTTTCTAACTCCATAGTTTTAATTCATCAAAGTTGTCTCCCCTGGAGTGTAATAGGAGAGTTTTCTGATGCATCTTCTCTTTTGGAACTTTTTACAGCTTGAACAAGTTGAATATGGAAGAAGAACCTGACAAGATGTGTCCTCATAATATGAATTCATATCAAGTGTTTACAAAAGTGGGCAGGAGCAGCAAAATTATAAAATAGCAACAAAACAAAAAAGCCCTCTCCTATTTTTAGAAAACTGCCCTGAGAACCAAGTAATTAATATTGTTGGCCAAATACATGTGGCATTGCATGATTTTTGAAAACATAAATTTGTGTGTGCAACTAATATTTGTTATTTTCACAAGACAAAAAATGGCAATAATTAGTTAGCAAATGTTGTTTCATGCTGGTTAAATAAAAGAAAATCTAACAAATGTTAAAATATATACCCATAAACCCCACTGTTCAGTAATTGAAAACTTGTCTGAGGTAATTTGGTTGGAATTTGTATTTAAATTGTACATATACAGGGTTCGACACTAATGCTAGCCCGCTAGCCCGAGACTAGTAAAACATGATCAGGGCTAGTTAAAGTCCCGATAAGCGTAGCCCTGTGGTCTAGTAAATTTTATTATTTACCAAAACGGCAAAAGCTGTTTTGAATTCTAAATCCGATGTAGACTGGTTATTTTTTTTAATTCTGTTAACGGGAACCAGTTACTTTCGATTTAAAGTGTCATAATCATGCTAGCGCTTTCTTCCATGCGATTGTCAATCTGTATGAAAAAGAGTCAGATTCCGCGTCAGAATCATATTTGCGCTTTCATCCGTACGATGTTCGGACTTCAAATTTGACACAGAGGAATAATAAAATGAGTTTACATAAATTTATGGGGCTTGCCTTGAATTACAAACAATCCTATCAAGCTTCAAATTGAACTTGATAAAAAGGGGCTACAATGAACTTGAAATTGATGACAATATAAATCATGCATTATCTAATAACAGAGCCGAATTTTTAAACAAGAAAAGCAAAAAACATACGAAGGAAATTCCTTTGGTGCTTTCAACTAAATATACCCCATGTATCAGAAAGATAAAACAGTGTCTAGTCAAACATTGGCAATTGTTAAAACATAATGAGATCTGTAGAGACATTTTTACAAAGGAACCAATTATTGCTTATAAAAAGCATAGAAACTTGGGGGACATATTGACCTCCTCGAAAATAAATAGGTATACGAACTTGGAAAAGGCAGATCCCTGACGATGGCGTGCCTTATTAAAACGCCGAAACACTAATTTAGTGTAGGATCGAGTTCGACAATTAAGATATACATGTACATGTATTATGTTATCAAAATTAATTTTATCACTGAAGATACAAAGATTTTTTCTTATATTGAGAAACAGCTTAAAACATAAAATGAAGATTAAAAACCCCTAAATTAGAGGTAAAAGTCGGTTGTGGTTATTTCTTAATGATGGAAAACATGGATGTTGGGTGTCAATTTTATTTATCTACTAATGAATAAAATATATTTGCAAACTGTCCCATTTTTTCGCAGTTTTCAAATTCACAATAAAAAAAACCATCAAACTTTTAATTTGCTCTACAAAAAACTAGTTGAAATTCAGAAATTGAATTGTTCCAAATCAGCAAAAATATAGCTCAGGCCATTTACATGGCCCTCGTGACAAGGACTACCAAAATTTTGGAAGGGCTAGTTAAATTACTACTAGCCCTTTGGACTAGTATACTGAAGAAGTTAGTGTCAAACCCTGCATATATTTGTAGAACAGAATTTTAATGATATAAGTTTTGTTTTTCTAGGGTCCGGTTGATCTTACACCAAAACATGAGCCAACTGTACCTGATGCCGGTGGTGGTATACCATGGAAAGTAACAGTTAGTATTATTTTGTAGCTTACTCATAAATGCTTAGAATATTGATGAAAAGTTCTGATCCATAATGAGTTTATGATAATTAATCTTGTCACATATACTTGTTTGTCTTTTTTCCAATTTTGATTTTTTTTTGTGGAAAAATATAAAGAGATATTTTAGAATTATTCAATGAAATATCTGAAAGATAAGAATAATTTGAGATTGATTTCTGTATGTTTCAAAGATTTCTCAAATGATTGTGACACTATTCACTTTCAGAACACATAATACAATATAACATGTTTGAAATTTCTATGATTATCTCTCAAATACATCATCCTTGTTTGACTTCATTTTGATTAATGTAACACAATATTTATTTGCAGATATATTTTAGATCACTTTATCAAACACCATTTCAGATTTTGACTGATATATTTTATTAGTTTTAAACTTTTAAAATTTCTCTGAAATTGTTGATTTTACAAAATTTGTGTTGAATTTTTTAGGGGTTGTTTCATATTTAGCTCACCTGACTAAGATCAATTCAGGCTCAATCGATGTCTTCCTATCCAATGCTATTTACATTATTTGCTGAAATTTGTTATACAGCTACCATTACTAAATACATGTATATAAAGGGCACTCAAGGAATCATGAAAATGTGTCCTTTTATAAGCAGTTGCACTTTATATACAGGTTCATATTATATGCACTATTCTTTAATGGAAATAAGATGACAACCCTTTATAGACAATGATGTGTTATATAGAAGTGCCCTTCATAGACAATGATTTGTTATATAGAAGTGCCCTTCATAGACAATGATGTGTTATATAGAAGTGTCCTTCATAGACAATGATGTGTTATATAGAAGTGCCCTTTATAGCCAATGATGTGTTATATAGAAGTGTCCTTCATAGACAATGATTTGTTATATGATGTGTTATATAGAAGTGCCCTTCATAGACAATGATGTGTTATATAGAAGTGCCCTTCATAGACAATGATGTGTTATATAGAAGTGCCCTTCATAGACAATGATGTGTTATATAGAAGTGCCCTTCATAGACAATGATGTGTTATATAGAAGTGCCCTTCATAGACAATGATGTGTTATATAGAAGTGTCCTTTATAGACAATGATGTGTTATATAGAAGTGCCCTTGATAGACAATGATGTGTTATATAGAAGTGCCCTTCATAGACAATGATGTGTTATATAGAAGTGCCCTTCATAGACAATGATGTGTTATATAGAAGTGCCCTTCATAGACAATGATTTGTTATATAGAAATGCCCTTCATAGACAATGATGTGTTATATAGAAGTGCCCTTCATAGACAATGATTTGTTATATAGAAGTGCCCTTCATAGACAATGATGTGTTATATAGAAGTGCCCTTCATAGACAATGATTTGTTATTTAGAAGTGTCCTTTATAGACAATGATGTGTTATATAGAAGTGCCCTTCATAGACAATGATTTGTTATATAGAAGTGTCCTTTATAGAAAATGATTTGTTATATAGAAGTGCCCTTCATAGACAATGATTTGTTATTTAGAAGTGTCCTTTATAGACAATGATTTGTTATATAGAAGTGCCCTTCATAGACAATGATTTGTTATTTAGAAGTGTCCTTTATAGACAATGATTTGTTATATAGAAGTGCCCTTTATAGACAATGATGTGTTATATAGAAGTGCCCTTCATAGACAATGATTTGTTATTTAGAAGTGTCCTTTATAGACAATGATTTGTTATATAGAAGTGCCCTTCATAGACAATGATTTGTTATATAGAAGTGCCCTTTATAGCCAATGATTTGTTATATAGAAGTGCCCTTCATAGACAATGATTTGTTATATAGAAGTGCCCTTCATAGACAATGATTTGTTATATAGAAGTGCCCTTTATAGACAATGATGTGTTATATAGAAGTGTTCTTCATAGACAATGATGTGTTATATAGAAGTGCCCTTTATAGCCAATGATGTGTTATATAGAAGTGTCCTTCATAGACAATGATTTGTTATATAGAAGTGCCCTTCATAGACAATGATGTGTTATATAGAAGTGCCCTTCATAGACAATGATGTGTTATATAGAAGTGCCCTTCATAGACAACGATGTGTTATATAGAAGTGCCCTTCATAGACAATGATGTGTTATATAGAAGTGCCCTTCATAGACAATGATTTGTTATATAGAAGTGTCCTTTATAGACAATGATGTGTTATATAGAAGTGCCCTTCATAGACAATGATGTGTTATATAGAAGTGCCCTTCATAGACAATGATTTGTTATTTAGAAGTGCCCTTTATAGCCAATGATTTGTTATATAGAAGTGCCCTTTATAGACAATGATTTGTTATATAGAAGTGCCCTTTATAGCCAATGATTTGTTATATAGAAGTGCCCTTTATAGCCAATGATTTGTTATATAGAAGTTTCCTTTATAGCCAATGATTTGTTATTTAGAAGTGCCCTTTATAGCCAATGATTTGTTATATAGAAGTGCCCTTTATAGCCAATGATTTGTTATATAGAAGTGTCCTTCATAGACAAGGATTTGTTATATAGAAGTGTCCTTCATCATAGACAATGATTTGTTATATAGAAGTGCCCTTTATAGCCAATGATTTGTTATATAGAAGTGCCCTTTATAGCCAATGATTTGTTATATAGAAGTGCCCTTTATAGACAATGATGTGTTATATAGAAGTGCCCTTCATAGACAATGATTTGTTATTTAGAAGTGTCCTTTATAGACAATGATTTGTTATATAGAAGTGCCCTTCATAGACAATGATTTGTTATATAGAAGTGCCCTTTATAGCCAATGATTTGTTATATAGAAGTGCCCTTCATAGACAATGATTTGTTATATAGAAGTGCCCTTCATAGACAATGATTTGTTATATAGAAGTGCCCTTTATAGACAATGATGTGTTATATAGAAGTGTTCTTCATAGACAATGATGTGTTATATAGAAGTGCCCTTTATAGCCAATGATGTGTTATATAGAAGTGTCCTTCATAGACAATGATTTGTTATATAGAAGTGCCCTTCATAGACAATGATGTGTTATATAGAAGTGCCCTTCATAGACAATGATGTGTTATATAGAAGTGCCCTTCATAGACAACGATGTGTTATATAGAAGTGCCCTTCATAGACAATGATGTGTTATATAGAAGTGTCCTTTATAGACAATGATGTGTTATATAGAAGTGCCCTTCATAGACAATGATGTGTTATATAGAAGTGCCCTTCATAGACAATGATTTGTTATTTAGAAG
Organism: Bathymodiolus brooksi; assembly: GCA_963680875.1. Lineage (NCBI taxonomy): Eukaryota > Metazoa > Mollusca > Bivalvia > Mytilida > Modiolidae > Bathymodiolus > Bathymodiolus brooksi. The sequence goes on from OY804575.1 coordinate 152,481,636, forward strand.
TGCCCTTTATAGCCAATGATTTGTTATATAGAAGTGCCCTTTATAGACAATGATTTGTTATATAGAAGTGCCCTTTATAGCCAATGATTTGTTATATAGAAGTGCCCTTTATAGCCAATGATTTGTTATATAGAAGTTTCCTTTATAGCCAATGATTTGTTATTTAGAAGTGCCCTTTATAGCCAATGATTTGTTATATAGAAGTGCCCTTTATAGCCAATGATTTGTTATATAGAAGTGTCCTTCATAGACAAGGATTTGTTATATAGAAGTGTCCTTCATCATAGACAATGATTTGTTATATAGAAGTGCCCTTTATAGTCAATGATTTGTTATATAGAAGTGCCCTTTATAGCCAATGATTTGTTATATAGAAGTGCCCTTTATAGCCAATGATTTGTTATATAGAAGTGCCCTTCATAGACAATGATTTGTTATATAGAAGTGCCCTTCATAGACAATGATTTGTTATTTAGAAGTGCCCTTTATAGCCAATGATTTGTTATATAGAAGTGCCCTTTATAGCCAATGATTTGTTATATAGAAGTGTCCTTTATAGACAATGATTTGTTATATAGAAGTGCCCTTTATAGCCAATGATTTGTTATATAGAAGTGCCCTTCATAGACAATGATTTGTTATTTAGAAGTGCCCTTTATAGCCAATGATTTGTTATATAGAAGTGCCCTTTATAGCCAATGATTTGTTATATAGAAGTGCCCTTTATAGACAATGATTTGTTATTTAGAAGTGCCCTTTATAGCCAATGATTTGTTATATAGAAGTGTCCTTTATAGACAATGATGTGTTATATAGAAGTGCCCTTTATAGCCAATGATTTGTTATATAGAAGTGCCCTTCATAGACAATGATTTGTTATTTAGAAGTGCCCCTTATAGACAATGATTTGTTATATAGAAGTGCCCTTTATAGACAATGATTTGTTATATAGAAGTGCCCTTCATAGCCAATGATTTGTTATATAGAAGTGCCCTTTATAGCCAATGATTTGTTATATAGAAGTGCCCTTTATAGACAATGATTTGTTATGTAGAAGTGTCCTTTATAGACAATGATTTGTTATTTAGAAGTGCCCTTTATAGCCAATGATGTGTTATATAGAAGTGCCCTTCATAGCCAATGATTTGTTATATAGAAGTGCCCTTTATAGCCAATGATTTGTTATTTAGAAGTGCCCTTTATAGCCAATGATGTGTTATATAGAAGTGCCCTTTATAGCCAATGATGTGTTATATAGAAGTGCCCTTTATAGCCAATGATTTGTTATATAGAAGTGCCCTTCATAGACAATGATTTGTTATTTAGAAGTGCCCTTTATAGCCAATGATTTGTTATATAGAAGTGCCCTTTATAGCCAATGATTTGTTATATAGAAGTGCCCTTTATAGACAATGATTTGTTATTTAGAAGTGCCCTTTATAGCCAATGATTTGTTATATAGAAGTGTCCTTTATAGACAATGATGTGTTATATAGAAGTGCCCTTTATAGCCAATGATTTGTTATATAGAAGTGCCCTTCATAGACAATGATTTGTTATTTAGAAGTGTCCTTTATAGACAATGATTTGTTATATAGAAGTGCCCTTTATAGACAATGATTTGTTATATAGAAGTGCCCTTTATAGCCAATGATTTGTTATATAGAAGTGCCCTTTATAGCCAATGATTTGTTATATAGAAGTGCCCTTTATAGCCAATGATTTGTTATTTAGAAGTGCCCTTTATAGCCAATGATTTGTTATATAGAAGTGCCCTTTATAGCCAATGATTTGTTATATAGAAGTGCCCTTTATAGCCAATGATTTGTTATATAGAAGTGCCCTTTATAGCCAATGATTTGTTATATAGAAGTGCCCTTTATAGCCAATGATTTGTTATATAGAAGTGTTCTTCATAGACAAGGATTTGTTATATAGAAGTGCCCTTCATAGACAATGATTTGTTATTTAGAAGTGTCCTTTATAGACAATGATTTGTTATATAGAAGTGCCCTTTATAGACAATGATTTGTTATATAGAAGTGCCCTTTATAGCCAATGATTTGTTATATAGAAGTGCCCTTTATAGCCAATGATTTGTTATATAGAAGTGCCCTTTATAGCCAATGATTTGTTATATAGAAGTGCCCTTTATAGCCAATGATTTGTTATATAGAAGTGCCCTTTATAGCCAATGATTTGTTATATAGAAGTGCCCTTCATAGACAATGATTTGTTTTATAGAAGTTCCCTTCATAGACAATGATTTGTTATTTAGAAGTGCCCTTTATAGCCAATGATTTGTTATATAGAAGTGCCCTTTATAGACAATGATTTGTTATATAGAAGTGCCCTTTATAGCCAATGATTTGTTATATAGAAGTGCCCTTTATAGCCAATGATTTGTTATATAGAAGTTCCCTTTATAGCCAATGATTTGTTATTTAGAAGTGCCCTTTATAGCCAATGATTTGTTATATAGAAGTGCCCTTTATAGCCAATGATTTGTTATATAGAAGTGTCCTTCATAGACAAGGATTTGTTATATAGAAGTGTCCTTCATCATAGACAATGATTTGTTATATAGAAGTGCCCTTTATAGCCAATGATTTGTTATATAGAAGTGCCCTTTATAGCCAATGATTTGTTATATAGAAGTGCCCTTTATAGCCAATGATTTGTTATATAGAAGTGCCCTTCATAGACAATGATTTGTTATATAGAAGTGCCCTTCATAGACAATGATTTGTTATTTAGAAGTGCCCTTTATAGCCAATGATTTGTTATATAGAAGTGCCCTTTATAGCCAATGATTTGTTATATAGAAGTGTCCTTTATAGACAATGATTTGTTATATAGAAGTGCCCTTTATAGCCAATGATTTGTTATATAGAAGTGCCCTTCATAGACAATGATTTGTTATTTAGAAGTGCCCTTTATAGCCAATGATTTGTTATATAGAAGTGCCCTTTATAGCCAATGATTTGTTATATAGAAGTGCCCTTTATAGACAATGATTTGTTATTTAGAAGTGCCCTTTATAGCCAATGATTTGTTATATAGAAGTGTCCTTTATAGACAATGATGTGTTATATAGAAGTGCCCTTTATAGCCAATGATTTGTTATATAGAAGTGCCCTTCATAGACAATGATTTGTTATTTAGAAGTGCCCCTTATAGACAATGATTTGTTATATAGAAGTGCCCTTTATAGACAATGATTTGTTATATAGAAGTGCCCTTTATAGCCAATGATTTGTTATATAGAAGTGCCCTTTATAGCCAATGATTTGTTATATAGAAGTGCCCTTTATAGACAATGATTTGTTATGTAGAAGTGTCCTTTATAGACAATGATTTGTTATTTAGAAGTGCCCTTTATAGCCAATGATGTGTTATATAGAAGTGCCCTTCATAGCCAATGATTTGTTATATAGAAGTGCCCTTTATAGCCAATGATTTGTTATTTAGAAGTGCCCTTTATAGCCAATGATGTGTTATATAGAAGTGCCCTTTATAGCCAATGATGTGTTATATAGAAGTGCCCTTTATAGCCAATGATTTGTTATATAGAAGTGCCCTTCATAGACAATGATTTGTTATTTAGAAGTGCCCTTTATAGCCAATGATTTGTTATATAGAAGTGCCCTTTATAGCCAATGATTTGTTATATAGAAGTGCCCTTTATAGACAATGATTTGTTATTTAGAAGTGCCCTTTATAGCCAATGATTTGTTATATAGAAGTGTCCTTTATAGACAATGATGTGTTATATAGAAGTGCCCTTTATAGCCAATAATTTGTTATATAGAAGTGCCCTTCATAGACAATGATTTGTTATTTAGAAGTGTCCTTTATAGACAATGATTTGTTATATAGAAGTGCCCTTTATAGACAATGATTTGTTATATAGAAGTGCCCTTTATAGCCAATGATTTGTATAGAAGTGTCCTTCATAGACAATGATTTGTTATATAGAAGTGCCCTTTATAGCCAATGATTTGTTATATAGAAGTGCCCTTTATAGCCAATGATTTGTTATTTAGAAGTGCCCTTTATAGCCAATGATTTGTTATATAGAAGTGCCCTTCATAGACAATGATTTGTTATATAGAAGTGCCCTTCATAGACAATGATTTGTTATATAGAAGTGCCCTTTATAGCCAATGATTTGTTATATAGAAGTGTCCTTTATAGCCAATGATTTGTTATATAGAAGTGCCCTTTATAGACAATGATTTGTTATATAGAAGTGCCCTTTATAGACAATGATTTGTTATATAGAAGTGCCCTTTATAGACAATGATTTGTTATATAGAAGTGTCCTTTATTGACAATGATTTGTTATATAGAAGTGCCCTTTATAGACAATGATTTGTTATATAGAAGTGTCCTTTATAGACAATGATTTGTTATATAGAAGTGCCCTTTATAGACAATGATTTGTTATATAGAAGTGTCCTTTATAGCCAATGATTTGTTATATAGAAGTGCCCTTTATAGCCAATGATTTGTTATATAGAAGTGTCCTTTATAGACAATGATGTGTTATATAGAAGTGCCCTTTATAGACAATGATGTGCTATATAGAAGTGTCCTTTATAGACAATGATTTATTATATAGAAGTGTCCTTTATAGCCAATGATGTGTTATATAGAAGTGTCCTTTATAGACAATGATTTGTTATATAGAAGTGTCCTTTATAGACAATGATTTGTTATATAGAAGTGCCCTTTATAGACAATGATTTGTTATATAGAAGTGCCCTTTATAGCCAATGATTTGTTATATAGAAGTGCCCTTTATAGCCAATGATGTGTTATATAGAAGTGTCCTTTATAGCCAATGATTTGTTATATAGAAGTGCCCTTTATAGCCAATGATTTGTTATATAGAAGTGTCCTTTATAGCCAATGATTTGTTATATAGAAGTGCCCTTTATAGCCAGTGATGTGTTATATAGAAGTGTCATTTATAGACAATGATTTGTTATATAGAAGTGCCCTTTATAGGCAATGATGTGTTATATAGAAGTGTCCTTTATAGACAATGATGTGTTATATAGAAGTGCCCTTTATAGACAATGATGTGTTATATAGAAGTGTCCTTTATAGACAATGATTTGTTATATAGAAGTGCCCTTTATAGCCAATGATTTGTTATTTAGAAGTGCCCTTTATAGCCAATGATTTGTTATTTAGAAGTGCCCTTTATAGCCAATGATTTGTTATATAGAAGTGTCCTTCATAGACAATGATTTGTTATATAGAAGTGCCCTTTATAGCCAATGATTTGTTATATAGAAGTGCCCTTTATAGCCAATGATTTGTTATTTAGAAGTGCCCTTTATAGCCAATGATTTGTTATATAGAAGTGCCCTTCATAGACAATGATTTGTTATATAGAAGTGCCCTTCATAGACAATGATTTGTTATATAGAAGTGCCCTTTATAGCCAATGATTTGTTATATAGAAGTGTCCTTTATAGACAATGATTTGTTATATAGAAATGTCCTTTATAGACAATGATTTGTTATATAGAAGTGTCCTTTATAGACAATGATTTGTTATATAGAAGTGTCCTTTATAGCCAATGATTTGTTATATAGAAGTGCCCTTCATAGCCAATGATTTGTTATATAGAAGTGCCCTTTATAGCCAATGATTTGTTATATAGAAGTGCCCTTTATAGCCAATGATTTGTTATATAGAAGTGCCCTTTATAGACAATGATTTGTTATATAGAAGTGCCCTTTATAGACAATGATTTGTTATATAGAAGTGCCCTTTATAGACAATGATTTGTTATATAGAAGTGCCCTTTATAGACAATGATTTGTTATATAGAAGTGTCCTTTATTGACAATGATTTGTTATATAGAAGTGCCCTTTATAGACAATGATTTGTTATATAGAAGTGTCCTTTATAGACAATGATTTGTTATATAGAAGTGCCCTTTATAGACAATGATTTGTTATATAGAAGTGTCCTTTATAGCCAATGATTTGTTATATAGAAGTGTCCTTTATAGACAATGATGTGTTATATAGAAGTGCCCTTTATAGGCAATGATGTGTTATATAGAAGTGTCCTTTATAGACAATGATGTGTTATATAGAAGTGCCCTTTATAGACAATGATGTGTTATATAGAAGTGTCCTTTATAGACAATGATTTGTTATATAGAAGTGCCCTTTATAGACAATGATTTGTTATATAGAAGTGTCCTTTATAGCCAGTGATGTGTTATATAGAAGTGTCATTTATAGACAATGATTTGTTATATAGAAGTGCCCTTTATAGGCAATGATGTGTTATATAGAAGTGTCCTTTATAGACAATGATGTGTTATATAGAAGTGCCCTTTATAGACAATGATGTGTTATATAGAAGTGTCCTTTATAGACAATGATTTGTTATATAGAAGTGCCCTTTATAGCCAATGATTTGTTATTTAGAAGTGCCCTTTATAGCCAATGATTTGTTATTTAGAAGTGCCCTTTATAGCCAATGATTTGTTATATAGAAGTGTCCTTCATAGACAATGATTTGTTATATAGAAGTGCCCTTTATAGCCAATGATTTGTTATATAGAAGTGCCCTTTATAGCCAATGATTTGTTATTTAGAAGTGCCCTTTATAGCCAATGATTTGTTATATAGAAGTGCCCTTCATAGACAATGATTTGTTATATAGAAGTGCCCTTCATAGACAATGATTTGTTATATAGAAGTGCCCTTTATAGCCAATGATTTGTTATATAGAAGTGTCCTTTATAGACAATGATTTGTTATATAGAAGTGTCCTTTATAGACAATGATTTGTTATATAGAAGTGTCCTTTATAGACAATGATTTGTTATATAGAAGTGTCCTTTATAGCCAATGATTTGTTATATAGAAGTGCCCTTCATAGCCAATGATTTGTTATATAGAAGTGCCCTTTATAGCCAATGATTTGTTATATAGAAGTGCCCTTTATAGCCAATGATTTGTTATATAGAAGTGCCCTTTATAGACAATGATTTGTTATATAGAAGTGCCCTTTATAGACAATGATTTGTTATATAGAAGTGCCCTTTATAGACAATGATTTGTTATATAGAAGTGCCCTTTATAGACAATGATTTGTTATATAGAAGTGTCCTTTATTGACAATGATTTGTTATATAGAAGTGCCCTTTATAGACAATGATTTGTTATATAGAAGTGTCCTTTATAGACAATGATTTGTTATATAGAAGTGCCCTTTATAGACAATGATTTGTTATATAGAAGTGTCCTTTATAGCCAATGATTTGTTATATAGAAGTGTCCTTTATAGACAATGATGTGTTATATAGAAGTGCCCTTTATAGACAATGATGTGCTATATAGAAGTGTCCTTTATAGACAATGATTTATTATATAGAAGTGTCCTTTATAGCCAATGATGTGTTATATAGAAGTGTCCTTTATAGACAATGATTTGTTATATAGAAGTGTCCTTTATAGACAATGATTTGTTATATAGAAGTGCCCTTTATAGACAATGATTTGTTATATAGAAGTGCCCTTTATAGCCAATGATTTGTTATATAGAAGTGCCCTTTATAGCCAATGATGTGTTATATAGAAGTGTCCTTTATAGCCAATGATTTGTTATATAGAAGTGCCCTTTATAGCCAATGATTTGTTATATAGAAGTGTTCTTTATAGCCAATGATTTGTTATATAGAAGTGCCCTTTATAGCCAGTGATGTGTTATATAGAAGTGTCATTTATAGACAATGATTTGTTATATAGAAGTGCCCTTTATAGGCAATGATGTGTTATATAGAAGTGTCCTTTATAGACAATGATGTGTTATATAGAAGTGCCCTTTATAGACAATGATGTGTTATATAGAAGTGTCCTTTATAGACAATGATTTGTTATATAGAAGTGTCCTTTATAGACAATGATTTGTTATATAGAAGTGCCCTTTATAGACAATGATTTGTTATATAGAAGTGTCCTTCATAGACAATGATTTGTTACATAGAAGTGCCCTTTATAGCCAATGATTTGTTATATAGAAGTGCCCTTTATAGCCAATGATTTGTTATATAGAAGTGCCTTTTATAGCCAATGATTTGTTATATAGAAGTGCCCTTTATAGCCAATGATTTGTTATATAGAAGTGCCCTTTATAGCCAATGATTTGTTATATAGAAGTGCCCTTCATAGACAATGATTTGTTATATAGAAGTGCCCTTCATAGACAATGATTTGTTATTTAGAAGTGCCCTTTATAGCCAATGATTTGTTATATAGAAGTGCCCTTTATAGCCAATGATTTGTTATATAGAAGTGCCCTTTATAGACAATGATTTGTTATTTAGAAGTGCCCTTTATAGCCAATGATTTGATATATAGAAGTGTCCTTTATAGACAATGATGTGTTATATAGAAGTGCCCTTTATAGCCAATGATTTGTTATATAGAAGTGCCCTTCATAGACAATGATTTGTTATTTAGAAGTGCCCTTTATAGACAATGATTTGTTATATAGAAGTGCCCTTTATAGACAATGATTTGTTATTTAGAAGTGCCCTTTATAGCCAATGATTTGTTATATAGAAGTGCCCTTTATAGCCAATGATTTGTTATATAGAAGTGTCCTTTATAGACAATGATTTGTTATATAGAAGTGCCCTTTATAGCCAATGATTTGTTATATAGAAGTGCCCTTTATAGCCAATGATTTGTTATATAGAAGTGCCCTTCATAGACAATGATTTGTTATATAGAAGTGCCCTTCATAGACACTGATTTGTTATTTAGAAGTGCCCTTTATAGCCAATGATTTGTTATATAGAAGTGCCCTTTATAGCCAATGATATGTTATATAGAAGTGCCCTTTATAGACAATGATTTGTTATTTAGAAGTGCCCTTTATAGCCAATGATTTGTTATATAGAAGTGTCCTTTATAGACAATGATGTGTTATATAGAAGTGCCCTTTATAGCCAATGATTTGTTATATAGAAGTGCCATTCATAGACAATGATTTGTTATTTAGAAGTGCCCTTTATAGACAATGATTTGTTATATAGAAGTGCCCTTTATAGACAATGATTTGTTATATAGAAGTGCCCTTTATAGCCAATGATTTGTTATATAGAAGTGCCCTTTATAGCCAATGATTTGTTATATAGAAGTGTCCTTTATAGACAATGATTTGTTATATAGAAGTGTCCTTTATAGACAATGATTTGTTATATGGAAGTGTCCTTTATAGACAATGATTTGTTATATAGAAGTGTCCTTTATAGCCAATGATTTGTTATATAGAAGTGCCCTTCATAGACAATGATTTGTTATTTAGAAGTGCCCTTTATAGACAATGATTTGTTATTTAGAAGTGCCCTTTATAGCCAATGATTTGTTATATAGAAGTGCCCTTTATAGCCAATGATTTGTTATATAGAAGTGCCCTTTATAGACAATGATTTGTTATATAGAAGTGCCCTTTATAGACAATGATTTGTTATATAGAAGTGCCCTTTATAGACAATGATTTGTTATATAGAAGTGCCCTTTATAGACAATGATTTGTTATATAGAAGTGTCCTTTATTGACAATGATTTGTTATATAGAAGTGCCCTTTATAGACAATGATTTGTTATATAGAAGTGTCCTTTATAGACAATGATTTGTTATATAGAAGTGCCCTTTATAGACAATGATTTGTTATATAGAAGTGTCCTTTATAGCCAATGATTTGTTATATAGAAGTGCCCTTTATAGCCAATGATTTGTTATATAGAAGTGTCCTTTATAGACAATGATGTGTTATATAGAAGTGCCCTTTATAGACAATGATGTGCTATATAGAAGTGTCCTTTATAGACAATGATTTATTATATAGAAGTGTCCTTTATAGCCAATGATGTGTTATATAGAAGTGTCCTTTATAGACAATGATTTGTTATATAGAAGTGTCCTTTATAGACAATGATTTGTTATATAGAAGTGCCCTTTATAGACAATGATTTGTTATATAGAAGTGTCCTTTATAGCCAATGATTTGTTATATAGAAGTGCCCTTTATAGCCAGTGATGTGTTATAAAGAAGTGTCATTTATAGACAATGATTTGTTATATAGAAGTGCCCTTTATAGGCAATGATGTGTTATATAGAAGTGTCCTTTATAGACAATGATTTGTTATATAGAAGTGTCCTTTATAGCCAATGATTTGTTATATAGAAGTGTCCTTTATAGACAATGATGTGTTATATAGAATTGTCCTTTATTGCCAATGATTTGTTATATAGAAGTGTCCTTTATAGACAATGATGTGTTATATAGAAGTGCCCTTTATAGACAATGATGTGTTATATAGAAGTGTCCTTCATAGACAATGATTTGTTATATAGAAGTGCCCTTTATAGCCAATGATTTGTTATATAGAAGTGCCCTTTATAGCCAATGATTTGTTATATAGAAGTGTCCTTCATAGACAATGATTTGTTATATAGAAGTGCCCTTTATAGACAATGATTTGTTATATAGAAGTGCCCTTCATAGACAATGATTTGTTATATAGAAGTGCCCTTCATAGACAATGATTTGTTATTTAGAAGTGTCCTTCATAGCCAATGATTTGTTATATAGAAGTGCCCTTTATAGCCAATGATTTGTTATATAGAAGTGCCCTTTATAGACAATGATTTGTTATTTAGAAGTGCCCTTTATAGCCAATGATTTGATATATAGAAGTGTCCTTTATAGACAATGATTTGTTATATAGAAGTGCCCTTTATAGCCAATGATTTGTTATATAGAAGTGCCCTTCATAGACAATGATTTGTTATTTAGAAGTGCCCTTTATAGACAATGATTTGTTATATAGAAGTGCCCTTTATAGACAATGATTTGTTATATAGAAGTGCCCTTTATAGCCAATGATTTGTTATATAGAAGTGCCCTTTATAGCCAATGATTTGTTATATAGAAGTGTCCTTTATAGACAATGATTTGTTATATAGAAGTGCCCTTTATAGCCAATGATTTGTTATATAGAAGTGCCCTTTATAGCCAATGATTTGTTATATAGAAGTGCCCTTCATAGACAATGATTTGTTATATAGAAGTGCCCTTCATAGACACTGATTTGTTATTTAGAAGTGCCCTTTATAGCCAATGATTTGTTATATAGAAGTGTCCTTTATAGACAATGATGTGTTATATAGAAGTGTCCTTTATAGACAATGATGTGTTATATAGAAGTGTCCTTTATAGACAATGATGTGTTATATAGAGGTGCCCTTTATAGACAATGATTTGTTATATAGAAGTGTCCTTTATAGACAATGATGTGTTATATAGAAGTGTCCTTTATAGACAATGATTTGTTATATAGAAGTGTCCTTTATAGACAATGATGTGTTATATAGAGGTGCCCTTTATAGACACTGATTTGTTATATAGAAGTGCCCTTTATAGACAATGATGTGTTATATAGAAGTGTCCTTTATAGACAATGATGTGTTATATAGAAGTGTCCTTTATAGACAATGATGTGTTATATAGAAGTGTCCTTTATAGACAATGATGTGTTATATAGAAGTGCCCTTTATAGACAATGATTTGTTATATAGAAGTGTCCTTTATAGACAATGATTTGTTATATAGAAGTGCCCTTTATAGACAATGATTTGTTATATAGAAGTGCCCTTTATAGCCAATGATTTGTTATATAGAAGTGCCCTTTATAGCCAATGATTTGTTATATAGAAGTGTCCTTTATAGACAATGATTTGTTATATAGAAGTGTCCTTTATAGACAATGATTTGTTATATGGAAGTGTCCTTTATAGACAATGATTTGTTATATAGAAGTGTCCTTTATAGCCAATGATTTGTTATATAGAAGTGCCCTTCATAGACAATGATTTGTTATTTAGAAGTGCCCTTTATAGACAATGATTTGTTATTTAGAAGTGCCCTTTATAGCCAATGATTTGTTATATAGAAGTGCCCTTTATAGCCAATGATTTGTTATATAGAAGTGCCCTTTATAGACAATGATTTGTTATATAGAAGTGCCCTTTATAGACAATGATTTGTTATATAGAAGTGCCCTTTATAGACAATGATTTGTTATATAGAAGTGCCCTTTATAGACAATGATTTGTTATATAGAAGTGTCCTTTATTGACAATGATTTGTTATATAGAAGTGCCCTTTATAGACAATGATTTGTTATATAGAAGTGTCCTTTATAGACAATGATTTGTTATATAGAAGTGCCCTTTATAGACAATGATTTGTTATATAGAAGTGTCCTTTATAGCCAATGATTTGTTATATAGAAGTGCCCTTTATAGCCAATGATTTGTTATATAGAAGTGTCCTTTATAGACAATGATGTGTTATATAGAAGTGCCCTTTATAGACAATGATGTGCTATATAGAAGTGTCCTTTATAGACAATGATTTATTATATAGAAGTGTCCTTTATAGCCAATGATGTGTTATATAGAAGTGTCCTTTATAGACAATGATTTGTTATATAGAAGTGTCCTTTATAGACAATGATTTGTTATATAGAAGTGCCCTTTATAGACAATGATTTGTTATATAGAAGTGTCCTTTATAGCCAATGATTTGTTATATAGAAGTGCCCTTTATAGCCAGTGATGTGTTATATAGAAGTGTCATTTATAGACAATGATTTGTTATATAGAAGTGCCCTTTATAGGCAATGATGTGTTATATAGAAGTGTCCTTTATAGACAATGATTTGTTATATAGAAGTGTCCTTTATAGCCAATGATTTGTTATATAGAAGTGTCCTTTATAGACAATGATGTGTTATATAGAATTGTCCTTTATTGCCAATGATTTGTTATATAGAAGTGTCCTTTATAGACAATGATGTGTTATATAGAAGTGCCCTTTATAGACAATGATGTGTTATATAGAAGTGTCCTTCATAGACAATGATTTGTTATATAGAAGTGCCCTTTATAGCCAATGATTTGTTATATAGAAGTGCCCTTTATAGCCAATGATTTGTTATATAGAAGTGTCCTTCATAGACAATGATTTGTTATATAGAAGTGCCCTTTATAGACAATGATTTGTTATATAGAAGTGCCCTTCATAGACAATGATTTGTTATATAGAAGTGCCCTTCATAGACAATGATTTGTTATTTAGAAGTGTCCTTCATAGCCAATGATTTGTTATATAGAAGTGCCCTTTATAGCCAATGATTTGTTATATAGAAGTGCCCTTTATAGACAATGATTTGTTATTTAGAAGTGCCCTTTATAGCCAATGATTTGATATATAGAAGTGTCCTTTATAGACAATGATTTGTTATATAGAAGTGCCCTTTATAGCCAATGATTTGTTATATAGAAGTGCCCTTCATAGACAATGATTTGTTATTTAGAAGTGCCCTTTATAGACAATGATTTGTTATATAGAAGTGCCCTTTATAGACAATGATTTGTTATATAGAAGTGCCCTTTATAGCCAATGATTTGTTATATAGAAGTGCCCTTTATAGCCAATGATTTGTTATATAGAAGTGTCCTTTATAGACAATGATTTGTTATATAGAAGTGCCCTTTATAGCCAATGATTTGTTATATAGAAGTGCCCTTTATAGCCAATGATTTGTTATATAGAAGTGCCCTTCATAGACAATGATTTGTTATATAGAAGTGCCCTTCATAGACACTGATTTGTTATTTAGAAGTGCCCTTTATAGCCAATGATTTGTTATATAGAAGTGTCCTTTATAGACAATGATGTGTTATATAGAAGTGTCCTTTATAGACAATGATGTGTTATATAGAAGTGTCCTTTATAGACAATGATGTGTTATATAGAGGTGCCCTTTATAGACAATGATTTGTTATATAGAAGTGTCCTTTATAGACAATGATGTGTTATATAGAAGTGTCCTTTATAGACAATGATTTGTTATATAGAAGTGTCCTTTATAGACAATGATGTGTTATATAGAGGTGCCCTTTATAGACACTGATTTGTTATATAGAAGTGCCCTTTATAGACAATGATGTGTTATATAGAAGTGTCCTTTATAGACAATGATGTGTTATATAGAAGTGTCCTTTATAGACAATGATGTGTTATATAGAAGTGTCCTTTATAGACAATGATGTGTTATATAGAAGTGCCCTTTATAGACAATGATTTGTTATATAGAAGTGTCCTTTATAGACAATGATTTGTTATATAGAAGTGTCCTTTATAGACAATGATTTGTTATATAGAAGTGCCCTTTAAGGCAGGTTTGACTGTAATTGTCAAATTTAGGTTTACTGTAAATAAGTACTAGTGTATATATCAGTATTTATTTATAAATATACAAATTAAAAATATTTACATATAGCAGTAAGAAATTGTTCATTGTTTTTAAGGCTGCGGAGAAAACCAAGTATGACCAGTTATTTGACAGTTTAGTTCCTGTTAATGGCCTGTTGTCCGGTGATAAAGTACGACCAGTAAGTCATGTGCAAAAATACTTTTTAAAGGATTTTTTTCATGTTGTTTGTTAGTATAATAAGAACAGTATTTATTTGTGTTGCCAACACGGATGGAACATTTTTTTTGGCCCAATTGCTAGGCATCAAGGGTATTAGATTTAGTTCTCCTTAAGCAATTTATTGGTACATACATGTATTTATATATTAGGTCAGGGATCATTAAAGGCAGACCATGTTCGATCTTGGACCTTTCAAACTTTTTCAACTCTAGAGTGATGACCTTGAATTACTGACAGATTTTAATTTCTCTGTGTCTTCAATGATTTTAGTTCCAGTTAAACAAATCATTTGAAATCTATACACAATATTTTTAACAGCAATATACATGTACATAGTACATCAATAATGTCAATACTATATTAGTAATTGAAATGTTACTGTGTTTTAATTATGTTTTATATTAAACAGATGTTAATGAATTCCAAGTTACCAGTGGATGTTTTAGGCAATATATGGGAGTTAAGTGATGTAGACAAAGATGGCTTTCTGGATAGAGATGAATTTTTTGTGGTAATTGTCTTATACATTTATTTTCAACTCTTCTAATTATGTGGAAATAATTTTTTTTTTATTTCTAAGAAAAAAACCGAAAGCATATTCCTTTAAAAAATTAAGAGGTAAAACTATAAATTAATATATTGGTTGACTTATTATTCGTTAACATTTTGTAAATAAATAGCCCTCATTTTTTTTACTCAATTTCTATGTAAAAGAAGTAAAGTTTGAACTTGTATCTTGAATTGTGATTGATGTAAAGCAGTTAATTATTTTTGTTGTGCGAAATATGTGTTAACATAATCATCTTTATTAATAACAACATATGTTTTATCTTCAGTCAATGCACCTTGTATACAAAGCCTTAGAAAAGGAACCTGTACCAACTACTTTACCTATTGCTCTCATACCTCCATCAAAGAGGAAAAACAACCCTATCCCTATACCTGGAGGTATTCAAGTATTACCAGGAGCAGTACCAGTTCTACCTATGATGGGAGGGAGGTCTACACCAACACAGAGATCTGACTCACCATCTGTAAGTTTATTGTGCAAGCTCTGTTGTTCCTGTGGTGGGTGGTAGATCTACCAACACAGAGATCTGACTCACCATCTGTAAGTTTATTGTACAAGCTCTGTTGTCCCTGTGGTGGGTGGTAGATCTACCAACACAGAGATCTGACTCACCATCTGTACGTTTATTGTGCACGCTCTGTTGTTCATGTGGTGGGTGGTAGATCTACCAACACAGAGATCTGACTCACCATCTGTAAGTTTATTGTGCAAGCTCTGTTGTCCCTGTGGTGGGTGGTAGATATACCAACACAGAGATCTAATTCACCATCTGTAAGTTTATTGTGCAAGCTCTGTTGTCCCTGTGGTGGGTGGTAGATCTACCAACACAGAGATCTAATTCACCATCTGTAAGTTTATTGTGCAAGCTCTGTTGTCCCTGTGGTGGGTGGTAGATCTACCAACACAGAGATCTAATTCACCATCTGTAAGTTTATTGTGCAAGCTCTGTTGTCCCTGTGGTGGGTGGTAGATCTACCAACACAGAGATCTAATTCACCATCTGTAAGTTTATTGTGCAAGCTCTGTTGTCCCTGTGGTGGGTGGTAGATCTACCAACACAGAGATCTAATTCACCATCTGTAAGTTTATTGTGCAAGCTCTGTTGTCCCTGTGGTGGGTGGTAGATCTACCAACACAGAGATCTGACTCACCATCTGTAAGTTTATTGTGCAAGCTCTGTTGTCCTTGTGGTGGGTGGTAGATCTACCTACCAACACAGAGATCTAATTCACCATCTGTAAGTTTATTGTGCAAGCTCTGTTGTCCCTGTGGTGGGTGGTAGATCTACCAACACAGAGATCTGACTCACCATCTTTAAGTTTATTGTGCAAGCTCTGTTGTTCCTGTGGTGGGTGGTAGATCTACCAACACAGAGATCTGACTCACCATCTGTAAGTTTATTGTGCAAGCTCTGTTGTCCCTGTGGTGGGTGGTAGATATACCAACACAGAGATCTAATTCACCATCTGTAAGTTTATTGTGCAAGCTCTGTTGTCCCTGTGGTGGGTGGTATATCTACCAACACAGAGATCTGACTAACCATCTGTAAGTTTATTGTGCAAGCTCTGTTGTCCCTGTGGTGGGTGGTAGATCTACCAACACAGAGATCTGACTCACCATCTGTAAGTTTATTGTGCAGGCTCTGTTGTCCCTGTGGTGGGTGGTAGATCTACCAACACAGAGATCTGACTCACCATCTGTAAGTTTATTGTGCAAGCTCTGTTGTCCCTGTGGTGGATGGTAGATCTATCAACACAGAGATCTGACTCACCATCTGTAAGTTTATTGTGCAAGCTCTGTTGTTCCTGTGGTGGGTGGTAGATCTACCAACACAGAGATCTGACTCACCATCTGTAAGTTTATTGTGCAAGCTCTGTTGTCCCCTTTGTGGGTGGTAGATCTACCAACACAGAGATCTAACTCACGATCTGTAAGTTTATTGTGCAAGCTCTGTTGTTCCTGTGGTGGGTGGTAGATCTACCAACACAGAGATCTAATTCACCATCTGTAAGTTTATTGTGCAAGCTCTGTTGTCCCTGTGGTGGGTGGTAGATCTACCAACACAGAGATCTGACTCACCATCTGTAAGTTTATTGTGCAGGCTCTGTTGTCCCTGTGGTGGGTGGTAGATCTACCAACACAGAGATCTGACTCACCATCTGTAAGTTTATTGTGCAAGCTCTGTTGTCCCTGTGGTGGGTGGTAGATCTACCAACACAGAGATATGACTCACCATCTGTAAGTTTATTGTGCAAGCTCTGTTGTCCCTGTGGTGGGTGGTAGATCTACCAACACAGAGATCTAATTCACCATCTGTAAGTTTATTGTGCAAGCTCTGTTGTCCCTGTGGTGGGTGGTAGATCTACCAACACAGAGATGTGACTCGCCATCTATAAGTTTATTGTGCAAGCTCTGTTGTTCCTGTGGTGGGTGGTAGATCTACCAACACAGAGATCTGACTCACCATCTGTAAGTTTATTGTGCAAGCTCTGTTGTCCCTGTGATGGGTGGTAGATCTACCAACACAGAGATCTGACTCACCATCTGTAAGTTTATTGTACAAGCTCTGTTGTCCCTGTGGTGGGTGGTAGATCTACCAACACAGAGATCTGACTCACCATCTGTAAGTTTATTGTGCAAGCTCTGTTGTCCCTGTGGTGGGTGGTAGATCTACCAACACAGAGATCTGACTCACCATCTGTAAGTTTATTGTGCAAGCTCTGTTGTTCCTGTGGTGGGTGGTAGATCTACCAACACAGAGATCTGACTCACCATCTGTAAGTTTATTATGCAAGCTCTGTTGTCCCCTTTGTGGGTGGTAGATCTACCAACACAGAGATCTGACTCACCATCTGTAAGTTTATTGTGCAAGCTCTGTTGTTCCTGTGGTGGGTGGTAGATCTACCAACACAGATCTAATTTACCATCTGTAAGTTTATTGTGCAAGCTCTGTTGTCCCTGTGGTGGGTGGTAGATCTACCAACACAGAGATCTGACTCACCATCTGTAAGTTTATTGTGCAAGCTCTGTTGTCCCTGTGGTGGGTGGTAGATCTACCTACCAACACAGAGATCTAATTCACCATCTGTAAGTTTATTGTACAAGCTCTGTTGTCCCTGTGGTGGGTGGTATATCTACCAACACAGAGATCTGACTAACCATCTGTAAGTTTATTGTGCAAGCTCTGTTGTCCCTGTGGTGGGTGGTAGATCTACCAACACAGAGATGTGACTCACCATCTATAAGTTTATTGTGCAAGCTCTGTTGTTCCTGTGGTGGGTGGTAGATCTACCAACACAGAGATCTGACTCACCATCTGTAAGTTTATTGTGCAAGCTCTGTTGTCCCTGTGATGGGTGGTAGATCTACCAACACAGAGATCTGACTCACCATCTGTAAGTTTATTGTACAAGCTCTGTTGTCCCTGTGGTGGGTGGTAGATCTACCAACACAGAGATCTGACTCACCATCTGTAAGTTTATTGTGCAAGCTCTGTTGTCCCTGTGGTGGGTGGTAGATCTACCAACACAGAGATCTGACTCACCATCTGTAAGTTTATTGTGCAAGCTCTGTTGTTCCTGTGGTGGGTGGTAGATCTACCAACACAGAGATCTGACTCACCATCTGTAAGTTTATTATGCAAGCTCTGTTGTCCCCTTTGTGGGTGGTAGATCTACCAACACAGAGATCTGACTCACCATCTGTAAGTTTATTGTGCAAGCTCTGTTGTTCCTGTGGTGGGTGGTAGATCTACCAACACAGAGATCTAATTCACCATCTGTAAGTTTATTGTGCAAGCTCTGTTGTCCCTGTGGTGGGTGGTAGATCTACCAACACAGAGATCTGACTCACCATCTGTAAGTTTATTGTGCAAGCTCTGTTGTCCCTGTGGTGGGTGGTAGATCTACCAACACAGAGATCTGACTCACCATCTGTAAGTTTATTGTGCAAGCTCTGTTGTTCCTGTGGTGGGTGGTAGATCTACCAACACAGAGATCTGACTCACCATCTGTAAGTTTATTGTGCAAGCTCTGTTGTCCCTGTGGTGGGTGGTAGATCTATCAACACAGAGATCTGACTCACCATCTGTAAGTTTATTGTGCAAGCTCTGTTGTTCCTGTGGTGGGTGGTAGATCTACCAACACAGAGATCTGACTCACCATCTGTAAGTTTATTGTGCAAGCTCTGTTGTCCCCTTTGTGGGTGGTAGATCTACCAACACAGAGATCTAACTCACGATCTGTAAGTTTATTGTGCAAGCTCTGTTGTTCCTGTGGTGGGTGGTAGATCTACCAACACAGAGATCTAATTCACCATCTGTAAGTTTATTGTGCAAGCTCTGTTGTCCCTGTGGTGGGTGGTAGATCTACCAACACAGAGATCTGACTCACCATCTGTAAGTTTATTGTGCAGGCTCTGTTGTCCCTGTGGTGGGTGGTAGATCTACCAACACAGAGATCTGACTCACCATCTGTAAGTTTATTGTGCAGGCTCTGTTGTCCCTGTGGTGGGTGGTAGATCTACCAACACAGAGATCTGACTCACCATCTGTAAGTTTATTGTGCAAGCTCTGTTGTCCCTGTGGTGGGTGGTAGATCTACCAACACAGAGATCTAATTCACCATCTGTAAGTTTATTGTGCAAGCTCTGTTGTCCCTGTGGTGGGTGGTAGATCTACCAACACAGAGATGTGACTCACCATCTATAAGTTTATTGTGCAAGCTCTGTTGTTCCTGTGGTGGGTGGTAGATCTACCAACACAGAGATCTGACTCACCATCTGTAAGTTTATTGTGCAAGCTCTGTTGTCCCTGTGATGGGTGGTAGATCTACCAACACAGAGATCTGACTCACCATCTGTAAGTTTATTGTACAAGCTCTGTTGTCCCTGTGGTGGGTGGTAGATCTACCAACACAGAGATCTGACTCACCATCTGTAAGTTTATTGTGCAAGCTCTGTTGTCCCTGTGGTGGGTGGTAGATCTACCAACACAGAGATCTGACTCACCATCTGTAAGTTTAATGTGCAAGCTCTGTTGTTCCTGTGGTGGGTGGTAGATCTACCAACACAGAGATCTAATTCACCATCTGTAAGTTTATTGTGCAAGCTCTGTTGTCCCTGTGGTGGGTGGTAGATCTACCAACACAGAGATCTGACTCACCATCTGTAAGTTTATTGTGCAGGCTCTGTTGTCCCTGTGGTGGGTGGTAGATCTACCAACACAGAGATCTGACTCACCATCTGTAAGTTTATTGTGCAAGCTCTGTTGTCCCTGTGGTGGGTGGTAGATCTACCAACACAGAGATCTGACTCACCATCTGTAAGTTTATTGTGCAAGCTCTGTTGTCCCTGTGGTGGGTGGTAGATCTACCAAAACAGAGATCTAATTCACCATCTGTAAGTTTATTGTGCAAGCTCTGTTGTCCCTGTGGTGGGTGGTAGATCTACCAACACAGAGATGTGACTCACCATCTATAAGTTTATTGTGCAAGCTCTGTTGTTCCTGTGGTGGGTGGTAGATCTACCAACACAGAGATCTGACTCACCATCTGTAAGTTTATTGTGCAAGCTCTGTTGTTCCTGTGGTGGGTGGTAGATCTACCAACACAGAGATCTGACTCACCATCTATAAGTTTATTGTGCAAGCTCTGTTGTTCCTGTGGTGGGTGGTAGATCTACCAACACAGAGATCTGACTCACCATCTGTAAGTTTATTGTGCAAGCTCTGTTGTCACCTTTGTGGGTGGTAGATCTACCAACACAGAGATCTAACTCACGATCTGTAAGTTTATTGTGCAAGCTCTGTTGTCCCTGTGGTGGGTGGTAGATCTACCAACACAGAGATCTAATTCACCATCTGTAAGTTTATTGTGCAAGCTCTGTTGTCCCTGTGGTGGGTGGTAGATCTACCAACACAGAGATCTGACTCACCATCTGTAAGTTTATTGTGCAGGCTCTGTTGTCCCTGTGGTGGGTGGTAGATCTACCAACACAGAGATCTGACTCACCATCTGTAAGTTTATTGTGCAAGCTCTGTTGTCCCTGTGGTGGGTGGTAGATCTACCAACACAGAGATCTGACTCACCATCTGTAAGTTTATTGTGCAAGCTCTGTTGTCCCTGTGGTGGGTGGTAGATCTACCAACACAGAGATCTAATTCACCATCTGTAAGTTTATTGTGCAAGCTCTGTTGTCCCTGTGGTGGGTGGTAGATCTACCAACACAGAGATCTGACTCACCATCTATAAGTTTATTGTGCAAGTTCTGTTGTTCCTGTGGTGGGTGGTAGATCTACCAACACAGAGATCTGACTCACCATCTGTAAGTTTATTGTGCAAGCTCTGTTGTCCCTGTGATGGGTGGTAGATCTACCAACACAGAGATCTGACTCACCATCTGTAAGTTTATTGTACAAGCTCTGTTGTCCCTGTGGTGGGTGGTAGATCTACCAACACAGAGATCTGACTCACCATCTGTAAGTTTATTGTGCAAGCTCTGTTGTCCCTGTGGTGGGTGGTAGATCTACCAACACAGAGATCTGACTCACCATCTGTAAGTTTATTGTGCAAGCTCTGTTGTCCCTGTGGTGGGTGGTAGATCTACCAACACAGAGATCTAATTCACCATCTGTAAGTTTATTGTGCAAGCTCTGTTGTCCCTGTGGTGGGTGGTAGATCTACCAACACAGAGATGTGACTCACCATCTATAAGTTTATTGTGCAAGCTCTGTTGTTCCTGTGGTGGGTGGTAGATCTACCAACACATAGATCTGACTCACCATCTGTAAGTTTATTGTGCAAGCTCTGTTGTCCCTGTGATGGGTGGTAGATCTACCAACACAGAGATCTGACTCACCATCTGTAAGTTTATTGTACAAGCTCTGTTGTCCCTGTGGTGGGTGGTAGATTTACCAACACAGAGATCTGACTCACCATCTGTAAGTTTATTGTGCAAGCTCTGTTGTCCCTGTGGTGGGTGGTAGATCTACCAACACAGAGATCTGACTCACCATCTGTAAGTTTATTGTGCAAGCTCTGTTGTCCTTGTGGTGGGTGGTAGATCTACCTACCAACACAGAGATCTAATTCACCATCTGTAAGTTTATTGTGCAAGCTCTGTTGTCCCTGTGGTGGGTGGTAGATCTACCAACACAGAGATCTGACTCACCATCTGTAAGTTTATTGTGCAAGCTCTGTTGTTCCTGTGGTGGGTGGTAGATCTACCAACACAGAGATCTGACTCACCATCTGTAAGTTTATTGTGCAAGCTCTGTTGTCCCCTTTGTGGGTGGTAGATCTACCAACACAGAGATCTAACTCACGATCTGTAAGTTTATTGTGCAAGCTCTGTTGTTCCTGTGGTGGGTGGTAGATCTACCAACACAGAGATCTGACTCACCATCTATAAGTTTATTGTGCAAGCTCTGTTGTTCCTGTGGTGGGTGGTAGATCTACCAACACAGAGATCTGACTCACCATCTGTAAGTTTATTGTGCAAGCTCTGTTGTTCCTGTGGTGGGTGGTAGATCTACCAACACAGAGATCTGACTCACCATCTATAAGTTTATTGTGCAAGCTCTGTTGTTCCTGTGGTGGGTGGTAGATCTACCAACACAGAGATCTGACTCACCATCTGTAAGTTTATTGTGCAAGCTCTGTTGTCACCTTTGTGGGTGGTAGATCTACCAACACAGAGATCTAACTCACGATCTGTAAGTTTATTGTGCAAGCTCTGTTGTCCCTGTGGTGGGTGGTAGATCTACCAACACAGAGATCTAATTCACCATCTGTAAGTTTATTGTGCAAGCTCTGTTGTCCCTGTGGTGGGTGGTAGATCTACCAACACAGAGATCTGACTCACCATCTGTAAGTTTATTGTGCAGGCTCTGTTGTCCCTGTGGTGGGTGGTAGATCTACCAACACAGAGATCTGACTCACCATCTGTAAGTTTATTGTGCAAGCTCTGTTGTCCCTGTGGTGGGTGGTAGATCTACCAACACAGAGATCTGACTCACCATCTGTAAGTTTATTGTGCAAGCTCTGTTGTCCCTGTGGTGGGTGGTAGATCTACCAACACAGAGATCTAATTCACCATCTGTAAGTTTATTGTGCAAGCTCTGTTGTCCCTGTGGTGGGTGGTAGATCTACCAACACAGAGATCTGACTCACCATCTATAAGTTTATTGTGCAAGTTCTGTTGTTCCTGTGGTGGGTGGTAGATCTACCAACACAGAGATCTGACTCACCATCTGTAAGTTTATTGTGCAAGCTCTGTTGTCCCTGTGATGGGTGGTAGATCTACCAACACAGAGATCTGACTCACCATCTGTAAGTTTATTGTACAAGCTCTGTTGTCCCTGTGGTGGGTGGTAGATCTACCAACACAGAGATCTGACTCACCATCTGTAAGTTTATTGTGCAAGCTCTGTTGTCCCTGTGGTGGGTGGTAGATCTACCAACACAGAGATCTGACTCACCATCTGTAAGTTTATTGTGCAAGCTCTGTTGTCCCTGTGGTGGGTGGTAGATCTACCAACACAGAGATCTAATTCACCATCTGTAAGTTTATTGTGCAAGCTCTGTTGTCCCTGTGGTGGGTGGTAGATCTACCAACACAGAGATGTGACTCACCATCTATAAGTTTATTGTGCAAGCTCTGTTGTTCCTGTGGTGGGTGGTAGATCTACCAACACATAGATCTGACTCACCATCTGTAAGTTTATTGTGCAAGCTCTGTTGTCCCTGTGATGGGTGGTAGATCT
Source organism: Bathymodiolus brooksi (assembly GCA_963680875.1). NCBI lineage: Eukaryota > Metazoa > Mollusca > Bivalvia > Mytilida > Modiolidae > Bathymodiolus > Bathymodiolus brooksi. Next base: position 152,505,520 of record OY804575.1, read on the forward strand.
ACCAACACAGAGATCTGACTCACCATCTGTAAGTTTATTGTACAAGCTCTGTTGTCCCTGTGGTGGGTGGTAGATCTACCAACACAGAGATCTGACTCACCATCTGTAAGTTTATTGTGCAAGCTCTGTTGTCCCTGTGGTGGGTGGTAGATCTACCAACACAGAGATCTGACTAACCATCTGTAAGTTTATTGTGCAAGCTCTGTTGTCCTTGTGGTGGGTGGTAGATCTACCTACCAACACAGAGATCTAATTCACCATCTGTAAGTTTATTGTGCAAGCTCTGTTGTCCCTGTGGTGGGTGGTAGATCTACCAACACAGAGATCTGACTCACCATCTGTAAGTTTATTGTGCAAGCTCTGTTGTTCCTGTGGTGGGTGGTAGATCTACCAACACAGAGATCTGACTCACCATCTGTAAGTTTATTGTGCAAGCTCTGTTGTCCCTGTGGTGGGTGGTAGATCTACCAACACAGAGATCTAATTCACCATCTGTAAGTTTATTGTGCAAGCTCTGTTGTCCCTGTGGTGGGTGGTATATCTACCAACACAGAGATCTGACTAACCATCTGTAAGTTTATTGTGCAAGCTCTGTTGTCCCTGTGGTGGGTGGTAGATCTACCAACACAGAGATCTGACTCACCATCTGTAAGTTTATTGGGCAAGCTCTGTTGTCCCTGTGGTGGGTGGTAGATCTACCAACACAGAGATCTGACTCACCATCTGTAAGTTTATTGTGCAAGCTCTGTTGTCCCTGTGGTGGGTGGTAGATCTATCAACACAGAGATCTGACTCACCATCTGTAAGTTTATTGTGCAAGCTCTGTTGTTCCTGTGGTGGGTGGTAGATCTACCAACACAGAGATCTGACTCACCATCTGTAAGTTTATTGTGCAAGCTCTGTTGTCCCCTTTGTGGGTGGTAGATCTACCAACACAGAGATCTAACTCACGATCTGTAAGTTTATTGTGCAAGCTCTGTTGTTCCTGTGGTGGGTGGTAGATCTACCAACACAGAGATCTAATTCACCATCTGTAAGTTTATTGTGCAAGCTCTGTTGTCCCTGTGGTGGGTGGTAGATCTACCAACACAGAGATCTGACTCACCATCTGTAAGTTTATTGTGCAAGCTCTGTTGTCCCTGTGGTGGGTGGTAGATCTACCAACACAGAGATCTGACTCACCATCTGTAAGTTTATTGTGCAAGCTCTGTTGTCCCTGTGGTGGGTGGTAGATCTACCAACACAGAGATCTGACTCACCATCTGTAAGTTTATTGTGCAAGCTCTGTTGTCCCTGTGGTGGGTGGTAGATCTACCAACACAGAGATCTAATTCACCATCTGTAAGTTTATTGTGCAAGCTCTGTTGTCCCTGTGGTGGGTGGTAGATCTACCAACACAGAGATGACTCACCATCTATAAGTTTATTGTGCAAGCTCTGTTGTTCCTGTGGAGGGTGGTAGATCTACCAACACAGAGATCTGACTCACCATCTGTAAGTTTATTGTGCAAGCTCTGTTGTCCCTGTGATGGGTGGTAGATCTACCAACACAGAGATCTGACTCACCATCTGTAAGTTTATTGTACAAGCTCTGTTGTCCCTGTGGTGGGTGGTAGATCTACCAACACAGAGATCTGACTCACCATCTGTAAGTTTATTGTGCAAGCTCTGTTGTCCCTGTGGTGGGTGGTAGACCTACCAACACAGAGATCTGACTCACCATCTGTAAGTTTATTGTGCAAGCTCTGTTGTTCCTGTGGTGGGTGGTAGATCTACCAACACAGAGATCTGACTCACCATCTGTAAGTTTATTATGCAAGCTCTGTTGTCCCCTTTGTGTGTGGTAGATCTACCAACACAGAGATCTGACTCACCATCTGTAAGTTTATTGTGCAAGCTCTGTTGTTCCTGTGGTGGGTGGTAGATCTACCAACACAGATCTAATTCACCATCTGTAAGTTTATTGTGCAAGCTCTGTTGTCCCTGTGGTGGGTGGTAGATCTACCAACACAGAGATCTGACTCACCATCTGTAAGTTTATTGTGCAAGCTCTGTTGTCCCTATGGTGGGTGGTAGATCTACCTACCAACACAGAGATCTAATTCACCATCTGTAAGTTTATTGTGCACGCTCTGTTGTCCCTGTGGTGGGTGGTAGATCTACCAACACAGAGATATGACTCACCATCTGTAAGTTTATTGTGCAAGCTCTGTTGTCCCTGTGGTGGGTGGTAGATCTACCAACACAGAGATCTAATTCACCATCTGTAAGTTTATTGTGCAAGCTCTGTTGTCCCTGTGGTGGGTGGTAGATCTACCAACACAGAGATGTGACTCGCCATCTATAAGTTTATTGTGCAAGCTCTGTTGTTCCTGTGGTGGGTGGTAGATCTACCAACACAGAGATCTGACTCACCATCTGTAAGTTTATTGTGCAAGCTCTGTTGTCCCTGTGATGGGTGGTAGATCTACCAACACAGAGATCTGACTCACCATCTGTAAGTTTATTGTACAAGCTCTGTTGTCCCTGTGGTGGGTGGTAGATCTACCAACACAGAGATCTGACTCACCATCTGTAAGTTTATTGTGCAAGCTCTGTTGTCCCTGTGGTGGGTGGTAGATCTACCAACACAGAGATCTGACTCACCATCTGTAAGTTTATTGTGCAAGCTCTGTTGTTCCTGTGGTGGGTGGTAGATCTACCAACACAGAGATCTGACTCACCATCTGTAAGTTTATTATGCAAGCTCTGTTGTCCCCTTTGTGGGTGGTAGATCTACCAACACAGAGATCTGACTCACCATCTGTAAGTTTATTGTGCAAGCTCTGTTGTTCCTGTGGTGGGTGGTAGATCTACCAACACAGATCTAATTTACCATCTGTAAGTTTATTGTGCAAGCTCTGTTGTCCCTGTGGTGGGTGGTAGATCTACCAACACAGAGATCTGACTCACCATCTGTAAGTTTATTGTGCAAGCTCTGTTGTCCCTGTGGTGGGTGGTAGATCTACCTACCAACACAGAGATCTAATTCACCATCTGTAAGTTTATTGTACAAGCTCTGTTGTCCCTGTGGTGGGTGGTATATCTACCAACACAGAGATCTGACTAACCATCTGTAAGTTTATTGTGCAAGCTCTGTTGTCCCTGTGGTGGGTGGTAGATCTACCAACACAGAGATGTGACTCACCATCTATAAGTTTATTGTGCAAGCTCTGTTGTTCCTGTGGTGGGTGGTAGATCTACCAACACAGAGATCTGACTCACCATCTGTAAGTTTATTGTGCAAGCTCTGTTGTCCCTGTGATGGGTGGTAGATCTACCAACACAGAGATCTGACTCACCATCTGTAAGTTTATTGTACAAGCTCTGTTGTCCCTGTGGTGGGTGGTAGATCTACCAACACAGAGATCTGACTCACCATCTGTAAGTTTATTGTGCAAGCTCTGTTGTCCCTGTGGTGGGTGGTAGATCTACCAACACAGAGATCTGACTCACCATCTGTAAGTTTATTGTGCAAGCTCTGTTGTTCCTGTGGTGGGTGGTAGATCTACCAACACAGAGATCTGACTCACCATCTGTAAGTTTATTATGCAAGCTCTGTTGTCCCCTTTGTGGGTGGTAGATCTACCAACACAGAGATCTGACTCACCATCTGTAAGTTTATTGTGCAAGCTCTGTTGTTCCTGTGGTGGGTGGTAGATCTACCAACACAGAGATCTAATTCACCATCTGTAAGTTTATTGTGCAAGCTCTGTTGTCCCTGTGGTGGGTGGTAGATCTACCAACACAGAGATCTGACTCACCATCTGTAAGTTTATTGTGCAAGCTCTGTTGTCCCTGTGGTGGGTGGTAGATCTACCAACACAGAGATCTGACTCACCATCTGTAAGTTTATTGTGCAAGCTCTGTTGTTCCTGTGGTGGGTGGTAGATCTACCAACACAGAGATCTGACTCACCATCTGTAAGTTTATTGTGCAAGCTCTGTTGTCCCTGTGGTGGGTGGTAGATCTATCAACACAGAGATCTGACTCACCATCTGTAAGTTTATTGTGCAAGCTCTGTTGTTCCTGTGGTGGGTGGTAGATCTACCAACACAGAGATCTGACTCACCATCTGTAAGTTTATTGTGCAAGCTCTGTTGTCCCCTTTGTGGGTGGTAGATCTACCAACACAGAGATCTAACTCACGATCTGTAAGTTTATTGTGCAAGCTCTGTTGTTCCTGTGGTGGGTGGTAGATCTACCAACACAGAGATCTAATTCACCATCTGTAAGTTTATTGTGCAAGCTCTGTTGTCCCTGTGGTGGGTGGTAGATCTACCAACACAGAGATCTGACTCACCATCTGTAAGTTTATTGTGCAGGCTCTGTTGTCCCTGTGGTGGGTGGTAGATCTACCAACACAGAGATCTGACTCACCATCTGTAAGTTTATTGTGCAGGCTCTGTTGTCCCTGTGGTGGGTGGTAGATCTACCAACACAGAGATCTGACTCACCATCTGTAAGTTTATTGTGCAAGCTCTGTTGTCCCTGTGGTGGGTGGTAGATCTACCAACACAGAGATCTAATTCACCATCTGTAAGTTTATTGTGCAAGCTCTGTTGTCCCTGTGGTGGGTGGTAGATCTACCAACACAGAGATGTGACTCACCATCTATAAGTTTATTGTGCAAGCTCTGTTGTTCCTGTGGTGGGTGGTAGATCTACCAACACAGAGATCTGACTCACCATCTGTAAGTTTATTGTGCAAGCTCTGTTGTCCCTGTGATGGGTGGTAGATCTACCAACACAGAGATCTGACTCACCATCTGTAAGTTTATTGTACAAGCTCTGTTGTCCCTGTGGTGGGTGGTAGATCTACCAACACAGAGATCTGACTCACCATCTGTAAGTTTATTGTGCAAGCTCTGTTGTCCCTGTGGTGGGTGGTAGATCTACCAACACAGAGATCTGACTCACCATCTGTAAGTTTAATGTGCAAGCTCTGTTGTTCCTGTGGTGGGTGGTAGATCTACCAACACAGAGATCTAATTCACCATCTGTAAGTTTATTGTGCAAGCTCTGTTGTCCCTGTGGTGGGTGGTAGATCTACCAACACAGAGATCTGACTCACCATCTGTAAGTTTATTGTGCAGGCTCTGTTGTCCCTGTGGTGGGTGGTAGATCTACCAACACAGAGATCTGACTCACCATCTGTAAGTTTATTGTGCAAGCTCTGTTGTCCCTGTGGTGGGTGGTAGATCTACCAACACAGAGATCTGACTCACCATCTGTAAGTTTATTGTGCAAGCTCTGTTGTCCCTGTGGTGGGTGGTAGATCTACCAAAACAGAGATCTAATTCACCATCTGTAAGTTTATTGTGCAAGCTCTGTTGTCCCTGTGGTGGGTGGTAGATCTACCAACACAGAGATGTGACTCACCATCTATAAGTTTATTGTGCAAGCTCTGTTGTTCCTGTGGTGGGTGGTAGATCTACCAACACAGAGATCTGACTCACCATCTGTAAGTTTATTGTGCAAGCTCTGTTGTTCCTGTGGTGGGTGGTAGATCTACCAACACAGAGATCTGACTCACCATCTATAAGTTTATTGTGCAAGCTCTGTTGTTCCTGTGGTGGGTGGTAGATCTACCAACACAGAGATCTGACTCACCATCTGTAAGTTTATTGTGCAAGCTCTGTTGTCACCTTTGTGGGTGGTAGATCTACCAACACAGAGATCTAACTCACGATCTGTAAGTTTATTGTGCAAGCTCTGTTGTCCCTGTGGTGGGTGGTAGATCTACCAACACAGAGATCTAATTCACCATCTGTAAGTTTATTGTGCAAGCTCTGTTGTCCCTGTGGTGGGTGGTAGATCTACCAACACAGAGATCTGACTCACCATCTGTAAGTTTATTGTGCAGGCTCTGTTGTCCCTGTGGTGGGTGGTAGATCTACCAACACAGAGATCTGACTCACCATCTGTAAGTTTATTGTGCAAGCTCTGTTGTCCCTGTGGTGGGTGGTAGATCTACCAACACAGAGATCTGACTCACCATCTGTAAGTTTATTGTGCAAGCTCTGTTGTCCCTGTGGTGGGTGGTAGATCTACCAACACAGAGATCTAATTCACCATCTGTAAGTTTATTGTGCAAGCTCTGTTGTCCCTGTGGTGGGTGGTAGATCTACCAACACAGAGATCTGACTCACCATCTATAAGTTTATTGTGCAAGTTCTGTTGTTCCTGTGGTGGGTGGTAGATCTACCAACACAGAGATCTGACTCACCATCTGTAAGTTTATTGTGCAAGCTCTGTTGTCCCTGTGATGGGTGGTAGATCTACCAACACAGAGATCTGACTCACCATCTGTAAGTTTATTGTACAAGCTCTGTTGTCCCTGTGGTGGGTGGTAGATCTACCAACACAGAGATCTGACTCACCATCTGTAAGTTTATTGTGCAAGCTCTGTTGTCCCTGTGGTGGGTGGTAGATCTACCAACACAGAGATCTGACTCACCATCTGTAAGTTTATTGTGCAAGCTCTGTTGTCCCTGTGGTGGGTGGTAGATCTACCAACACAGAGATCTAATTCACCATCTGTAAGTTTATTGTGCAAGCTCTGTTGTCCCTGTGGTGGGTGGTAGATCTACCAACACAGAGATGTGACTCACCATCTATAAGTTTATTGTGCAAGCTCTGTTGTTCCTGTGGTGGGTGGTAGATCTACCAACACATAGATCTGACTCACCATCTGTAAGTTTATTGTGCAAGCTCTGTTGTCCCTGTGATGGGTGGTAGATCTACCAACACAGAGATCTGACTCACCATCTGTAAGTTTATTGTACAAGCTCTGTTGTCCCTGTGGTGGGTGGTAGATTTACCAACACAGAGATCTGACTCACCATCTGTAAGTTTATTGTGCAAGCTCTGTTGTCCCTGTGGTGGGTGGTAGATCTACCAACACAGAGATCTGACTCACCATCTGTAAGTTTATTGTGCAAGCTCTGTTGTCCTTGTGGTGGGTGGTAGATCTACCTACCAACACAGAGATCTAATTCACCATCTGTAAGTTTATTGTGCAAGCTCTGTTGTCCCTGTGGTGGGTGGTAGATCTACCAACACAGAGATCTGACTCACCATCTGTAAGTTTATTGTGCAAGCTCTGTTGTTCCTGTGGTGGGTGGTAGATCTACCAACACAGAGATCTGACTCACCATCTGTAAGTTTATTGTGCAAGCTCTGTTGTCCCTGTGGTGGGTGGTAGATCTACCAACACAGAGATCTAATTCACCATCTGTAAGTTTATTGTGCAAGCTCTGTTGTCCCTGTGGTGGGTGGTATATCTACCAACACAGAGATCTGACTAACCATCTGTAAGTTTATTGTGCAAGCTCTGTTGTCCCTGTGGTGGGTGGTAGATCTACCAACACAGAGATCTGACTCACCATCTGTAAGTTTATTGGGCAAGCTCTGTTGTCCCTGTGGTGGGTGGTAGATCTACCAACACAGAGATCTGACTCACCATCTGTAAGTTTATTGTGCAAGCTCTGTTGTCCCTGTGGTGGGTGGTAGATCTATCAACACAGAGATCTGACTCACCATCTGTAAGTTTATTGTGCAAGCTCTGTTGTTCCTGTGGTGGGTGGTAGATCTACCAACACAGAGATCTGACTCACCATCTGTAAGTTTATTGTGCAAGCTCTGTTGTCCCCTTTGTGGGTGGTAGATCTACCAACACAGAGATCTAACTCACGATCTGTAAGTTTATTGTGCAAGCTCTGTTGTTCCTGTGGTGGGTGGTAGATCTACCAACACAGAGATCTGACTCACCATCTATAAGTTTATTGTGCAAGCTCTGTTGTTCCTGTGGTGGGTGGTAGATCTACCAACACAGAGATCTGACTCACCATCTGTAAGTTTATTGTGCAAGCTCTGTTGTTCCTGTGGTGGGTGGTAGATCTACCAACACAGAGATCTGACTCACCATCTATAAGTTTATTGTGCAAGCTCTGTTGTTCCTGTGGTGGGTGGTAGATCTACCAACACAGAGATCTGACTCACCATCTGTAAGTTTATTGTGCAAGCTCTGTTGTCACCTTTGTGGGTGGTAGATCTACCAACACAGAGATCTAACTCACGATCTGTAAGTTTATTGTGCAAGCTCTGTTGTCCCTGTGGTGGGTGGTAGATCTACCAACACAGAGATCTAATTCACCATCTGTAAGTTTATTGTGCAAGCTCTGTTGTCCCTGTGGTGGGTGGTAGATCTACCAACACAGAGATCTGACTCACCATCTGTAAGTTTATTGTGCAGGCTCTGTTGTCCCTGTGGTGGGTGGTAGATCTACCAACACAGAGATCTGACTCACCATCTGTAAGTTTATTGTGCAAGCTCTGTTGTCCCTGTGGTGGGTGGTAGATCTACCAACACAGAGATCTGACTCACCATCTGTAAGTTTATTGTGCAAGCTCTGTTGTCCCTGTGGTGGGTGGTAGATCTACCAACACAGAGATCTAATTCACCATCTGTAAGTTTATTGTGCAAGCTCTGTTGTCCCTGTGGTGGGTGGTAGATCTACCAACACAGAGATCTGACTCACCATCTATAAGTTTATTGTGCAAGTTCTGTTGTTCCTGTGGTGGGTGGTAGATCTACCAACACAGAGATCTGACTCACCATCTGTAAGTTTATTGTGCAAGCTCTGTTGTCCCTGTGATGGGTGGTAGATCTACCAACACAGAGATCTGACTCACCATCTGTAAGTTTATTGTACAAGCTCTGTTGTCCCTGTGGTGGGTGGTAGATCTACCAACACAGAGATCTGACTCACCATCTGTAAGTTTATTGTGCAAGCTCTGTTGTCCCTGTGGTGGGTGGTAGATCTACCAACACAGAGATCTGACTCACCATCTGTAAGTTTATTGTGCAAGCTCTGTTGTCCCTGTGGTGGGTGGTAGATCTACCAACACAGAGATCTAATTCACCATCTGTAAGTTTATTGTGCAAGCTCTGTTGTCCCTGTGGTGGGTGGTAGATCTACCAACACAGAGATGTGACTCACCATCTATAAGTTTATTGTGCAAGCTCTGTTGTTCCTGTGGTGGGTGGTAGATCTACCAACACATAGATCTGACTCACCATCTGTAAGTTTATTGTGCAAGCTCTGTTGTCCCTGTGATGGGTGGTAGATCTACCAACACAGAGATCTGACTCACCATCTGTAAGTTTATTGTACAAGCTCTGTTGTCCCTGTGGTGGGTGGTAGATCTACCAACACAGAGATCTGACTCACCATCTGTAAGTTTATTGTGCAAGCTCTGTTGTCCCTGTGGTGGGTGGTAGATCTACCAACACAGAGATCTGACTCACCATCTGTAAGTTTATTGTGCAAGCTCTGTTGTCCTTGTGGTGGGTGGTAGATCTACCTACCAACACAGAGATCTAATTCACCATCTGTAAGTTTATTGTGCAAGCTCTGTTGTCCCTGTGGTGGGTGGTAGATCTACCAACACAGAGATCTGACTCACCATCTGTAAGTTTATTGTGCAAGCTCTGTTGTTCCTGTGGTGGGTGGTAGATCTACCAACACAGAGATCTGACTCACCATCTGTAAGTTTATTGTGCAAGCTCTGTTGTCCCTGTGGTGGGTGGTAGATCTACCAACACAGAGATCTAATTCACCATCTGTAAGTTTATTGTGCAAGCTCTGTTGTCCCTGTGGTGGGTGGTATATCTACCAACACAGAGATCTGACTAACCATCTGTAAGTTTATTGTGCAAGCTCTGTTGTCCCTGTGGTGGGTGGTAGATCTACCAACACAGAGATCTGACTCACCATCTGTAAGTTTATTGGGCAAGCTCTGTTGTCCCTGTGGTGGGTGGTAGATCTACCAACACAGAGATCTGACTCACCATCTGTAAGTTTATTGTGCAAGCTCTGTTGTCCCTGTGGTGGGTGGTAGATCTATCAACACAGAGATCTGACTCACCATCTGTAAGTTTATTGTGCAAGCTCTGTTGTTCCTGTGGTGGGTGGTAGATCTACCAACACAGAGATCTGACTCACCATCTGTAAGTTTATTGTGCAAGCTCTGTTGTCCCCTTTGTGGGTGGTAGATCTACCAACACAGAGATCTAACTCACGATCTGTAAGTTTATTGTGCAAGCTCTGTTGTTCCTGTGGTGGGTGGTAGATCTACCAACACAGAGATCTAATTCACCATCTGTAAGTTTATTGTGCAAGCTCTGTTGTCCCTGTGGTGGGTGGTAGATCTACCAACACAGAGATCTGACTCACCATCTGTAAGTTTATTGTGCAAGCTCTGTTGTCCCTGTGGTGGGTGGTAGATCTACCAACACAGAGATCTGACTCACCATCTGTAAGTTTATTGTGCAAGCTCTGTTGTCCCTGTGGTGGGTGGTAGATCTACCAACACAGAGATCTGACTCACCATCTGTAAGTTTATTGTGCAAGCTCTGTTGTCCCTGTGGTGGGTGGTAGATCTACCAACACAGAGATCTAATTCACCATCTGTAAGTTTATTGTGCAAGCTCTGTTGTCCCTGTGGTGGGTGGTAGATCTACCAACACAGAGATGACTCACCATCTATAAGTTTATTGTGCAAGCTCTGTTGTTCCTGTGGAGGGTGGTAGATCTACCAACACAGAGATCTGACTCACCATCTGTAAGTTTATTGTGCAAGCTCTGTTGTCCCTGTGATGGGTGGTAGATCTACCAACACAGAGATCTGACTCACCATCTGTAAGTTTATTGTACAAGCTCTGTTGTCCCTGTGGTGGGTGGTAGATCTACCAACACAGAGATCTGACTCACCATCTGTAAGTTTATTGTGCAAGCTCTGTTGTTCCTGTGGTGGGTGGTAGATCTACCAACACAGAGATCTGACTCACCATCTGTAAGTTTATTATGCAAGCTCTGTTGTCCCCTTTGTGTGTGGTAGATCTACCAACACAGAGATCTGACTCACCATCTGTAAGTTTATTGTGCAAGCTCTGTTGTTCCTGTGGTGGGTGGTAGATCTACCAACACAGATCTAATTCACCATCTGTAAGTTTATTGTGCAAGCTCTGTTGTCCCTGTGGTGGGTGGTAGATCTACCAACACAGAGATCTGACTCACCATCTGTAAGTTTATTGTGCAAGCTCTGTTGTCCCTATGGTGGGTGGTAGATCTACCTACCAACACAGAGATCTAATTCACCATCTGTAAGTTTATTGTGCACGCTCTGTTGTCCCTGTGGTGGGTGGTAGATCTATCAACACAGAGATCTGACTCACCATCTGTAAGTTTATTGTGCAAGCTCTGTTGTCCCTGTGGTGGGTGGTAGATCTACCAACACAGAGATCTAATTCAACATCTGTAAGTTTATTGTACAAGCTCTGTTGTCCCTGTGGTGGGTGGTATATCTACCAACACAGAAATCTGACTCACCATCTGTAAGATTATTGTGCAAGCTCTGTTGTCCCTGTGGTGGGTGGTAGATCTACCAACACAGAGATGTGACTCACCATCTATAAGTTTATTGTGCAAGCTCTGTTGTTCCTGTGGTGGGTGGTAGATCTACCAACACAGAGATCTGACTCACCATCTGTAAGTTTATTGTGCAAGCTCTGTTGTGCCAGTGATGGGTGGTAGATCTACCAACACAGAGATCTGACTCACCATCTGTAAGTTTATTGTACAAGCTCTGTTGTCCCTGTGGTGGGTGGTAGATCTACCAACACAGAGATCTGACTCACCATCTGTAAGTTTATTGTGCAAGCTCTGTTGTCCCTGTGGTGGGTGGTAGATCTGACTCACCATCTGTAAGTTTATTGTGCAAGCTCTGTTGTTCCTGTGGTGGGTGGTAGATCTACCAACACAGAGATCTGACTCACCATCTGTAAGTTTATTATGCAAGCTCTGTTGTCCCCTTTGTGGGTGGTAGATCTACCAACACAGAGATCTGACTCACCATCTGTAAGTTTATTGTGCAAGCTCTGTTGTTCCTGTGGTGGGTGGTAGATCTACCAACACAGAGATCTAATTCACCATGTGTAAGTTTATTGTGCAAGCTCTGTTGTCCCTGTGGTGGGTGGTAGATCTACCAACACAGAGATCTGACTCACCATCTGTAAGTTTATTGTGCAAGCTCTGTTGTCCCTGTGGTGGGTGGTAGATCTACCAACACAGAGATCTGACTCACCATCTGTAAGTTTATTGTGCAAGCTCTGTTGTTCCTGTGGTGGGTGGTAGATCTACCAACACAGAGATCTGACTCACCATCTGTAAGTTTATTGTGCAAGCTCTGTTGTCCCTGTGGTGGGTGGTATATCTACCAACACAGAGATCTGACTAACCATCTGTAAGTTTATTGTGCAAGCTCTGTTGTCCCTGTGGTGGGTGGTAGATCTACCAACACAGAGATCTGACTCACCATCTGTAAGTTTATTGTGCAAGCTCTGTTGTCCCTGTGGTGGGTGGTAGATCTACCAACACAGAGATCTGACTTACCATCTGTAAGTTTATTGTGCAAGCTCTGTTGTCCCTGTGGTGGGTGGTAGATCTATCAACACAGAGATCTGACTCACCATCTGTAAGTTTATTGTGCAAGCTCTGTTGTTCCTGTGGTGGGTGGTAGATCTACCAACACAGAGATCTGACTCACCATCTGTAAGTTTATTGTGCAAGCTCTGTTGTCCCCTTTGTGGGTGGTAGATCTACCAACACAGAGATCTAACTCACGATCTGTAAGTTTATTGTGCAAGCTCTGTTGTTTCTGTGGTGGGTGGTAGATCTACCAACACAGAGATCTAATTCACCATCTGTAAGTTTATTGTGCAAGCTCTGTTGTCCCTGTGGTGGGTGGTAGATCTACCAACACAGAGATCTGACTCACCATCTGTAAGTTTATTGTGCAGGCTCTGTTGTCCCTGTGGTGGGTGGTAGATCTACCAACACAGAGATCTGACTCACCATCTGTAAGTTTATTGTGCAAGCTCTGTTGTCCCTGTGGTGGGTGGTAGATCTACCAACACAGAGATCTGACTCACCATCTGTAAGTTTATTGTGCAAGCTCTGTTGTCCCTGTGGTGGGTGGTAGGTCTACCAACACAGAGATCTAATTCACCATCTGTAAGTTTATTGTGCAAGCTCTGTTGTCCCTGTGGTGGGTGGTAGATCTACCAACACAGAGATGTGACTCACCATCTGTAAGTTTATTGTGCAAGCTCTGTTGTTCCTGTGGTGGGTGGTAGATCTACCAACACGGAGATCTGACTCACCATCTGTAAGTTTATTGTGCAAGCTCTGTTGTCCCTGTGATGTGTGGTAGATCTACCAACACAGAGATCTGACTCACCATCTGTAAGTTTATTGTACAAGCTCTGTTGTCCCTGTGGTGGGTGGTAGATCTACCAACACAGAGATCTGACTTACCATCTGTAAGTTTAATGTGCAAGCTCTGTTGTTCCTGTGGTGGGTGGTAGATCTACCAACACAGAGATCTAATTCACCATCTGTAAGTTTATTGTGCAAGCTCTGTTGTCCCTGTGGTGGGTGGTAGATCTACCAACACAGAGATCTGACTCACCATCTGTAAGTTTATTGTGCAGGCTCTGTTGTCCCCTTTGTGTGTGGTAGATCTACCAACACAGAGATCTGACTCACCATCTGTAAGTTTATTGTGCAAGCTCTGTTGTCCCTGTGGTGGGTGGTAGATCTACCAACACAGAGATCTGACTCACCATCTGTAAGTTTATTGTGCAAGCTCTGTTGTCCCTGTGGTGGGTGGTAGATCTACCAACACAGAGATCTAATTCACCATCTGTAAGTTTATTGTGCAAGCTCTGTTGTCCCTGTGGTGGGTGGTAGATCTACCAACACAGAGATCTGACTCACCATCTATAAGTTTATTGTGCAAGCTCTGTTGTTCCTGTGGTGGGTGGTAGATCTACCAACACAGAGATCTGACTCACCATCTGTAAGTTTATTGTGCAAGCTCTGTTGTTCCTGTGGTGGGTGGTAGATCTACCAACACAGAGATCTGACTCACCATCTGTAAGTTTATTGTGCAAGCTCTGTTGTTCCTGTGGTGGGTGGTAGATCTACCAACACAGAGATCTGACTCACCATCTGTAAGTTTATTGTGCAAGCTCTGTTGTCCCCTTTGTGGGTGGTAGATCTACCAACACAGAGATCTAACTCACGATCTGTAAGTTTATTGTGCAAGCTCTGTTGTCCCTGTGGTGGGTGGTAGATCTACCAACACAGAGATCTAATTCACCATCTGTAAGTTTATTGTGCAAGCTCTGTTGTCCCTGTGGTGGGTGGTAGATCTACCAACACAGAGATCTGACTCACCATCTGTAAGTTTATTGTGCAAGCTCTGTTGTCCCTGTGGTGGGTGGTAGATCTACCAACACAGAGATCTGACTCACCATCTGTAAGTTTATTGTGCAAGCTCTGTTGTCCCTGTGGTGGGTGGTAGATCTACCAACACAGAGATCTGACTCACCATCTGTAAGTTTATTGTGCAAGCTCTGTTGTCCCTGTGGTGGGTGGTAGATCTACCAACACAGAGATCTAATTCACCATCTGTAAGTTTATTGTGCAAGCTCTGTTGTCCCTGTGGTGGGTGGTAGATCTACCAACCCAGAGATGTGACTCACCATCTATAAGTTTATTGTGCAAGCTCTGTTGTCCCTGTGATGGGTGGTAGATCTACCAACACAGAGATCTGACTCACCATCTGTAAGTTTATTGTACAAGCTCTGTTGTCCCTGTGGTGGGTGGTAGATCTACCAACACAGAGATCTGACTCACCATCTGTAAGTTTATTGTGCAAGCTCTGTTGTCCCTGTGGTGGGTGGTAGATCTACCAACACAGAGATCTGACTCACCATCTGTAAGTTTATTGTGCAAGCTCTGTTGTCCCTGTGGTGGGTGGTAGATCTACCAACACAGAGATCTGACTCACCATCTGTAAGTTTATTGTGCAAGCTCTGTTGTTCCTGTGGTGGGTGGTAGATCTACCAACACAGAGATCTGACTCACCATCTGTAAGTTTATTATGCAAGCTCTGTTGTCCCCTTTGTGGGTGGTAGATCTACCAACACAGAGATCTGACTCACCATCTGTAAGTTTATTGTGCAAGCTCTGCTGTTCCTGTGGTGGGTGGTAGATCTACCAACACAGATCTAATTCTTCATCTGTAAGTTTATTGTGCAAGCTCTGTTGTCCCTGTGGTGGGTGGTAGATCTACCAACACAGAGATCTGACTCACCATCTGTAAGTTTATTGTGCAAGCTCTGTTGTCCCTGTGGTGGGTGGTAAATCTACCAACACAGAGATCTAATTCACCATCTGTAAGTTTATTGTGCAAGCTCTGTTGTCCCTGTGGTGGGTGGTACATCTACCAACACCGAGATCTAATTCACCATCTGTAAGTTTATTGTGCAAGCTCTGTTGTCCCTGTGGTGGGTGGTAGATCTACCAACACATATATCTTCATTGCCATCTGTAAGTTTGGATCTGATATACAAGATGTCTGACACTGTGGTGATCCTAAGACTGCAATGGGGAAAATTAAAAGTACTAATAATAAAAATACAAGTATAAATAGCATGCATATTAATTTGATAAACAGATTAAAGCTTGCACGATTGATGACCCCATGGTATATGTCGTCCTAACCTTGGAGGGTTCAAATTTATATATAGACTGCAATTGAAAATATGTAAAAACAGTATACTTCAGAACCATCAATGAAAATGTAACTGTATTTGACATGAAGTTTTCTTGTGGAACGAATATTCAACCGAGTACCAATAAACAGCCGATGGTGTATGAGGTCCTAGCTCTGATGGTGTATGAGGTCCAAGCTCTGATGGTGTATGAGGTCCAAGCTCAAATTAAAGTTTAACAATGAGAAAAACAAATTAAAGTTATTTTTTCTAAGGACCATATGTGGATATGCAATTGTAAATTGTTTGAATATTTCTTGACCTTAATAGATAATAAAAAGCGAGTTGTATTTTGTTTTATTATTATTTTTTGTAGTTAAGTGGACAATGGGTGGTTATTGCTGCTGAGTTGTAATTTGTTTTATTATTATTTTTTGTAGTTAAGTGGACAATGGGTGGTTACTGCTGCTGATAAAAATAGATTTGATGCAATGTTTAAGACTGCAGATAAAGATATGGATGGTTTTGTAACTGGACAAGAAACCAGAGAAATATTTGTTCAGAGTGGTGTACCTAATAATATATTAGCCCATATATGGTATTGTATATTTATGGAATTCTTAAAGATTTAAACATTAAATATACCTTAGATAATTTGCAGCAGCATCATTGTGACATGTCAAACAAATATTTCCGCACATTGACTTGACACTGATTGGATACTTATTGAATTTTCTTTATAATTACAAAACAACAAATCTTTTGTGCTTTTGAGATAAACTCACTGAAAGGGTCCAAAAGTGCAAATTTCCAAAATTTGAGCGGTTTTATTTTTCATCCAGTTTTAATAGAAAATTACGTATTTTATTTGGAAAGAGGCTAAAACATGATAAATGGGGGTCAAAATTCCATAATTTCACATATGTTGAAGGTATACAAAATTTTATTTTTCATCTAATTTTGAAGAATTTTGGTACCTTTGAATTGATTGAGACAATTCTTGTTGCGATAGTTTCAGGTAGATTTCCAGCAAATTTTCTTCTATCAGTTTTGGTATTCTAGTTTAACTTGTCTGCAGTAAAACTGGCGCAGGTGAAATCCCTTATGGTATCAAGCTGCACACAGCATAGCTCTTTATTGCTATATGTACATAATCATTTTCAAGGGACAAGTTTTTAGTATTTTTTATTTTTGATCAGTTTTATCGTATGAATTTTATTTTTACAAAGTAGCATATATAATATCTTTATTTATATCAGTTAATACTGTTACTTATATAGAATAACATTTTTCTCTGTAGGTCATTGTGTGATATGAAAAGTTTAGGAAAATTGAATTCTGACCAGTTTGCTTTAGCTATGTACCTAATAAATCAAAAAATGAAAGGCATAGATCCCCCTTCACAGTTAGCCCCTGAAATGATTCCTCCCTCTATGAGAAGTAGTACAGATACTGCAGCGTTTGGTATAACAGTAAGTAATATTATCCAAATAGTTCATGGCACTGAGGGTCATTCAGGGGCTGCTCTGGCTCCCAAAAAGTAGGAGCCAGAAAAATCACCAGGTGCCATTTTCAGGTGCCAGTTTTGAAAGTCAGGAGCCAGTTTAGGAGGCAGCTAAAATTTTTACAAGGAGCCAATTTTTTTTAACCGAAACTGGATGATTGCATGTACCACTACCAGTTTCATTTTCCGTTTCATGTATAAATGGTCCGGATTTGTTTGTACAAATGTTAATGTCTGTATTGTACTTCTATTTTTCATTTCGATTTCATCATCAAAAACAAAAAGATTTATATAATTTATTACAATATACTGTATTTTACGGATTATCAGGGATTCAGCCAGGATTTTGAGACCATTAATCACTTTTGCGGAACATATTTAATGAGCTTAATCTTATAATCAGTTACTTTGCCTTATTAGTTAGTAATGGAGATTGAAAAGCTATGAAAACCTCCTAGGATGGGAACATACTCTGCAAATTAGAAACCAACTGATAAAACATAACATTGCCATGATTTTGATCTAATACCACACAAATGGTAATACCCCCCCCCCCTTTTCTGTGCTTTGATCTAATACCACACAAATTGTAATAACACCCTCCCCCACCCTTTTTGAAATGTTACTGTGCTTTGGTCTAATACCACAACAATTGTAATAACTCATATTTGTGTAGTCTTCAGCAGAAAAAAATATGTCTAACTTCTACATGTAAAAACTCTGTACAAAATGTAGGTAATGAATAGAACAAATGTCAAAAACTGAAGCAAGTTGTAAAATAAATAATTATTTCTCAGATCTCATAATCAAATTGCAACAATTGGAATAAAAATACTGACTGGTTATTTTTTTTTATTTGCAGACACGTGTCTGTTTGTAAATAGTTCTATAAATAGAACGCAATTGTTACCCAGATGCTGATCGATAAAAAACTTATGCGTCCTCGTGCAGTGCATTTCAATGGCCAACCTTCGCATATAAAAAATGACCATATTAAATATGAGAACTAAGATTACATTTCAGAGGAATGAGAATAAATATAGCAAAATTTCGTTTGGTTAAAAGTATCAGTAGATTACATTGCGAACTCCTGTTGATCGCGCCATTTTTATTTTTTAAGTTTCTTTATAAACCAAAGAACATTTTGAGTAGCTACTCAAAAAGCTACTCAAAATGTACTTTGGTTTATAAAGAAACTTAAAAAATAAAAATTGAATTCTTTGTCGGGATCATTATCTTTAACCAGGTAAATCAAGCCAGGTGTGATCAAAGATTACGCAATCAAAACAAAAATTCTATAATCCGTTGATTGGCTTGAAACATGTAATAAAATTGTCATTGTAGTGACTAATTAGTTTTAATCAGCAAATGTAGAAGAAGAATGGATTGTTACAAACATATTTTTACGATTTTTTGAAAATTCAAGTGACGAATTGGGTACGGGAAATACTCGTCACTTTCGAAAATCAATCGTCAATAATTTATTGATTTTTGTTACGGTACACAGTGATTATCTATAAATTTACACATGTAAATATAGGCGCCAAAAAATCGCCAGAAGCCGATTTCAGTCGCCAGTCAAGAAAATAAATCGCAAATTGCGACATTGGCGACCTACAGTGCGATCCCTGGTCATTTGACCCAAAGTGCCATGAACTATTTGTTATATTATACACAAGTGACTAAAGCTACTTCAATCAGAACACGATTGGATGCATTATAATACAAATACTAAAACAATCACCACAATGACAGATACATGTACATAGAAAAAATGGAAACTAAGTATCACCATTGAAGTTTAATTTCAAACAGACACATCCTAAGCAAAGAACCAAAATACACAATATATATAAAGACGACTTCAGCAACAACAAGCTTAAGAGCAAATTTAATGGTTTCATTTTTTGTTAAATGTAATATCTTTGTCCATAGTTTTTCTATTGGTCATTAAGTGTTTTTGTAGTGTTGAAGCTTATTTGTCTCTCAGATTTATTTGACAGCAGGTATTACATTATTTGTATTTATTTTGACTAGGATGTAACTAATGCTGGGCCATTTAGTCACGTTGCTGATTTTTCTGCGATTAAAGAACTGGATATTATACAAAAAGACATAGAAGATATGAAAAGGTATTACATACTGGGCTATGGTTTATAGTTATTATAAGTACACACATACAAATATTTTATGCAATTTTATTGTACATGCCAGGCAAAGTATATGAAGAAGATATATTTGAACTATTCTAGAAGAATTTATGATCCACATCATTTTCTCAATGCAGCTTAAAATTTGTTTAACTTGAGATTTTTTTTAATTTCAAAATATTTACACAAGATCCAAACTAGAAAGTACTTGATCAATAAAAAAAATATATGTAAAACATGAATTGAAACAAAGATAGACACTAACTGTTTTAATCTAATGAATATTCTTTAGGGAAAAATTAAATTTAGAGAGAGATGACCTACAAACTGAAGCTGATATAAAGATATGTAATGGAGAAGTTCAGATGTTACAGAAGGAATTAGACAGTATTACTGGGACCTTACATCAGTTAGAAAACCAGAAAAAAGAGGCACAAAAATGTCTTGATGAACTCGATGAAAATGTTTGTATCTTAAGCATTTTTGATTTATATGAAAATTGAACAGTTACACAATAATGTTCTCATGAAAGGAATTATAAGGTATTAACTCTTGGACATGGCAGCTATTAGACTACCAGAAAAAGTCACAAAAATATGTGGATGAAAAAGTTTATATTAATAATTAATTAATAAAGCAATCATTTTATTCCAGTAATCATTTATTTTAGAGGAATATCACAACTGAAAATCAGTACTAAGATACTTTAAAATTACAAAGGTAATATTAATTTGGGAAGTCATTTGTTATTTGTTATATTTTCAATTCTGTATGTAATGTTTATTTTATCGTTGTTCTTTTTTATGATAGAAATCAGATTTGATGGCAAATGTAACGGATATGAAAGAGAAATGTAACAAAGAGGAGAACGAAATTAATAGTTTAAGTGGAGAGATAGACAACCAGACACAGTTTGTTAAGGTATTGTAATTATATCCTCGTATGACAATAAGTCAAGTCAGTCATTGGATAATGTTTGATTATTTTTTTCATGTTTGAAAAGTAAACATTTTTTTCTTTTTAATTATGTTCCTCATCTATTCTTGCTCACATGTGTAAAGTTCCATGGAAAAAAGATCAATAATAATGACACAATGACCCATATTTGTTTACTACCCTTTTTCCAAATGGCATCCTATTATGTCACAAGACCGGTCAAAGGTCAATAAAGCACATGATTTTGTCATAGGCCAACCAAACTTAAAAAGTAAACCAGATTAAGAAAGTACAGTATTTTAGCTTTTTCAGTGTATTTGTTTTGTCTGAAAAATTTCAAAAGATGTTTTTTTTAAAATTGATTGAAATTGAAGTATTAAAAATTAATTATTTGATGCAAATATTAAACTTGCTTACCCATATAATAAAGTATTTAATCCAGTGAATTTGGTGTTTTTGCTTTTGTCAATACAATCTATTAGACTGACTACATCCTGCCATATTTTTGTAAAACAATTAATGACTGAATTCAATTTATTTTAATCACATTTATTATCACAGAGTGGTAACAATACAGTTTTGTTGATGCTATTTGTAATAATGACAGGTTTTTTTTACCCAGATAATCTCATATTTCTGTCTGGTTTAATTTAATTCTCTTTTCAATTTATGCTATAAATTTTGATTATTGCTGTTAAATTAATTCTTTTCCTATCTTCTCTGTGAATTTCATTTCATTACCCCAAGAAGTAAGGCGTATATTTGTTATTAAAGCAGCAGTGGAAATGCAAAATAATCTGCCATTTTGTGACTAATGGAGAGCACTTGTATGTATTTTCCCGGTAAAATCGGCCATTTTCTAGAAAATGGTGGAATCTGAATGATCAATCATGTTTTCAAAGTATTTTAAAATACAATTTGCTTGGCCTACATTCCAGAAACAGTCATGAACTGTGATGACAATTATGTCAAACAAACCGGAAAGATAAAAATGCTTGGAGAATACCATCGATGGAAACATAATTAACCAGCATAATGATCAGGAAAAAAAAGACATTAGTAAAAAGGATCTTTTTTACTTGCATGGAATTTATTCAATTCAAACTTCTCTGTTTTAATCTCATCTTGTAATTTTGACGTTGAAAAGAATTCCCTCTGTGTTTATGTACGCTATGAATATACAGAATGACGTCATTGGTCTCGTGCTGCGCCAGAATTGTAAATCAAAACAAGTGACCGACTTTATTGCATGACCGAGCAGATTTCACGACATGATATATAGAGATAATAAGCAGAGTTCATGAAGATTTTTTCATTTGAAATTCTTGAATTTTTAAATCCATGCATTTTCTTTTGAAATGGCAGATATATAGCACCTTCTAAAAATTTCTTCGATGAAAATATTTTATTGTAAGTGTCAAAATCTCATTAGTCTTGTTTTGTTTATAATACACAATTCCAAACTGTCTGCAGTGAATTACATCATTATTCAACTAGAAATAATTTTAATATTTTTTATATCCATTTTTCTACAAATTTTCAAAAATATTTTGGATCTGTTCTGATGGTATGGATTGGTTTAGTTTTTCATTTTATTAACCACATGCATTGAGAAATATTGTACTTCATTAGAAATGGTTGAGAGATTTAGTTTCTCTAATGTTAAAGGCATTGAAGTTACATAATATTGTTTACAAATGTATTACTGAGGTTTAACTAGAAAATGGAAAGAACCACATGATCTTTATTAGAAAACAAAATTTGATTTGATTTCCACCCATGAGGTACATACATATTTATTTAATGCCATGATATAGGCTTTAAACACCAATCAATCAATCAATCATATTTATTTACACATGTATTAGATAAGAATTAATGCATTTTGTTCTTCTATTTATAGAACCAAGAGGAAGAATTAAACAAATTAAAAATAGAATTAAGCAAATTAAGAGAAGAAGAAAATAAATTAGAACAACAGGTAGATGCTGGGAAACAACAACTGGAAATGTTTGCTAAATCTAAGAAAGAAATACAGCATGAAGTCAGTCAGGTAAGGGAGATAACCTAAATCTAAGAAAGAAATACAGCATGAAGTCAGTCAGGTAAGGGAGACAACCTAAATCTAAAAAAGAAATACAGCATAACGTTAGTCAGGTAAGGGAGATAACCTAAATCTAAGAAAGAAATACGGCATGAAGTTAGTCAGGTAAGGGAGACAACCTAAATCTAAGAAAGAAATACAACATGAAGTCAGTCAGGTAAGGGAGATAACCTAAATCTAAGAAAGAAATACAACATGAAGTCAGTCAGGTAAGAGAGACAACCTAAATCTAAGAAAAAAATACAGCATGAAGTCAGTCAGGTAAGAGAGATAACCTAAATCTAAGAAAGAAATACGACATCAAGTCTTTCAGGCAAGGGAGATAACCTAAATCTAAGAAAGAAATACAACATGAAGTCAGTCAGGTAAGGGAGGTAACTTAAATCTAAGAAAGAAATACAACATGAAGTTAGTCAGGTAAGGGAGATAATCTTATCTAAGAAAGAAATACAGCATGAAGTAGGTCAGGTATGGGGATATCTAAAATCTAAGAAAGAAATACAACATGAAGTCAGTCAGGTAAGGGAGATAACCTAAATGTAAGAAAGAAATACACCATGAAGTCAGTCAGGTAAGGGAGATAACCTAAATCTAAGAAAAAAATACAGCATCAAGTCTTTCAGGCAAGGGAGATAACCTAAATCTAAGAAAGAAATACAGCATGAAGTCAGTTAGGTAAGGGAGATAACCTAAATCTAAGAAAGAAATACAGCATGAAGTCAGTCAGGTAAGGGAGATAACCTAAATCTAAGAAAGAAATACAGCATGAAGTCAGTCAGGTAAGGGAGATAACCTAAATCTAAGAAAGAAATACAGCATGAAGTAGGTCAGGTATGGGGATATCTAAAATCTAAGAAAGAAATACAACATGAAGTCAGTCAGGTAAGGGAGATAACCTAAATCTAAGAAAGAAATACAGCATGAAGTCAGTCAGGTAAGGGAGATAACCTAAATCTAAGAAAAATATACAGCATCAAGTCTTTCAGGCAAGGGAGATAACCTAAATCTAAGAAAGAAATACAGCATGAAGTCAGTCAGGTAAGAGAGATAACCTAAATCTAAGAAAGAAATACACCATGAAGTCAGTCAGGTAAGGGAGATAACCTAAATCTAAGAAAGAAATACAACATGAAGTCAGTCAGGTATGGGGGGTAGCTAAAATCTAAGAAAGAAATACAACATGAAGTCAGTCAGGTAAGGGAGATAACCTAAATCTAAGAAAGAAATACAGCATAAAGTCAGTCAGGTAAGGGAGGTAACTTAAATCTAAGAAAGAAATACAACATGAAGTTAGTCAGGTATGGGAGATAACCTAAATCTAAGAAAGAAATACAACATGAAGTCAGTCAGGTAAGGGAGATAATCTTATCTAAGAAAGAAATACAACATGAAGTCAGTCAGGTTAGGGAGGTAACTTAAATCTAAGAAAGAAATACAACATGAAGTCAATTTTTATTTTCATTTTATAAAATTCATTATAAACTGTCCTCAATACTTGTGTAATTGTTTACCTCCCACAGTATCTAGTATCAGTGATCATAATCTCCAAAATTATGAAAATTATAAAACACCAAGAAATTCTTCATCATGCATGCAGACCACAACATTTTGATCCACACTTCTTTGTAAATAAGATATTTATATTTTTTTTATATTCCATATTTACAGATAGATTATAAAAATGGAGTATTTTGAAGTAAACACATATGATTGATTATTTTTGAGGTCCTCAAGTTTGTACTTTTATTCTTTGTTAACATCTTTTAGACAAAAGTAAAAGTCCAGCATCTTGATGATCAACTAAAAGCAGTACAGATGGGAATGACTGGTTATAAAGGTGAAATGAATGGAGAAGTATCTGGTATACTATCATCACAACTTGATGAAAGTAGTACAAGAGCAACGGTGAGTCATATTAGTGGTGGTATTAACCAAATAGTTACAGCATTTATGTTGATTATCTTTGATATTAAAACTTAAAGCATTTTAGGTTTCACTTAGGTGTGGATCTTATTGTTGTTTGTTATATTGTTATTTATTTTTATAATTTCTACTTAAAACTAAATTGTTGATATATTTCTTTTCATTTAAACTTCATACCATAATTTACAAGGGTTATGAGATGCATTATCTTTATTACAAAAATAAAATGTATTTATATTAAAGCTTGGAAGTCCACATAGTACAATAAGTGGCTTTAGCACAGAATCTGGTACAGACGAATTTAAAGATGACCCATTTAAAAATAAAGATCCTTTTGGAGGAGGAGGAGGAGCTATCCAAGCTGACCCATTCCAAAGTCAAGATCCATTTAAAGGAAGTATGTTGGCAAATTATTTAGTATTTTTATCTGATCTGAAGGGGTATTACCATCACTTTGTATATCCATCGTTCATTTGTAAAATTTTCTTCTTCAAAACTGCTGAACCAATCTCGGCAGGGATGGTCCATGAGAAGAAGAGATTCAGATATGTTCAAATGAGGATGATCCTCCTCGGGAAGGGGCTATTATGTAGTTTAAAGGGGGAATTTAATCTAAGTGGCCAGAGCTCTGTGAATCAAAAGTTTAACATAAGTCTGCATTGTGGAAAATAAACATAAAAAAGATTTTCTGAAGAATCAGTACTGTAAATGGAAGTATAAATGGATATTTTTGTTATCTGATTTACTAAATAAACATTGTTCATTCAACAAACTGAAAATGTACGTCTTTACCCCTGTTTTGTAATTTATCACTTATTTTGGTATTTTTGAGTAACACTATATAGCAAATAGTTCATGGCACTGAGGGTCATATGGCAGTTTAGTACATAACATATAGAAATAGTAAATTTTCATTGATTGTTAGCTAGGCACTATATTTCAACACTATAGTTCATTTCTTGACTACCGGAGACTATACTTCGCAACAGGCACTATACTAAAACGACCATTCTTCCTGCGGGACTATACCAAATTTCCCGCGAATTGACGTGATGAATTTTCAATAAAAGTTACTTCCCTTGATAAGGCGCTACGATTAACAGTTGATTACGTCATTGTTTACATTGCCGACATGGCTGCCAGATTCGGCAGCACGGATGCTGACGAATTCACATTGCAACAACAAAATGTAAAGACAAAAGCGGCAACCAAATATGCAGTTAAAGTTCTCTCGGACTTCATGTTGGAATAAAATTATGACGGGGAGATATGCACAATGGATATTGTTGTACTCAATGGCATTTTACAACACTTACGCGAATGTCAGAACCAGCAAGTGGAGAATATTATTCTAAAAGCTCATTAGTTGCTATTTTTTAGCCATTAGGCATTAGACATGTTATGTACTAAATTTATTATGTACTTCTCCCTCGGGAACCGTTCTCCTATAGTGTTGTCTGGGAAGGTATAGTGCCCTCGCCTACCGGCTTGGGCACTATACCTACCCAGACAACACTATAGGAGAACGATTCCCTTGTGAGAAGTCCATAATAGGATAATAAGCTTCGGTCCATATAATATTTTTTTGGTGATGGATCGGTCCATATACTGCCATATGACCCGAAGTGACATGAACTATTTGCTATATTATACTTTTTATCTAAAATAATGCAGGTACCTGGCTGGTCCATATACGAAAATAATGACCGGCTGCGCTAACAAAGACAAATAGGGAAAATAAAAACGTAAAGTGTAATATAATATTATAATCTTTGATAAAGTCGAAATATAGGGATAAAAGGGATAATTTCTGCTGGACCTACCTGGTGTTTCAAATATTAATATCTTTAATATTTATGAAATCATAACTAGAGCTACATTTATAAGGATAAGTGTCTAGCGTTGTCTGTGTCTGTAAACCCTCTTACAATGCTTGGTCTAACTTAACCAGACTTTACCACATCACCTACTGATGATCCTGTGTTAATTTATCATATGATTTGTTTATGTCTATTACAAGGAGAGACATGTCTTAATGAAAGATTGGTCTTTTTCAGATGATCCATTTAAAGGAGATGGATTTACTTCTGATCCATTTGGTTCCGGAGATCCTTTTAAAAATTCTTCTTTTGATGAATCTACTACATCAAGTAATAAGGTAAATATTGAATGTCTAACTCTGTAAGGGGCCATCATGGTCCTATCGTATGGTAGGTGGATTTACCACTAATGTTATGAGTTTGAACCCCACTCAGGCGAGGTGTACTCTATACAACGTTATGTGATCAAGTTTGTCAGTGACTTGCGACAGGTTCTGGTTTTCTCCGGATACTCCGATTTCCTCCACCAATAAAACTGACTGCCATGATATAACTGAAATATTGTTGAAAGTGACGTTAAATACCATAACCTTCACCCTGACCCTATTTTGATATCTGCCTCTGTATATGACCACAAGGAATATATTAATGTGTGGCTAATTTGAAGGTTTTTTTTTCAATTTCAGGTAAGCAAGCAAAAAGAATACATAATACATAGAAGTGTTTTATATTTGAAGCAAAAGTTATTTACACCAATTTATTTGTTTTATTTAAATGGAGATCATACAATATAAAGAAACTAAAGGAATAAGGGAGATAAATCTTGTTTGGTTAATGTGAATAGAAATCAGTAGAAATATTAGTTTTTTAATTAAACATTTATAACAACCTTATCAGTGTATATTTAGAAAAAAATCTAAGAGAAATGCCCATTGGTAAAATTTGAGTGTTGTGCACTTTCATAGTTTTCCATTTCATAAGGAGATGAGATCTCACATTTTTGATTCCCATGAAAGAAGTAATTTGAACTTATTATGTAAGCTTGAGAGCCATTAATTTTTCAAGTATTATGATGCAATGCAGGAACACCATCTATTTATATTTAACCTTTTATCAGAAAAACCTGAAATGCCATCCTGTGCCATAAGACGACAATCTCCAAAATTTATTTACAAGTTATGAAGCTTCTTTAAAAGCTAAATAACTGTTCCGACAGTGTGGTATTTAGCTAATTAACTGTTCCGACAGTGGTATTTAGCTAAATAACTGTTCCGACAGTGTGGTATTTAGCTAAATAACTGTTCTGACAGTGTGGTATTTAGCTAAATAACTGTTCTGACAGTGTGGTATTTAGCTAAATAACTGTTCTGACAATGTGGTATTTAGCTAAATAACTGTTCTGACAGTGTGGTATTTAGCTAAATAACTGTTCTGACAATGTGGTATTTAGCTAAATAACTGTTCTGACAGTGTGGTATTTAGCTAAATAACTGTTCTGACAGTGTGGTATTTAGCTAAATAACTGTCCTGACAGTGTGGTATTTAGCCAAATAACTGTTCTCACAGTGTGGTATTTAGCTAAATAACTGTCTTGACAGTGTGGTATTTATCTAAATAACTGTTCTGACAGTGTGGTATTTAGCTAAATAACTGTTCTGACAATGTGGTATTTAGCTAAATAACTGTTCTGACAGTGTGGTATTTAGCTAAATAACTGTTCTGACAATGTGGTATTGTGGTATTTAGCTAAATAACTGTTCCGACAGTGTGGTATTTAGCTAATTAACTGTTCTGACAGTGGTATTTAGCTAAATAACTGTTCCGACAGTGTGGTATTT
This sequence comes from Bathymodiolus brooksi, assembly GCA_963680875.1. Taxonomy (NCBI): domain Eukaryota; kingdom Metazoa; phylum Mollusca; class Bivalvia; order Mytilida; family Modiolidae; genus Bathymodiolus; species Bathymodiolus brooksi. The sequence continues at coordinate 152,533,460 of OY804575.1, forward strand.
AGCTAAATAACTGTTCTGACAGTGTGGTATTTAGCTAAATAACTGTTCTGACAGTGTGGTATTTAGCTAAATAACTGTTCTGACAATGTGGTATTTAGCTAAATAACTGTTCTGACAGTGTGGTATTTAGCTAAATAACTGTTCTAACAATGTGGTATTTAGCTAAATAACTGTTCTGACAGTGTGGTATTTAGCTAAATAACTGTTCTGACAGTGTGGTATTTAGCTAAATAACTGTCCTGACAGTGTGGTATTTAGCCAAATAACTGTTCTCACAGTGTGGTATTTATCTAAATAACTGTTCTGACAGTGTGGTATTTAGCTAAATAACTGTTCTGACAATGTGGTATTTAGCTAAATAACTGTTCTGACAGTGTGGTATTTAACTAAATAACTGTTCTGACAATGTGGTATTGTGGTATTTAGCTAAATAACTGTTCTGACAGTGTGGTATTTAGCTAAATAACTGTTCTGACAGTGTGGTATTTAGGTAAATAACTGTTCTGACAGTGTGGTATTTAGCTATATAACTGTTCTGACAGTGTGGTATTTAGCTAAATAACTGTTCTAACAGTGTGGTATTTAGCTAAATAACTGTTCTGACAGTGTGGTATTTAGCTAAATAACTTCTGACAGTGTGGTATTTAGCTAAATAACTGTTCTGACAGTGTGGTATTTAGCTATATAACTGTTCTGACAGTGTGGTATTTAGCTATATAACTGTTCTGACAGTGTGGTATTTAGCTAAATAACTGTTCTGACAGTGTGGTATTTAGCTAAATAACTGTTCTGACAGTGTGGTATTTAGCTAAATAACTGTTCTGACAGTGTGGTATTTAACTATATAACTGTTCTGACAGTGTGGTATTTAGCTAAATAACTGTTCTGACAGTGTGGTATTTAGCTAAATAACTGTTCTGACAGTGTGGTATTTAGCTATATAACTGTTCTGACAGTGTGGTATTTGGCTATATAACTATTCTGACAGTGTGGTATTTAGCTATATAACTGTTCTGACAGTGTGGTATTTAGCTATATAACTGTTCTGACAGTGTGGTATTTAGCTAAATAACTGTTTTGACAGTGTGGTATTTAGCTATATAACTGTTCTGACAGTGTGATATTTAGCTAAATAACTGTTCTGACAGTGTGGTATTTAGCTATATAACTGTTCTGACAGTGTGGTATTTAGCTAAATAACTGTTCTGACAGTGTGGTATATAGATAAATAACTGTTCTGACAGTATGGTATTTTGCTATATAACTGTTCTGACAGTGTGGTATTTAGCTAAATAACTGTTCTGACAGTGTGGTATTTAGCTAAATAACTGTTCTGACAGTGTGGTATTTAGCTAAATAACTGTTCTAACAGTGTGGTATTTAGCTAAATAACTGTTCTGACAGTGTGGTATTTAGCTATATAACTGTTCTGACAGTGTGGTATTTAGCTATATAACTGTTCTGACAGTGTGGTATTTAGCTATATAACTGATCTGACAGTGTGGTATTTAGCTAAATAACTGTTCTGACAGTGTGGTATTTAGCTAAATAACTGTTCTGACAGTGTGGTATTTAGCTAAATAACTGTTCTGACAGTGTGGTATTTAGCTATATAACTGTTCTGACAGTGTGGTATTTAGCTATATAACTGTTCTGACAGTGTAGTATTTAGCTAAATAACTGTTCTGACAGTGTGGTATTTAGCTATATAACTGTTCTGACAGTGTGGTATTTAGCTATATAACTGTTCTGACAGTGTGGTATTTAGCTAAATAACTGTTCTGACAGTGTGGTATTTAGCTAAATAACTGTTCTGACAGTGTGGTATTTAGCTATATAACTGTTCTGACAGTGTGGTATTTAGTTAAATAACTGTTCTGACAGTGTGGTATTTAGCTATATAACTGTTCTGACAGTGTGGTATTTAGCTAAATAACTGTTCTGACAGTGTGGTATTTAGCTAAATAACTGTTCTGACAGTGTGGTATTTAGCTAAATAACTGTTCTGACAGTGTGGTATATAGATAAATAACTGTTCTGACCGTATGGTATTTTGCTATATAACTGTTCTGACAGTGTGGTATTTAGCTAAATAACTGTTCTGACAGTGTGGTATATAGATAAATAACTGTTCTGACAGTGTGGTATTTAGCTAAATAACTGTTCTGACAGTGTGGTATATAGATAAATAACTGTTCTGACAGTGTGGTATTTAGCTAAATAACTGTTCTGACAGTGTGGTATATAGATAAATAACTGTTCTGACAGTGTGGTATTTAGCTAAATAACTGTTCTGACAGTGTGGTATTTAGCTAAATAACTGTTCTGACAGTGTGGTATTTAGCTAAATAACTGTTCTGACAGTGTGGTATTTAGCTAAATAACTGTTCTGACAGTGTGGTATTTAGCTAAATAACTGTTCTGACAGTGTGGTATTTAGCTAAATAACTGTTCTGACAGTGTGGTATTTAGCTATATAACTGTTCTGACAGTGTGGTATTTAGCTATATAACTGTCCTGACAGTGTGGTATTTAGCTAAATAACTGTCCTGACAGTGTGGTATTTAGCTAAATAACTGTTCTGACAGTGTGGTATTTAGCTAAATAACTGTCCTGGCAGTGTGATATTTAGCTAAATAACTGTCCTGACAGTGTGGTATTTAGCTAAATAACTGTCCTGACAGTGTGGTATTTAGCTAAATAACTGTTCTGACAGTGTGGTATTTAGCTAAATAACTGTTCTGACAGTGTGGTATTTAGCTAAATAACTGTTCTGACAGTGTGGTATTTAGCTAAATAACTGTTCTGACAGTGTGGTATTTAGCTAAATAACTGTTCTGACAGTGTGGTATTTAGCTATATAACTGTCCTGACAGTGTGGTATTTAGCTAAATAACTGTCCTGACAGTGTGGTATTTAGCTAAATAACTGTTCTGACAGTGTGGTATTTAGCTAAATAACTGTTCTGACAGTGTGGTATTTATCTAAATAACTGTTCTGACAGTGTGGTATTTAGCTAAATAACTGTTCTGACAGTGTGGTATTTAGCTAAATAACTGTTCTGACAGTGTGGTATTTAGCTAAATAACTGTTCTGACAGTGTGGTATATAGATAAATAACTGTTCTGACAGTGTGGTATTTAGCTCTATAACTGTTCTAACCGTGTGGTATTTAGCTAAATAACTGTTCTGACAGTGTGGTATTTAGCTAAATAACTGTTCTGACAGTGTGGTATTTAGCTAAATAACTGTTCTGACAGTGTGGTATATAGATAAATAACTGTTCTGACCGTATGGTATTTTGCTATATAACTGTTCTGACAGTGTGGTATTTAGCTAAATAACTGTTCTGACAGTGTGGTATATAGATAAATAACTGTTCTGACAGTGTGGTATTTAGCTAAATAACTGTTCTGACAGTGTGGTATATAGATAAATAACTGTTCTGACAGTGTGGTATTTAGCTAAATAACTGTTCTGACAGTGTGGTATTTAGCTAAATAACTGTTCTGACAGTGTGGTATTTAGCTAAATAACTGTTCTGACAGTGTGGTATTTAGCTAAATAACTGTTCTGACAGTGTGGTATTTAGTTAAATAACTGTTCTGACAGTGTGGTATTTAGCTATATAACTGTTCTGACAGTGTGGTATTTAGCTAAATAACTGTTCTGACAGTGTGGTATTTAGCTATATAACTGTTCTGACAGTGTGGTATTTAGCTAAATAACTGTCCTGACAGTGTGGTATTTAGCTAAATAACTGTTCTGACAGTGTGGTATTTAGCTAAATAACTGTTCTGACAGTGTGGTATTTAGCTAAATAACTGTTCTGACAGTGTGGTATTTAGCTAAATAACTGTTCTGACAGTGTGGTATTTAGCTACATAACTGTTCTGACAGTGTGGTATTTAGCTAAATAACTGTTCTGACAGTGTGGTATTTAGCTAAATAACTGTTCTGACAGTGTGGTATTTAGCTATATAACTGTTCTGACAGTGTGGTATTTAGCTATATAACTGTTCTGACAGTGTGGTATTTAGCTATATAACTGTTCTGACAGTGTGGTATTTAGCTATATAACTGTTCTGACAGTGTGGTATTTAGCTATATAACTGTTCTGACAGTGTGGTATTTAGCTAAATAACTGTTCTGACAGTGTGGTATTTAGCTATATAACTGTTCTGACAGTGTGGTATTTAGCTAAATAACTGTTCTGACAGTGTGGTATTTAGCTATATAACATTTCTGACAGTGTGGTATTTAGCTAAATAACTGTTCTGACAGTGTGGTATTTAGCTATATAACTGTTCTGACAGTGTGGTATTTAGCTAAATAACTGTTCTGAGAGTGTGGTATATAGATAAATAACTGTTCTGACAGTATGGTATTTTGCTATATAACTGTTCTGACAGTGTGGTATTTAGCTAAATAACTGTTCTGTCGGTGTGGTATTTAGCTAAATAACTGTTCTGACAGTGTGGTATTTAGCTACATAACTGTTCTGATAATGTGGTATTTAGCTAAATAACTGTTTTGACAGTGTGGTATTTAGCCAAATAACTGTTCTGACAGTGTGGTATTTAGCTAAATAACTGTTCTGACAGTGTGGTATATAGATAAATAACTGTTCTGACAGTGTGGTATTTAGCTAAATAACTGTTCTGACAGTGTGGTATATAAATAAATAACTGTTCTGACAGTGTGGTATATAGATAAATAACTGTTCTGACAGTGTGGTATTTAGCTAAATAACTGTTCTGACAGTGTGGTATTTAGCTAAATAACTGTTCTGACAGTGTGGTATTTAGCTATATAACTGTTCTAACAGTGTGGTATTTAGCTAAATAACTGTTCTGACAGTGTGGCATTTAGCTAAATAACTGTTCTGACAGTGTGGTATATAGATAAATAACTGTTCTGACAGTGTGGTATTTAGCTAAATAACTGTTCTGACAGTGTGGTATATAGATGAATAACTGTTCTGACAGTGTGGTATTTAACTAAATAACTGTTCTGACAGTGTGGTATATAGATAAATAACTGTTCTGACAGTGTGGTATTTAGCTAAATAACTGTTCTGACAGTGTGGTATATTGATAAATAACTGTTATGACAGTGTGGAATATAGATAAATAACTATTCTGACAGTGTGGTATTTAGCTAAATAACTGTTCTGACAGTGTGGTATTTAGCTAAATAACTGTTCTGACAGTGTGGTATTTAGCTATATAACTGTTCTGACAGTGTGGTATTTAGCTAAATAACTGTTCTGACAGTGTGGTATACATAACGGTTCTGACAGTGTGGTATAAATAACTGTTCTGACAGTGTGGTATAAATAACTGTTCTGACAGTGTGGTATTTAGCTAAATAACTGTTCTGACAGTGTGGTATATAGATAAATAACTGTTCTGACAGTGTGGTATATAGATAAATAACTATTCTGACAGTGTGGTATTTAGCTAAATAACTGTTCTGACAGTGTGGTATTTAGCTAAATGACTGTTCTGACAGTGTGGTATTTAGCTATATAACTGTTCTGACGGTGTGGTATTTAGCTAAATAACTGTTCTGACAGTGTGGTATTTAGCTAAATAACTGTTCTGACAGTGTGGTATAAATAACTGTTCTGACAGTGTGGTATAAATAACTGTTCTGACAGTGTGGTATAAATAACTGTTCTGACAGTGTGGTATAAATAACTGTTCTGACAGTGTGGTATAAATAACTGTTCTGACAGTGTGGTATAAATAACTGTTCTGACAGTGTGGTATAAATAACTGTTCTGACAGTGTGGTATAAATAACTGTTCTGACAGTGTGGTATAAATAACTGTTGTGACAGTGTGGTATTTTGTGTTTTTTATTTTATTGGTACTGTCATGCTGTTGTACTATTTACTTCAACATACAAATGTAAACCATTAAATTTACATTTATCTTTTTTTCCAGAGTGATCCATTTATTAATATAGACCCATTTGGTGGTTCATTTTCATCAACATCATCTAGTAGTAAAAAAACTAATGAATCATTTGATCAGTTTGGTGGAGGAGGTAACAGTAAAACTCCTTATGTAAGTTTTATTTATGAATTATTTTACAAAAATAAATAGAATTTTAATCAAAATGAATATCCTCTTAAATAGATTGTACTTATCATCGATATATTTTCAGAAGATAGGTAATGTACAAAATAAATAGGTTATATTTATCATTGATGGATTTTTAACAAGTTAAATGCTCTTCAAAATAAATAAATTGTAATTGCTAGATTTTTAACATAAAAGGCATATCCATTACTTATATTTAGCATCTTGAAAATATGTTTAAACTGAAATTGAAATATGAAATTATTCCTATTTTATTACAGAAACCTGCATCATTATTTGCTGATGATGATCCTTTTGCACCAAAATCTTCCCCTTCCAAAAAAAGTTTTCTATCTCCGGCTTTACCACCAAAAGATAAGAAAAAACCACCACCAAGACCGGCACCTCCTAAAGGCAAATCTCCTAGTCCTAGTAAAGTATCCACTGGGAATGATCCATTCGCTGGATCTGATCCGTTTTCTGGATCAGGAGCTAGTAAACCATCAGGAACAGGAAGTGATCCATTTTCCAACTTTGCTGATTTTAGTCCTGGGAAGGTTAGTGTGTTAATTCAATACATAAAAAATAGACTATTTATGTTGTCACTATGATGGATATAGAAATGTTGGTAGAAACTTGAGAAACTTTATTTCTGTTGTTAGCTAACCTAGCTAAAGGTTATTACCATCATTTTGTATCTCTTATCCATCCGTCATCAAATTTTTGCATTTATATCGTCCTCTGAAACCGATGAACTAATTAAACCAAACTTGGCTTTGGATGGTCCTTAAGTGGCCTCCTTTTTAAATTTTGTTTGACAGCCCCATCCTCTATGCAATAGACAGGTATATATCAAATTTATTGCACATTGCACACAACACATTTCTAGAATAACCTTCATCAGCATTGTCCAACAAGATGACCACTATTACTAAAAATAGACAGGTTTTGTATTGACAAATCAAGCTTTACTTTATGTTAAGATGAGCTGACATGTAAATTACAGCTGCATGTTAATAAGTAGTTGAACATATCTTCTGAGTTTTTCAATGAAGATTTTTGTTCAGCTGATTTTTAACAGTTATGCAAATTGGGCTTATTTTTTTATGGAAAAAAGACCCGAGTTAAATTGTTTACGCTGAGTTGGTGCTAAACAACGATCACTCACTCACTCATATTAATAGTAATAATGCAGAAAATACAGAATAATTAATTTATGGTATATGGCGTTATCAGCAAACAAGATCATGAATTGTTAATTTAAAAGGTTGGTGTGAAGAAATAAATACATGCTGCCATGAGATAATGCAGTTAAACCTGTCTAAACTGAACCTCCTTGGGACCAACTTTTACGTTCAGAATAGACAGGTGCTCCATTTATTAAGGTTCAGTTAACAAAGATTTCTTACACTTGGACTTGACTTAAAGTTCAGTTTATTCAGGGTTTGGTTTAGACAGGTTTAACTGTACTTTGCATGAGAATAGAATAAGTAGGAATTAGATACTAAAACGCTTCTCAGTAAATTATTATTATTTTTTTTTCAGTTTGATGATGATAAAAATGTGTGGGGAAGCTGAATACTACATAAACATTATCAGTGGACCAATATTACCCACCTTTGTGCTAGTGTGCTGCAACTTGTGCAATATTGATACTTTGTGTTGTGTATGAGATTTAGAAAGCCTGTTGTTATTGTTATCAGTGAGCTTGTCACATTCTTTAAAACAGAACACATCTATAAAGGACAGTATAAATTGTCTAGTCTAACACCAGTGTATTGCAATATACAAATGTATTATCTAATATGACATTTATATCTGTGGTCCCCTAGAGTATTTGGTAAGACAGATGTATTTTCTGATATGACATTAAAATCTGTGGTCCCCTACAATATTTGGTAAGACAGGTGTATTGTCTAATATGAAATTTATCAATGTTAATGTCTGTGCAAAAAAAAATGACCATATACAGAAAATATTATTAGATATAGAAATACTGTAAGCCATTTTCCAAGTGTTTCAGCTTTTTTCAGCCTTCTTCAGTAGAAGATACATACATAACAGAGCTCCAGATAAGCTGCGTATTTGCGTTTTTTACGCTATGAAAACGAGTAAAAACGCATGTATTATCAGATCAGAGTGTACACATTACGCATACATATTACTGTGTAAGCAAACTTTCCAAATTCGGTGCATACTTGTACAGTCGTGTACATAACAATACATTTTTGTCTTTGAGAAATTCCCCAAAATTACTTCCCTTGATACTTTTCGAAGGAGAGAGTGTGTACATCCGAGTGGTACCGAATGCTTGCCTTTCTAAGCATCGATGTCAAAAGAGATCTGATTGGATGTTTACGATAAATCATCCAATCGCGGTCAATATTACAAATAAATGCGGTTTACGTAATAAGTAAGAACTAAAACGAAAGTAAATTTGGGAACACGTTGTTCGTTGAAAATGAGCAAGAACATGAATAAGCACGCTACTAAGTGCAAGAGTGCTACGGAAAATTCTATATTTAAGTTCCTGACAGTTTCATCTGTGTCTAGTGACAGTATAGTTAAAGGAATCATTGATGACATTATCAACACGGCTGTGAAAACTGCCGAAGTCGACGAGCAAAAAACAAAATATTTACAACATTTTATTAATAAACATGACACAATCGTGTCAAATTAAACAGAGATATACATTTCACTTGCATCCTGCGTTTATTGAATAACACTTGTGTCAAACATAATTTTCAAAGTGTACATGTAAGCAATCTTTTCTGAAGTAGAGAGTACAACAGTGCAAAGGAAAGATGCAAATACCCATCATTTTCAAAAGTAGGGGGTAATTACCCTTTGGACTTGAAAATTATCTGGAGCTCTGACATAATGATATTTTCATAAAGTACATCAAAATGTAACATTAAAGTTTATGACAAAATATAATTGTTCACACTGCCACCTTCTAAAGAAATCAATGTCTTTCCAAAATTTTGGTGTTTAGTCCCGGTGCATGAAAAATTGAATAGAGATCAAACCCTGCGTTTAATAAAAGATATTTGGAGTATAAAAACTAGAGAATAAACATCATAATTTTGAATATCTGAAAAATGGTTTGAAGAGTTTTTCTATTTAACTATTAAAATAGACTTTCATATATAAATATATAAACTAGGAAACATGATCTCTGTTGTGTCTCAATAATCATGTTTATATATATCATTATATTATTGTTTACTTCTGTGTCTAATGGACAGTAGTTTATAATAATCAGTGTTCATTATTATAGAGTAAATTCATGTTATTATTGTGTGGGAGGGGAAGAAAAGTCTTGAGGTCAATGTGCCAAACATGTGATATGCATATTTAAATAAAGATGATAATTTGAAGGTTTGTAGTATATAATGAGCATTGTGGTTAATAGTGTTAAGATATATAGTATAAGGATACTTCATTGTTTAATCTATGTAGACAATACTATGTCTTATAATTACAATGCAAATTTGACTTTAGATAAATAGTATAAGGATGCTTCATTGTTTAGTCTAAATAGTGAATACATATGTCTTATAATTACAATGCAAATATTACTTTTTTCTTGTATACATGATGTTAATTTTAAACATGTTCCATATTTATATACAGTAAATTATGTTGTTATTACTGGAGGAGAAATTTACAATGATTTTTCCTATCTTATAACTGTCAGTCATAACATTACAAATGTATTATTTTGTACATGATAATATTGAAAGATTAGAGATTTACCTTGAAGCAATGATACAACATTATGTGATAAAGTTTGTCCGTGACTTGCGACATGTTGGTGGTTTTCTCCGGTTTCATCCACCAATAAAACTGACCGCCACGTTATAACTGAAATATTTTTGAAAGTGGCATTAAACACCATAATCCAACCCACCTGGGACCAAAAACATCAATTAGAAATAATGTATAAATAAAGAAGATGTTTGGTTAGGGTTAACCCTAATCCTCACTTTGAAGGGTTATTTTAGTATAATAAATTAAGGTCCATCATGGCCGTGATGATGTAGTAATTGGATCTACCTATGTATGGGCCGTCTTGGTCACCACATAGCTATGCAATCAGTGCCTATCACAAATACAGTTATGAGTCTGATTCCTGACAATGGTGAGATGTATTCTATACAATGGTATGTGATAAAGTTTGTTTGTGACTTAAAGTAGGTCTATGATTTTCATCTGGTTTCCTCCACCAATAAAACAGACAACCACAATATAAATGTAGTATTGATGAAAGTTGTGTTAATCAACTGTAACCCTAACCCTGTATAAGCAGAAAGGAATTTGGAATATTTCCATCAAATGTAACATCTAGACACCTGTTTCAAAACCTTAAAGTTATATATAATATATAACATTTATATTTCATGATAGTCTAGTCAGTCCAGGAATTAGATGCAGGTTATTTCAGAAACATGTCTTGCACACTAAATTAGATATCTTGATACCATTATATAGAATGATCTGATGTAGAGAAATATGTACTACAAGAGACTTTATTAACAGGAGAATTAAAATTAAAGGTAGCAAAATTATAGTAGTTACCCCCCTTATTATAATAGTTTAAACAAGAATAATTATAAAATTTTGATATTTATTAATACAGGTACAGTATTTTGACAAGAAAATGTCACTTTTCTTTATCACAAATAAACGGAAATTTAACTTGATATTATCATTTAACTTGATATTAACGTTGATTATCTTGTCTCAATCATTATATAGGTGAGTAGAACTGATGTATATTACCTTGACAATTAATAAATTTCTTTCATGATGTATTTTACAATTCTAGCTAAATTGATGATATGTCTGTGTGGATCTTTTACAATAACAAAACACCAAGTATTCTGAAATAAATCGTCATTGTACAATGTTTTTAACTTGATGTTAACATTTTTATTTACACGAGAGCTGTGCTTTCAGTCACATGGTATTTTATTGTGATATATCTAATTTTATCTGTATATCTTAGAAGTGTTCATATTTTAATTGATGTATATCTGAAGACAATTACCATATGTAAATATTAGCAATAAATTATATCATTAAAATTATTTCATATTAGTAAAGGAATTAGATATATCTTACTTAATTGAAAGTGAAAAATTCAAAGTACATGTACAAGAATGACACCTTGATTTTTGTTCTCCGTCTTTCATGAACAATAAAGTTGGTTATTTCATCCCATAGCATAGTAAAACAGAGGGATCTATGAACACACCACAAGGATTAATTCTCTACTAAGAATCATTAAGTAAAACAGAGGGATTTATGAACACACCACAAGGATTAATTCTCTACAAAGAATCATTAAGTAAAACAGAGGGATCTATGAACACACCACAAGGATTAATTCTCTACTAAGAATCATTAAGTAAAACAGAGGGATTTATGAACACACCACAAGGATTAATTCTCTACTAAGAATCATTAAGTAAAACAGAGGGATTTATGAACACACCACAAGGATTAATTCTCTACTAAGAATCATTAAGTAAAACAGAGGGATCTATGAACACACCACAAGGATTAATTCTCTACTAAGAATCACAGTGATTTTAAGTGGGTTACCCATTGACAATAAACAAATCAATCTCAGTAGGACAAAAGCAAATTTAGTGACCAAGATGTACACACACACACCAGAACTTGTATCCTTTCTAAATACTGACTACATACTATAATCATTAAATGTACAGTAACTACTACATACTATAATCATTAAATGTACAGTAACTACTACATACTATAATCATTAAATGTACAGTAACTACTACATACTATAATCATTAAATGTACAGTAACTACTACATACTATTATCATTAAATGTACAGTAACTACTACATACTATAATCATTAAATGTACAGTAACTACTGCATACTATAATCATTAAATGTACAGTAACTACTACATACTATAATCATTAAATGTACAGTAACTATTACATACTATAATCATTAAATGTACAGTAACTACTACATACTATAATCATTAAATGTACAGTAACTACTACATACTATAATCATTAAATGTACAGTAACTACTACATACTATAATCATTAAATGTACAGTAACATGTTCCAATTTATGATTGGTGCATTGATCAGAGATAATGACAACTTTGTAGACTCTTACAACTTCAAACTTTACTATAAGAAGTTGTATTCATTCCTAACAGATGCAACACTTATGTAATCCACATATGAGAGTAGCACATGCATAACATATGTAATTCTCACACATTTTGTCACATTTGTAGAGTATATTTTATTTACAAAGCTGAAATATATGACAAAAAATGAAGTAATTTTTTGGATAATACATATTTTCATGGGAGAGTTTTAAAAATAATAATAAAATGTACAAATGGCTGAAACAGAACACCACACATTCTGGAATTGAATTTTGAAGCATTTTCACCGGTTTCCTCCACCAATAAAACAGATGGCCATGATATAGCTGAGATATTGTTGAAAATGGCATTTAACACCATAACACATAACCCCCAAAATTGTAGATAATTATATCATGATAACACTATTTCTTGAGGCATTTCATGAAAAGCTTGATGCAGATTGGTTAAATAACTAGGACATTTTCATAATTTCCTATGGACAATTCTTAATTTTCTACTTTTTCTTAGTTTCCTACAACTTTTCTTAATTTCCTACGGTCATTCTTTATTTTTAAAAGAAATTCTTACTTTAACCAGGTTTTTCTTAATTAATAAGAAATAGTTGGGTTTATGATGTTTAATGGCACTTTCAACAATATTTTAATTATATCGTGGCGGTCAATTTTTTTGGTGGAGGAAACCCAGAGAAAACCACCTACCTGTCGCAAGTCACTGACGAACGTGATCACATAATGATGCATCGAGTACACCTCATCATGAACCTGGTTCGAACTCACAACTTTAGTTCTGATAGACATTGATGGCACCGGTAATTGTAAATCCAACTACCAACTACGATCATGACCACGACGGCCCCTATTAAGAAACAGAGTAGGAGATTAAGAAGAACATTCTTCTAATGACTGAATATGTAAAATAAGTGTCCTAGTCCATATTGGGAAATGTTCTTAATCTTAGGAACTATTTTGACGTATTCCCAGACGTAGACGGCTAAAACACAATCGGGTGGGAATTTTGTGTGTCACATTTTGGAAAAAATGAAAACTGTTTGGCAGACTTTATTTTTATTTGAAATGATACTGTAATGTATGGGGTACATACCACAACAGAATTTTGTTTTCTATCCTGAGATCATTTTTCAAATTGGCTTTCATTACCACAAGGGTGATGGTCTACGGACACTACAAAACTATATGTATAACATTCTTTCACAACAAAATATATAATACTATGTAACTTAAAACACCTCTCTGTCAGATATATAGCTACTATCCATAAAATTTCATCAAAGGTTTCAACCTAATGCAGTTTTTTTTAAATATAACATATGCTAGAGTGATACACTTTTAGTCATGAAAAATGTCATTTTTACAATTTCTGTCTACATTCAGATATTAAAGTTACCTTTCCCAAAATTAAGAAATGTATTACTTAATAGAATTTTATTTAATAAACTTGACATTATTTAAAAATAAAATCTGATTTTAAAAATGTACAATTATGTAAACAGACTTAAAGAGGAGGTCTACGGACTTTACCAAATGTATTATGTTGAAATTTAAACTAAAAAATGACACCAATGCAAAAGGACATGTATAAACAAATTGTATTTAACCTATTAAGCATGTAAAATTACATTAACAACCAAATAAAGTAAAGGAATACAAAAGTCCACTATATTTTTCATATTAAAATCACTATTTTATAGTTATTTGCAAAATATAAGAAGAAAGATGTTTGATACCTCCTTCTTTATCTTTAATTGAATTCATACTTCTTAGTTCAACACACTCCCTCAATCTTAAAAGAATTAACACCTTACATGATCAATAATACAATAATTTGTATACTCATGTGGTCTACAGACATTACATATTTTCCTAAATACAAAAAGAACAATATCTAACAGTAAAAATTTTAACTTGAACAAACAAACAAATTCTTGAAGACTAAAAGAACATCTCAACAGTTTTCCAAAGCTAGTTACTTTCAAAGAAGTAATATAAAAGTCTATTTGAACTTATGTGTTCATCAATGTTTGGTTATGGGTAAAAACCTGTCTAAACCGAACCCCTTTGGGACTGACAAATTGGTTCAGTTTAGACAGGTATTTGATGTACACAGGTGCAAATTACATAGACATTTAGTAGATGGGACTGTAAAGTTTGTCTGGTTTAGACAGGTTTTCGGTTTACTCAGGGTTCAGTATATGGGACTAAAGTCTGTCTGGTTTAGACAGGTTTTCGGTTTACTCAGGGTTCAGTAGATAGGACTGTAAAGTCTGTCTGGTTTAGACAGGTTTTCGGTTTACTCAGGGTTCAGTAGATATGACTGTAAAGTCTGTCTGGTTTAGACAGGTTTTCGGTTTACTCAGGGTTCGGTTTCAACAGGTTTCACCGTACAATGTGGTTTGTGTAGTGTCCGTAGACCATACATGAATTTATTGAATTTCATTGTTTATTATCATAATATAGCAAAATTTATTTTTGCTGAAGATTTATGGCTCCAATGTATACTAATCATTAATCATTCATTTGTCTACTGTAGGAACTTTTATAATTTACTCATATTTTAGACAACAGAATGAGTATGTAGCAAACTACCCATATTTGTTTTATTTTGTACAAAATAAGATGAGTAACAGAGTTCGCGAAATTGTCAGTCCTGTCAGATATGACCAGCAAAATTTGGGCAAATTTTGATAAGGACTGACAAAATTGGTATTTTGCAATAGAAAGTTAATGAGGACTGACATTATTTTAACTAGGACCACCAAGCCCATATGCTATTTCGCGAACTCTGGAGTAATCAATTAATAACCATAATTTAAAGATGGGAGCACCATTTCATAATTGTAAGGTACATAATTTGAGTTCTAAAGCTTAAAATATGAACTTTAAAATATTGGTCTACAGACACTACCTGTCTACGGACAATGTTTTCCTCAACTCAGAGGAAAGCCTTGTCATAGCTATCAAAATCTTTGTTGCTTTCTGCAATCTATGCCTTGGTCTGATATAAAAAATAATAAAATATTAAACTGAAGTGCAATATGATGTAATCATGTGAGCTTTAAACTATGGTCTACGGACAATACGTAAAAAACATGCATCTTTAAAATTTCCTTTTTTTAAGGTTATGATCTGTAGATTAAATTTCATTGTAAAAATGAATTAGTGTAGATCTTATCTGTTTAAAATAGTTTCAGAAATGTCGTACTTTATCACTATTTTATCATACCTTGCCATTATGTGAATACCTCTAGAAAATTAAAATTTCATAACAAATGCCACGTTTGCAGTTTTTACAGTTAAATCACTGCTCGTTCTTCAATTTTTATTCTGTAAAGGTCAGTTGATGACTAAATTCTTATCTTATAAGGTCAGAAAAAACATATTTTTATAATACAGTAGCATTTCTAATTTACAAAGCTGAGAACATATAGCAAAATAAAAATGACACAACATAAGGCAGGAAATGTAGCAATTTCTGAGCTTTGAAATGCATTATGCGCTTCCATGAAGGCACTAACCCCATGGTATGATAACAGATATACTAAAACAAAGAGAAAATTATCAGCTACCCCAATATGTAGATTACAACTTGTTTCCACTTAATGTTTATGAATACCAGCTCCATAACATGTTAATGTTTGAATAGTAACACATTATTGTGTTTTAGAAGAGACAGTTCTATTCCTTTTATGGATACAAAGTGTTATGAATGATCACAGTTCCCCATTACAGTTCAAATGTCTGACTTCATCCATATTAATTTCTGTATCACATTTCGGTACTTGTCTGTCATATTTTGATATGTCCTCTCTCCTCCAGTTAGATACGAGACAGACAATGAGACAAGTCATTACAGATAACACAATGGTTACACTGATACCTAGGAATACTTGTAATGTATTAGTTGTGTCTTCTGAAACTCGTGAGTCTCCTAAATAAGAAACACAATTTCAATTAAGATTTTGACACTACGTGTGTACCTCTGTGTTGTCAGAACTTTAATTCTTTTACTTTGTTTTACATTTTTGTTTATGCTTGCTATGCCTTTCTGTTCATGCTGTTTTCTCTTTTTTAAATTGTATTCAGATCACCTCTTTACTGGAATACCGTCTCAGACTTGGTTACTCTGTGTTTGTCTTGTTGAAACATGTGCTTCTGCATAATTTTGTTTCATTTGATTATCCCCTACCAAAAATCTTTAGAACCATTCTAAATTTTATCTTTATTAAAAACTAATGGATCCAAGAACATGGTTTATTGATATATATATGAATACAGATATACAATAAGATATAATTTTATATATAGCCTCTCCAGATGATACATAGACAATAGTGTGTTTTATATATAGCCCCTCCAGATGATACCTAGACAATAGTGTGTTTTATATATAGCCCCTCCAGATGATACATAGACAATAGTGTGTTTTATATATAGCCCCTCCAGATGATACATAGACAATAGCGTGTTTTATATATAGCCCCTCCAGATGATACATAGACAATAGTGTGTTTTATATATAGCCCCTCCAGATGATACATAGACAATAGTGTGTTTTATATATAGCCCTCCAGATGATACATAGACAATAGTGTGTTTTATATATAGCCCCTCCAGATGATACATAGACAATAGTGAGTTTTATATATAGCCCCTCCAGATGATACATAGACAATAGTGTGTTTTATATATAGCCCTTCCAGATGATACATAGACAATAGTGTGTTTTATATATAGCCACTCCAGATGATACATAGACAATAGTGTGTTTTATATATAGCCCCTCCAGATGATACATAGACAATAGTGTGTTTTATATATAGCCCCTCCAGATGATACATAGACAATAGTGTGTTTTATATATAGCCCCTCCAGATGATACATAGACAATAGTGTGTTTTATATATAGCCCCTCCAGATGATACATAGACAATAGTGTGTTTTATATATAGTCCCTCCAGATGATACATAGACAAATAGTGTGTTTTATATATAGCCCCTCCAGATGATACATAGACAATAGTGTGTTATATATATAGCCCCTCCAGATGATACATAGACAATAGTGTGTTTTATATATAGTCCCTCCAGATGATACATAGACAATAGTGTGTTTTATATATAGCCCCTCCAGATGATACATATACAATAGTGGGTTTTCAGTGTTGATTGTTGACTACCAACTTACTTAAGAGGCTTTGTGAGTTTGACATGAATTGATACAGGTACTTTCAGAGCATCTGATCATATTCCCAATGTTTGTTGGGTTTTCTGTGGTCAGAAAGGATATGGATGTAAATGAACATGCATGAGAGACTGACTAACACTATGCCTTATATTTCAGTGTCATCATAGGGTTTGCTTCGTAGGTTTTTCTTTGTCCTGTAGCTATTACCCACCTCAAATATTCTGGTTTCAGGGTGTTTCACATGTCAGTTTAATATATCTCCTCCTCTTTCAATAACGTCTAGTAGTTACAATAAAGTTGAAATGTTACTGAACGTGCAATAAATACCAATAAACTGCCCTAACTGTTCAAAAATAAATTTGACTTCATAATATTTCATCGAAGAAAAACAAACTGTAGATGTAAACAAGAGTATATGTATTCTTTGTCATTCTAGTACTGGGACAAATATATATATATGTAATGATGGGATACCATACAAGAATTACCTGGAGGTCTGGTGGTACAGTATTCTCCTTTATATCCATCCTCACACCCATCATGACATACGCCCGTTGTTATGTTACATGTAATACCAGATTTACATTTACCACACTTCTCCTGACAATCTTGACCAAATGATCCAACAGGACACTCTAAGAAATAAAATTTTCATTGATTAAGACAATTGTAGAACAACTAGATATTTGATAATAAATTAACAGTCCTATGGGCAACACATAGGCAGATGTTTCCCCACATGGCAAAATGTAATAAGCTACACCTAGTGAAAGTGGAAATTGGTAATTGAATTACTTGTATATTAGTAAATTTTGTCAGTTTTATCTACTACTCCATTGCAACCGATCCGAATAAACAAATGTTGTTTGATTGTATTTTTACAATATATAGCCGTCATGGTAGTAATAAACTCTCTATGACTTTTAGATAGTGTACTTTATTTTGATAATGTATCCATGGGTAGATGCCGTGTCTGCAATCATAAGGTAATTTAATTTTCATCTCCATATGCAAACTTCTATCACCGCTAAGTTTTGGGAGATCGACTCTCATTCATGGCGAGCAGTATTCGATACTAGGTGTATATTAGAAAGTTTGTCTGGAAGGTCAATGGTTTCTCTGTGTAAAAAATAAAACGTACCACCTTGACATAACAGTAGTAGTGTAGGAAGTGGTGTTAAACAAATATAAAAATATAATCTCTTTTTTCTAAACCTGACCTTGAAAACAAGCAAGGGAAAGTTCAATACAGTCAAACCCGCCTTAAAGGGCACCTCTAAATAACAACGCACTGTCTATAAAGGGCACCTCTAAATAACAACGCACTGTCTATAAAGGGCACCTCTAAATAACAACGCACTGTCTATAAAGGGCACCTCTAAATAACAACGACCTGTCTATAAAGGGCACCTCTAAATAACAACGCACTGTCTATAAAGGACAGTCTCATTTTCCCCATTAATGAATAGTCCATATAATATTAACCTGTATATAAAGGGGAACTGCTGATAAAGGCCACATTTTCAGGTTGCCTTGAGTGGCCTTTATATACAGGTTTGACTGTATATGCTTAGATCATAAACAGTTTTGGTAATTAAGTACTATTTGGACACAATACCTTGAAGACATTTACTCCCTGTCCATCCAGGCAGACATGGGCTATGACATGTACCATTGACGTAATCACAGGTTCTATTTTGACAAAACCCACAATACTCTTTACAACCTGATCCCCATCTACCATGAAAACATTCTGAAATAACAATTACTATATCTCAAACCCAATCTACAATTAACAAACACTGACATAGCAAGATCCATTATACTCATTACATATCAGGCCTCCTTGATATATTATTACACATAAAACCCCCATTCGTCATTAAAACATAATGTTCATGATAGATAATATTTCAAGACGTTTAATCAAATGTAACTTGTTCCCGCCATGACATAGCTGAAAATTTTTCATTTGGAAATAAACAACAATCACTCATCCACTTACTCAAATTAGTCACTTTGTAAATTACAAAAATGGTGCACTCGACTCGCAGCCGCAAGTGATAAAGTTTACCAGTTGCTTGCCTATGGTCGGTGGTTCTCTCCAGGTACGCCGGCTTCTTCCACCACTAAAACTGATCGCCATGATATAGCTGAAATATTGCTGAAAGTGGCGTTAAACACCAAAAATCAATCAATCAATCAATCAATCAATCAATCAATCAATCAATCAATCAATCAATCAATCAATCAATCAATCAATCAATCAATCAATCAATCAATCAATCAATCAATCAATCAATCAATCAATCAATCAATCAATCAAATTAGTTTTCAAACTGCTTTAAGCTGTTAATTATTCATACAAATTAAATTCGCGGTGGACTTCACAATAATACGATCAATACAGGAAACACAAGATAGATAACTGAACATTGGTTTTATGTGGAAATCGTATAACTGATATAACGCTATATAGAATGAAAACGGTTCCGTGTTTAGCACAAATTTTAATGTATGCATACCATAAATAGTCTGAAAGGAGACCTGGTTATACCGGTACGCGTACAAGTCATGAACGCATTGGTGATTGAATTGAGTTTGTGCGATGTATCCTAATGGGCTGTTAAAATCGTTAGATAGTCTATTTTATTTGGTTCCATCGTGTATCAACGGTGGGGTTTGTATATGATTCATCAGGGAGACAAGCAAGCTCACCAATTTGACAACTACGCCCTACACGACCAGGTCTGCAGCCAGAGGAACAAAAACCTGTCTGAGGATCACATTGCTCTGTTGGATCTTTACAAGAGCATTCTCGTTCACATTCCAATCCAAAACTCAGCTTACTGCACGCTTTAAATAAAATAAATAAAAGCAGAAAAAATAATAATTAGACTTTCTATGTTTTGTGAGGCCACAATATATAGTCTATATACATTTCCCAAGAAGCAAATTGTCCAGCTGTTGAATGTTTGTACAATTTGAACTGGGATAAACTATTTGTCTAATTTGTATGAAAATGCAAATGAACGTTAAAGAAAACCGATGGGACAATCAAGAATGGACAATCCAGAGACAATGCATGCAACATTGGGTACACAAGACACAGGAAAGAATGGACAATCCAGAGACAATGCATGCAACATTGGGTACACAAGACACAGGAAAGAATGGACAATCCAGAGACAATGCATGCAACATTGGGTACACAAGACACAGGAAAGAATGGACAATCCAGAGACAATGCATGCAACATTGGGTACACAAGACACAGGAAAGAATGGACAATCCAGAGACAATGCATGCAACATTGGGTACACAAGACACAGGAAAGAATGGACAATCCAGAGACAATGCATGCAACATTGGGTACACAAGACACAGGAAAGAATGGACAATCCAGAGACAATGCATGCAACATTGGGTACACAAGACACAGGAAAGAATGGACAATCCAGAGACAATGCATGCAACATTGGGTACACAAGACACAGGAAAGAATGGACAATCCAGAGACAATGCATGCAACATTGGGTACACAAGACACAGGACAAAGACAAACAAAGCAAAACACACAAAACAGAAAACTAAAAAGATGAGCACACGGACCCCACCATAAAACACAACATAGAAAACTAAAAAGATGAGCACACGGACCCCACCAAGTTCTATATATTGATATTATCCACGTTGACGGGGTCCGTGTTGCTTATCATTTTAGTTTTATTGTTTTACATGTTTTGTTTTGTTTGTCTTCGTTCTGTCTACCCAGTGTCGCCTTTGTCTCTGGGTTTTCCGTTCTTGACCTCTTCGATTTTCTCTAATCTTTATTGGCATAGATAAACCATTTGTGCATTTTGTATGAAAAGGTAACGTTGTCAAGCATTTCTAGTGTATATATCTATACTACGATAACAAAATTATATATATTGTCAACAGGTCAATGGTTTGATTTCAGTTTCAAATTGGAATCTCTTTCATTCACCAAATTTAATAATTCATAAACAATCTGAAGACTGTGCTGTACATAGTTGGTACAAATAAAATACATGTAGTATTAGCAGCAAATGAATACTTACCATATACATATAATTCACAAATAACAACAGGTCCATGTGGGTTTAACACAGTTAGGTATTGTCCTTCTTGTGGTTCATTACAGAAAATTGAGCTTGTAGAATCGTATGTTTTCAGCTGACTACATGTCCGCATGGTAAATAAGTTGCCGTTATCTCCTACCATAATTTGCCAATCATACATCGGGGTATTATCAACTTAAGTAAAATTTAAATATTATATTTATGTTAATCATTATATTTTCATGACCAGTATCTATTAATATGTTTATACTTGGAATCGTCCGAATGTAAAAAAACAACAACAAATAATTACATTTGTACTTCCAAACAACAGATCTGACAATGCATAGGTTTAGATGTATCCTATACTGTCTTATACTGTTTCTTCGTTAAGTGCTCAACATTAAGAAGTAAGATGCTGATTAGCTCGGAATCAGGATAATATGTCCAATGTGAGTGACATATATATTCGTGAACTATTGTTTTTGTCAACTAGCACTATACAAACCCAACTGGGAGTGTTTGTTTAATAGAAAACGGATATTATCATTTTCTCGTCATAGAAATGCGACTTGTTCTCAACATAATATAGCTGACAAATAGCTTACTTGGCGTTAAAAACAATCACTCACTCGTTACCAAGTTGGGAAATTGTAAATGTTGGCTTTCATCTATTTTCTAATATAATTTTTCGTTTGACTAATATCTTGTTTGTAAGTAAGAATAGACAGTTATCAATATGCACCATATTGCATATGTAATTTATTGTTGGTACCTGATTTAAGAAACATTTTGTACACGAGTTTTGGTTTCTGGAACTTCACCATCCACCATCCATTATCACCAGGTTTTGTTATTGCACACGTACTTGTATTACCATCCACACCCAACCTAGAGTCTGTAGATCCTTCACCTGCCTTGTGATCTGAAGACACGTTGAAGGAAATGTTCTCTGAATGAGAGATTATATATTAAACTTGATTTTCTTTCTTTTTATTTCTTGTTTTCAAATGCATTATTGCTTTGTTTACGAAATACACCGAAACTGAACCTTTTCGCTTATGGTGGATTATCATGATCTACAAATGTGGCTCCAGTCTATAGTACTTTCTGTCTATTTTGATGATATAATCAATACATGTATATATAGTCGTTTGCTATTTACTAGAGTTAGATTTGAAGAACTCTGATTATCAGCCGAAATGTATATTTATAAATGACAATGTTTTCCATCTGCATTTTATACCTCGATAAAATAACGATGTGTTCCATCTACAATTAATACCTCAACTAAATGACAAAGTGTTCCATCTGCATTTTACACCTCAACAAAATGACAATGTGTTCCTTCTACATTTTATACCTCAACTAAATGACAATGTGTTCCATCTACATTGTACACCTCAACTAAATGACAATGTGTTCCATCTACATGTCTACACCTCAACTAAATGACAATATGTTCCATCTACATTTTATACCTCAACTAAATGACAATGTGTTCCATCTACATTTTATACCTCAACTAAATGACAATGTGTTCCATCTACATTTTATACCTCAACTAAATGACAATGTGTTCCATCTACATTTCATACCTCAACTAAATGACAATGTGTTCCATCTACATTTTACATCTCAACTAAATGACAATGTGTTCCATTTACATTTCATACCTCAACTAATGACAATGTGTTCCATCTACATTCTATACATCAACTAAATGACAATGTGTTCCATCTACATTTTATACCTCGATAAAATAACGATGTGTTCCATCTACAATTAATACCTCAACTAAATGACAAAGTGTTCCATCTGCATTTTATACCTCGATAAAATAACGATGTGTTCCATCTACAATTAATACCTCAACTAAATGACAAAGTGTTCCATCTGCATTTTACACCTCAACAAAATGACAATGTGTTCCTTCTACATTTTATACCTCAACTAAATGACAATGTGTTCCATCTACATTGTACACCTCAACTAAATGACAATGTGTTCCATCTACATGTCTACACCTCAACTAAATGACAATATGTTCCATCTACATTTTATACCTCAACTAAATGACAATGTGTTCCATCTACATTTTATACCTCAACTAAATGACAATGTGTTCCATCTACATTTTATACCTCAACTAAATGACAATGTGTTCCATCTACATTTCATACCTCAACTAAATGACAATGTGTTCCATCTACATTTTACATCTCAACTAAATGACAATGTGTTCCATTTACATTTCATACCTCAACTAATGACAATGTGTTCCATCTACATTCTATACATCAACTAAATGACAATGTGTTCCATCTACATTTAATACCTCAACTAAATGACAATGTGTTCCATCTACATTTTATACCTGAACTAAATGACAATGTGTTCCATCTACATTTTGCACCTCAACTAAATGACAATGTGTTCCATCTACATTGTATACCTCAACTAAATGACAATGTGTTCCATCTACATTTTATACCTCAACTAAATGACAATGTATTCCATCTACATTTTATACCTCAACTAAATGACAATGTGTTCCATCTACATTTTATACCTCAAAAAGGCTCTTTAAATAGATATTTTTCTAAACATGACAAGACTTCTGGTGTATTTTCAATATGTCTATTATAAGACGACTGGTCGTATCAGAAATAGTAAGTATATTGTTGGTTTTCTCCACTGATATAGTTAGATACATGTTGACAATTGTTTAAGATTTACGACTGATTATTTATTGGAAGATTCCAGTCTAAATATTATTTCTCATCTACAATATTGGCGAGAACTAACTTAAAACGTTTGTCATTAGTGCTTATTCATAATTCTTTTGGTACCCCAGTTACATCTTAATAAGTTTTAATTGGTAAGTATTTTCACTTTACCATAATAATAATAAAAAGAACACCTCTGATATTTCGGCTTCTCTAATCATTTATATGGTTCATAATAACTAAATACCTTGTTGACAGTTACGACCAGACCAAGGGCTGGCACAACCAGAATGACAAACGACTGTATCTTTTTTACAGTCAGAATGCTTCTTACAGTGGCACTGGAACTGACATCTGGACCCGAATGTTCCGAAAGGACATGTACAGTCTACAATAATAATTTGATATACGTCACTTAATATATGTAAAAAATCCGCTAAATGATATAGAAACAGTGCCATTATTACTGTAATCATGATTTTTCACGGAGACATAATAGACATAAACATCAGTAAACGAATTTTGTAAAATGTAATTGTGCTTTAGCTGTCGATCAATAAATTAATAACTTTTCATATATCACCTAAATAAATTGAAAAATTAACGATTGAAGTATAAAAATAATTAAAATAATAATGTGTTACCTGACGACTTAATTATCAAAAATAAAATTATTCCGAGCAAAGAAAATATAGTTAAATACATGTTGACAATTGTTTAAGATTTACGACGGACATGTGATGATAAAATTTAATGTTC
This sequence comes from Bathymodiolus brooksi, assembly GCA_963680875.1. Classification (NCBI taxonomy): domain Eukaryota; kingdom Metazoa; phylum Mollusca; class Bivalvia; order Mytilida; family Modiolidae; genus Bathymodiolus; species Bathymodiolus brooksi. Next base: position 152,558,500 of record OY804575.1, read on the forward strand.
AAATTGTAAATTCTATACATATAAATATAATCTATTATATATAATAATAAAGGTGTGAATCTTTTAATTTTATTTTCGGTTTAATGGAGAAAATCTTTGCAAATGTGAACATAAAACTTATTGACGTGAAAGAAGGCGGATTAAATAGACAAGGTGAGAAACAGTAGTGAATGAAGTGATATACATTGTAGACGTTACACACCAATCATGACTCTATAAATACAGACATTTTCTTTAAGGATAGGTAATTTTATTTCAACGTCAACTGGTATAACACCTTTCGACATCACTAACAGTAACTAAGTTATAAATAGGGATTAGGGTTGTTTAACTTTACTTTCTACAATATTTCAGTTCTATCATGGAGGTGGGTGTTCTGTTGACAGACACCAGAGTAGCAGGAGAAAACCACTGACCTCTATAGATCACTGATAAAGTCTGTGCATGTATTGAGTAAGCCTCACCATGGTCTGCATATGAACTTACCTTTAGAGGTGATATGCACAGAGTGCATAGGTAGAGAATAATCCAACTCCACAAATTGTTTGTAATAGTGTTTATTATATATTGGTAATAAAACGAAAAACTAAGCATACAGCATCTTGGGAACAACCCCAAATCAAATATCAGAAAGAGGCAAAATTAATACGCCCAATACAAAAATTCTTGAAATGTATTTTGATGGAATCTATATAGCAAAGTTTGAATTGGGAATTGACAGAACATCATTGATATACATGAATATAAGATTAAAGACTTTAACTGTTGTACTTCTTTTGTCTTTGATGAGATTTTGTATAAACTTAGCCTCATAGACACAAGGGATAAGATCGGCAAGGAGAGGGGCAGTTTGTTCTCATGGAGATATCAATGATTTGTTAAAAATGCTTTGTTATACTATGCATTATTTCTTAAAGGTTACCGATGGTTCCTACGAGAAACTGCAAAACAGATCTTTGAATATGTGGTTCCCCAATGAAAATCAGAAGTTGAAAATGGTTACAACCACAGCTAAAATTAAACACTTCTTGTAAAGAACTTGAAAGTGCCTGGTACTTTAATTGTTCTGTGTATGGTAAAACTTTTGATGAAAAGAGAATAAAATTTGATATTTTTTATGACATTAACAACAAAATTGCTAAAAGACACTAAATTAACCATTTGCTCTGGATTTATATGTACTATAAAGGAATACAGTGAACTTTTATTCAATAAACAGTAAGTTTATTTACATTTTTTTAATGATATATAATGTTGTTGTTTATGAATGAACATACAATGTATGTAAAAAAAGGGTGATAAGTTAAATTAGTAAAATATCTTTTATTGTTAACACACCAAATGATCATCAAAAATTAAGCATTTTCAAATCCATTTCTTTTACAATACAAATATTATGAGCATAAAATTGTAATACATGTATCTGTAAATTACAGTTATCATTTTTATAGCCAAAGGGAGATAACTCAAATCATATTAACAATCAATGAATCTCTTAAATTTTCTGTTGTACCCTAACAATATCTTCAAATGAAACCTTTCAAAACGGTTTAGTTTTTGATATTGGATATTTTCATTTATTAGTAATTTATTAATTCTATGTAAGATTAAATAAGTACTTTTAAAACTATGAATTTACAAAATGTATAACTTTCTTTTTTTGGTTTGGTTTTAAAAATCAGTGCTAATTTTCTTTTTTTCAAATGTATTTGTAAAATATCAGATTGACTGCCCTCGTGTTTCAATGATTTACATGTATAAAATGTGCTATCTTAAGTGTATGAATGAGTGTAACGGTATGTTTTGTATATCTGTGTTCTTGGTTGTATTGACTTGTAACTTGCTCTTATTAGTATATCTACATGTTAATATAACATAATGAATAACCATATACAAATTTTTTCTATGAATGTAAGGAGTCTTTTTTCAAATACTAAAAAGAGGTCAGATGTATTTAATTGGGTCAAGGCAAGGAGAATCTCTATAGTTTGTTTTCAGGAGACACACAGTACCAAACATGTAGCAGTCAAATGGGAGGACGAATGGGGTAGTAAATGCTTTTTTAGTCACGGTGATAGTAAAAGTGCCGGAGTAAGTGTTCTGTTCAGAAATGGTTTTGATTTTAAGGTTAATGATTCTATATTAGATCAGAATGGTCGCTATATTATTTTTAATTTAACTGTTTATGAACAACGTTTAACACTAGTTTGTGTATATGGTTACAACACTGACAAACCTGAATTGTTTACTGAAATACTGCAAAAGTCTGTAGGATTTGCTAATACTAGCTTTTTATTTTGTGGTGACTGGAATGTAGTACAGAATAAATCTGATGATACTTATAATGTAATACATGACAGAAACCAAAATGCACGTAAGAAAATAGAGGAACTTAAAGAAACATTTGAATTATTAGATCCTTGACGAACTTGTTATCCTGTGGATAAAAAGTTCACATGGCGTCAAAACTCTCCTGTTAAACAAAGCAGAATTGATTACTTTCTTGTCTCAGAAGATATTTTTCTCTCATGGAGTATACCAAAATAATTCCAGGCTATAGAACTGACCACTCTGCCATAGTTTTTAGTTTTTCTGCCTCTCCTGCTAATCGGGGAAAGGGCTACTGGAAATTTAACTCCCAATTATTGAGGGACTCAAATTATATTGATATAGTTTAAACATGCATTAGAGATACATTATCTGAATACTACTCAGGTGGAAATATTGATGATTTTCTTCATGTTGAATTATTATGTAATGATCAGGTGTTTTTTGAAATATTGAAAATGAAAATCAGAAGTGCTTCCATAGCCTACAGTATAAAAAAATCTCGAGATGAAAAGGAAAAAACATTAAAACTTGAGAATGACATACAAATTTTAGAAAACCAAATAAATTTGAATCCTACTGAGTTTATTCAGGCATCTTTGAATCAGAAAAAGGGGGAAATAGAAAATCGGAGGCAGAATATAGTAGAGGGTTTACTTCTTCGATCTCTGGCCAATTGGCATGAGAATGGGGAAAGATGCTCTGAATATTTTTGTAAATTAGAAAAAAAGTCCTCTATCAACAAAACCATTTCTGAACTTATCAATGAAAAAGGTAATCATATTTCAGAACAATCAAAAATTCTATTTGAACAGGAACAATATTACAGGAAATTGTATTCATCCAATCATTTATGTGTAGATAATGATTTTTTCTTCCAGCATGATGTCAAATTAAGTGATGAACAAAAAAACTCTCTGGAGGGGAATTTATCATTCAAGGAATGTGGTGAATCTCTTAAATGAATGAAAAATGGAAAAAGCCCTGGGTCAGATGGTTTCACAGTAGATTTCTGTAAATTCTTTTGGAACGATATTGGTGCTTTTGTTTTTCGGTCATTATATTTTGGCTATGAAACAGGCCATTTCTCTCAATTTCAGACTCAAGGAGTTATTACTTGTATTCCTAAGGAGAGTAAAGATAGGCGATATATGAGTAACTGGCGTCCAATCAGCTTACTAAATACAGATCTAAAAATAGCTTCTGCAGCAATTGCAAATAGATTTAAACAAGTTTTAGGCTGTATTATTAGTGATACACAGAAAGGTTTTATGAAAGACAGATTCATGGGTGAAAATACTCGTCTTCTCTATGACTTAATGCACTATTTAGAAGAAAATGATATGGATGGTTTATTATTATTAGTTGATTTCGAAAAAGCATTTGATTCTATTGAATGGTAATTTTTGCGGAAAGCTTTAGATAGTTTTAATTTTGGTCCTTCTATTTGCAAATGGTTTGAAACTTTTTATGTTAACTCTAAAAGTTGTGTATAAATAATGGACATATATCAAACTTTTTCAATCTGGAAAGAGGCTTTCGTCAATCGATCTGCTATCTCCTTATTTATTTAGTATGGCTTTCCTTACAAATTAAATCAAATCCCGAAATAAAAGGAGCATTGATGAATGATACTGAATCACTTATTAGTCAATATGCAGATGATACATTCCTTGTACTTGATGGTTGTGAGACATCACTTAGGGAGACCCTGATTTGTTTTGAAAACTTTTATAAAGCTTCAGGTCTGAAAATTAATACATCTAAAACAAGGGTAGTGTGGGTGGGAAATAAGAGGTATTCCAATCAAATTCTTTGTCCAGATTTCAAATTGGACTGGTCTGTATCCAATTTCAAACTACTTGGAATAGATTTTTCTCTTGATCTCAGTTCTATGTCTGACCTAAATTTTAGAAAGAAAATTATAGATGTTTCAAAAATATTAAAAAGTTGGCAACATAGAAAGCTCACCCTTCTTGGGAAGGTAACCGTGATAAAATCACTTGCACTTCCAAAACTTATTCATTTTCTTACCTCACTGCCAAATTTAAAACAGTCACTGTTTAATGATCTAAATAAACTATTTTTTAATTTTATATGGGATGGGAAACCAGAAAAAATCAAACGAAATACACTCATAGCTGATTTTGAAGATGGAGGGTTAAAAATGATACATTTACAACAGTTCAATGCCTATTTCAAAATAAGTTGGATAAAAAGATTCTTTTCCAATTTGAAAGGTGGATGGCAAAAAATCATGGCAAAGAATATAAAATATTATGGGGGTGAAATAATTTTTTCCTTACAAAAGGAAAAGATCCTTGAAATTTCTAAAATATTCAGTAACCCAGTTTGGAAAGATGTCTTTTATAGCTTGTATTTAGCAAAGCCACTTGTAACATTGAATATAAAGGAGTGTTTATCTCTTGATCTACTTAACTTTGTATCAATTGATGATTTCTCTTTTTATATGAGATGGGAAAATGCAGGTGTAACAAACTGAAATCATATTATGGATACTGTTACAAAAAAAAAATTTCTTGACTTTTGAAAAGATTAAAACATTAATTAAAAGTAACAACTACATTGATATTACACATAAATCTCAAACATTCCTACTGATATTAAAAAGTGTTTAAAAGATAACATTGATAATATCAATACAGAAAATTTCATCCAAAAGATGACTTTTTAGACAGACTAATAAATACAAAAAGTTTAAAGTTTGTATATATTACTTTACTGAAGACATTAACTCATCTTCCCATTCAAAAATTTTTGAAATGGGAAGAAATACTTGGGATTGACATTGCAGACTGGTCTATATATTTTCGAATTCTTAAAAAGTGTTGTAGGGATACATATCTGATCAATTTTCAGTATAAGTTTTTACATAGAGTTATACCTACTAATACCTTTTTATTGAAAATTCATATTAAAGACACAAAAGTGTGCTCATTTTGCAATGTTGAAGAAGAAACGGTTGAACATTTATTTTTTAATTGTCCTTTGATATTTCCTTTCCTGAGGGCTTTCTATGACTGTCATAAATGCTATTTTCACAATATTGAATTTCACAAAGAACAATTTTTGCTTGGATTTAAAGAAGAAAGTTTAACTCTTAACTTGCTGATTATATATATAAATGTAAATTAAAAGAAAAAATTCCAAATATCATAGAATTGAAGTATCGAATTAAAAATTACTATTCACTTGAACAATATATAGCCATAAAGAACAACAATTTAAAAGGTTTTGAAAAATACTGGACCCCAGTGAAACATGTTTTTCCAGATTTTTAACTACGGATAGGTACCTGGGTATACTACGTTATTTATGTTTATGTATTTTATTTGTATCAATTAGGAGTAAGTTACTAAAGTCACAAAATAATAGAAGACAGATATTGTAAAGGAATGGGTGTTTTGTTTATGAAAGGGAGAGAGAGAATGTGAAAGAATGAATGTATCTCAATTGATTTATTCATTCATGTCATATTTTGCTTATTAATTAACTTTAAAAAAATGCAATAGTCACATAATAATTATGTTGTAAATCCTTGTACATCCATGTCAGGTGGTAATGTATGGACTTTTATATGTTGTAAATCCTTGTACATCCATGTCAGGTGGTAATGTATGGACTTTTATATGTTGTAAATCCTTGTACATCCATGTCAGGTGGTAATGTATGGACTTTTATATGTTGTAAATCCTTGTACATCCATGTCAGGTGGTAATGTATGGACTTTTATATGTTGTAAATCCTTGTACATCCATGTCAGGTGGTAATGTATGGACTTTTATATGTTGTAAATCCTTGTACATCCATGTCAGGTGGTAATGTATGGACTTTTATATGTTGTAAATCCTTGTACATCCATGTCAGGTGGTAATGTATGGACTTTTATATGTTGTAAATCCTTGTACATCCATGTCAGGTGGTAATGTATGGACTTTTATATGTTGTAAATACTAGTACATCCATGTCAGGTGGTAATGTATGGACTTTTATATGTTGTAAATCCTTGTACATCCATGTCAGGTGGTAATGTATGGACTTTTATATGTTGTAAATCCTTGTACATCCATGTCAGGTGGTAATGTATGGACTTTTATATGTTGTAAATCCTTGTACATCCATGTCAGGTGGTAATGTATGGACTTTTATATGTTGTAAATCCTTGTACATCCATGTCAGGTGGTAATGTATGGACTTTTATATGTTGTAAATCCTTGTACATCCATGTCAGGTGGTAATGTATGGACTTTTATATGTTGTAAATCCTTGTACATCCATGTCAGGTGGTAATGTATGGACTTTTATATGTTGTAAATCCTTGTACATCCATGTCAGGTGGTAATGTATGGACTTTTATATGTTGTAAATCCTTGTACATCCATGTCAGGTGGTAATGTATGGACTTTTATATGAATGTAAATTCCTGACTATTGAAGAAACAAATAAAAATATAAAAAAATAAAGATTAAACACTTCTATAACAAAATTATCCTAGGTAAGCAATATAAGCCTGTGATTATCTACATAAATTAGTGTAAAGTCCTGACAACAATTAAACAAATATATTGCAACATTGATAAAAATTCCCCACATTACAGCACAGATGAAGACCTGGCAGTAGCTTTTAGAGTTTTGATTTGTACTTACATTGCTCTGATTCTCGAAAATCACTTCTGGCTTGGTAATTCTACATCCGGATTTCATAAAATGCAAATTATAACTTATTGTTAAAATTAAAGAATATTTTGAGACCAATAATAATTTCAATTTGAAATACTTGGAACAGGCACAAAATTGCTAAAAAGACAGTTTAACGATTGATAAAGGCTGTCATCGTAATATGCACTTTATGCACCTGATTAAGATTGTACTAGTGGTACCAAGTGTTATATTGATATGTTTGTATCTATTGAACCTTGTATAAGTAGAAATTTGTTTATAATTATTCTTTGTAGATGCTTTTGAAGTGCATTATAAAGACACAAAACTAGTAATTTATTATCTCTGAGATTATATCTCTTTTGGTATGTTATTTTTTAATGTCTGATGATCAAAGTATATCATAATTTAACTTTGAAACATTTTGTTCATACAGGTATTTGTAATGTTCAAATGTTAATGTCTTTATAACAAGCCATCGTCTTTTCTGTATGGTACATTAATACATCTATCATATATGCTATCAAAATGTAAGAAGTCTGCTAGTGGTGAACTACTTTATTCTATCTTTTGTCAAATTTGATTGTTACACAGTAGTTTTGAAGTTGTTTCTGATTACATGTTGGATGTATTTCTTACATTTGTACATCAACTAAGACAAAATACACATTGTTGTTTTATTTTTGACGAAGTCATTAAAATGCAATGGTAAACCACCATTCGACTTTTAGTCATTTCATAATTGATTTGTTATCGTGTCGAATCAATACTCACGAGGAGACATTCTTACCTGTAACAGGTGTGAAAAGGACAACTTGTAATGACCCTTGCATGTGTTAAGGTAACATAATTACAAAGTATTCTAAAAGGAGATATCTTTACTATTATTTGTCCTTTTATCATGCAATCAGAAATCATCACTGGCTGCCAAGCACATTCATAAATGTACTTAGGTAATTATTGATATAAATTATTATACAATAATTATGTGACAGATAATAAGTCATACCCTTCATGATATAAAATACTATTGTTTTTAATAAAAGACTGGTGTGCATTGTAATACAACTGTCATTCATAGATTTATGAGCATGTGAAAGTTTAAGTGCATAAACTTAGAGTGCAGCTAACCACATTTAGAACACGTATAGTTTATCAAATGTCGTAATAAGTACAATTTTGTTTTGATTCTGTCTCTAGTATATCTGGAAAGTGTGGTTCTGATTCATGTACAATTTAGCTACCCGAACTTGTGTAAAATATACACGGGGGAAGGGGGGGGGGGGGGGGGCGACTTGAAAAGACACTTAACGAGAAAATCAGAATAATAATACGTCTTAACAGTGGGCACAAAACAGTTGATTTGTTCTTTTAGAATATTGAAACAACCACCTTTCATCTATTTATGTTTTATTTTGCCCTACTATTTCCTGCTTTGAATCTTATTAATTTCCAACAAGAAAACATTCTTTTTATAAAGGGCAATGAAGTTCCAATTTGGAAGAAAGGTTAAACAATAACTTGGTTTTTTATTTACAATAACGATTTTCAGAATAATCAAATTGTTTAAACAATAAGTTATTTTTAGAGTACAATAATAAACCAATGAAGTTGTAAAATTCAAAGATGATTGTAATAAAATAAAACACCTTTGTGTACAATGCTAAATGAAAAGTTGTTAAAGGAACAAATTCGTTTGTATGAAATGATAAAATAGCGACCTCCAAAGGAAAACACATAAAATAGAAGATAAATAAAAGCACAACTACAGAAATATGTTCTCTTACTAAGAAAATTTCGTGTTTTATTTCTGTTTCATGTTTATTTTTTCACAAATGATGTCATGTTTGGAATCCTCTGTTCTATTGCTTTTATCAATTCAAAAGACGGAATAGAGAGCTTTTCGGTTTATAACAAACACCCGACCACTCTGTGGTAGAAAACACTCGCTCAACCTTGTAATACATTTAGGATAGATATATTTTGTTGGAGAAAAATTACACAAGTTAATTTAATGTTTCTGTAAAAAGTTATCCATACAAAGTATGCTGACAGGGATGATTTACAACACAATGTATGTAACTGTGTCATTTTCATAAATTCCTGTAATTATACAGAGAGTGGATGTTTGAAATGATTCCACGTGTTAATTGTATAGAAATTTTTGTGTTGACTAGCTGTAACCTGGAAATACAGCACTCTCTGATTGGTCGACTGTCATCTTCAGGTTGAGCTTAAGGGGGCACATCAGTAAACCAGCCAATCCGCATTGAGACAGTCCAAAACAGTACAAAATAGAACACCAGGAACTTTGAAATTTTTTTTCAGTTGTTTCTTGATTATGATACTTTTTACAGTTAATCCTATCATATTTGGTGAGGTTTTAGCTGCAAAAAACACGTCATTTGTTGAAATATAACCACATATAAAAACATTGATGTCAAATTACTACACCCTGTGTGGAAGGATTTCCTGGATACTGTAAATACTGTTGTTTTGACCGGATATTGAAAACAGCTGATTATTTTCTAATTTGACATACAATGTTTCTTTCAAAGTGGATCAGAATGTGGACCTTGGACCAAAATAATACGAAATAGTCTCCCGTATGCAGTATTTGCTTCGTTTTCGCATTTGTTTCGTCCCATTTCATTATTATGACTAAGTTTTGTTTTTCATTACATATACTACACTTGGTCGGAATGTGTTTTATGTTATTCCATTGTCTATCCCTTTTTTTGTCTAGGTAGTAAAATATCATCATCTCATACTTGTTCTCGCAATAATAGATGAAAAATTGTTGAGTTGGTGTAAAGCAACAATTACTCACTCACTCATATATTCTAACAACAGTTCTCAGTGTGTGTTCGGTTTACCTACTAACAAAGTTACGTATTTAATTGACAAAGCTATCGCTGCAAAAGCAATCTAGAGTTGAACAGAGGTATAACCCACACATAGCACAAATATCTACGTATTTATTTCTATTACTAGGTCGATATCGTTTCTAAATGATGAAATTATTATCAGAGCCAAGTTTCTCATCCCTCGGACATAGGTTACCTCAGCCGATAGTGGCTATACTGATTAAGCTTTCTTGCACCCAAAGACTTGGTTGGCTTTCTAATCGTTTGATATTAAGCATATCTGACGAAGGCTATTCTGCGTTATTGCTCATCTGGCACACTAAAGGCCATTCCATGGTCATGTAAAGGAATGATTTGTGGTCGTCATCATGTTTACTTTTCTGTGGTGACTGTGAGATTACGGGTTCCAACAATATAATGTAATTAATTCCTATTTTACCAGAGATTCATGTGATTGCTAGCTTACTTCCACTACCAGAGATTCAGGTGATTGCCAGCTTACTTCCATTACCTGAGATTCAGTGATCGCTAGCTTACTTCCATAACCAGAGATTCAGGTGATTGCTAGCTTACTTCCATTACCTGAGATTCAGTGATTGCTAGTTTACTTCCATTACCAGAGATTCAGGTGATTGCTAACTTACTTCCATTACCAGAGATTCAGGTGATTGCTAGCTTACTTCCATTACCAGAGATTCAGTGATTGCTAGCTTACTTCCATTACCAGAGATTCAGGTAATTACTTGTTTGCTTCCACTACTTGAGATTCAGGTGATTGCTTGCTTCTTTCCATTACCAGAGATTCAGTGATTGCTAACTTACTTCCATTACTTGAGATTCAGGTGATTGCTAGCTTACTTCCATTACCAGAGATTCAGTGATTGCTAACTTACCTCCATTACCTAAGATTCAGTGATTGCTAGCTTACTTCCATTACCAGAGATTCAAGTGATTGCTAGCTTACTTCCATTACCAGAGATTCAGGTGATTTCTAGCTTACTTCTATTACCAGAGATTCAGTGATTGCTAGCTTACTTCCATTACCTGAGATTCAGGGATTGCTAGCTTACTTCCATTACCAGAGATTCAGGTAATTGCTTGTTTACTTCTAATACTAGAGATTCAGGTGATTGCTTGCTTACTTCCATTACCAGAAATTCAGTGATTGCTAACTTACTTCCATTACCTGAGATTCAGGTGATTGCTAGCTTACTTCCATTACCAGAGATTCAGGTGATTGCTAGCTTACTTCCATTACCAGAGATTCAGTGATTGCTAGCTTACTTCCATTACCAGAGATTCAGTGATTGCTAACTTATTTCCATTAACTGAGATTCAGGAGATTGCTATCTTACTTTCCATGACCTGAGATTCAGGGGATTGCTAGCTTACTTCCATTACTAGAGATTCAGGTGATTGCTAGCTTACTTCCATTACCAGCGATTCAGTGATTGCTAACTTACATCCATTACCAGAGATTCAGGTGATCACTAGCTTACTTCCATTATCAGAGATTCAGTGATTGCTAGCTTACTTCCATTACCTGAGATTCATGTGATTGCTATTTTACTTTCCATTACCAGAGATTCAGGTGATTGCTAACTTACTTCCATTACCTGATATTCAGGTGATTACGATCTTACTTTCCATTACCAGATATTCAGTGATTGCTAACTTACTTCCATTACCAGGGATTCAGTGATCGCTAGCTTACTTCCATCACCAGAGGTTCAGTGATTGCTAGCTTGCTTCCAATACCACAGATTCAGGTGATTCCTAGCTTACTTCCATTAACAGAGATTCAGGTGATTTCCAACTTACTTCTATTACCAGAGATTCAGGTGATTGCTAGCTTACTTCTATTACCAGAGATTCAGGTAATTGCTTGCTTACTTCCATTACCAGAGATTCAGGTAATTGCTAGATTACTTCCATTACCAAATATTCAAGTGATTGCTAGCTTACTTCCATTTCCTTCTTTATTGCATGATTATATGAACACATGGAAGAAGAAATCACTACAAATATTAAAGCTATCTATATAGGCCACCATATGTACATTGATGTGTTTAATGTCTTCAGTGGAGCTCGACCACAGAAAACTTGAAAATCAAATCTAATAAATGTACGTAGATGCCCTCGGAGTATGGTATCTTTGTCGTAAAGATGAATGAAGCATATTGTTGCTTGCCTAAGCAGTTTCTTATATCTTTGATATGCATTCTTTGACATGAATAACGTGTGATTGTATGCCAAGAATTAAGAACTACACTTTACTGACGTAATGACGTTAATGTTAACATAGTCTATTTGATACAAAGTTAACAATTAAAACTAATTATAACGATAATAGAAAGAAATCACCAATCATTTCCATTCTGAAACGCATTCTTCGTAGCTATTTGATGTAAAATTATGCTACTCAAACTCAAATTAGACACACTGAAGATATTTTATGTTTGTTTTCCTCACTTGTTCATACAGATTTAATTTTTTCACAAAAATTTCACATCTTCATTAAAAGGTCCAATCTCATTCTTCGTTTTCAAACTATTGAATTATTGGGTCATCAATTGTAACACGTTTTGTCAGTATATTATGTATGATGGCTACTGAGATATTGTTAAAGCAGCGTTGTTTCGTTCTCAATCAATCTATTCTTTATTATAACTAATATTATAACGATACTGTTAGAAATTAAGATTAAGTATAAAACTTATAGGGTTATGTTAAGATCCTTTGATAACAGAGATCAAACTCAGAGATACTCAGTATTTATTTTCATATACAAATTGTAACTATATTAGTCACTATATCCGTTTGTCGATTGAAAGTTTGTTCTGGTTAAACATATTGACTTAAGGAAACACCATAAGCAGAACAAAAAGACAAGGTGAGCTTAGTTTTGTTTTTCTTATGCTAATTAATTCAGGCCGTCATACAAATAATATAAATTCTATTTCTAAAATAAACTGTAATATATAGCCGTGTTTTCTACATGGCTATCGACAAGATGAGAAGTATTAGCGACCAACCACTTTTCGTACGGTTTGATTTTACAGTGTGGAATGATAATGAACGTTTTTCTGTGTTTCCGGAATAAACTGACCATTCTATTTCATACTCTTTTATACAATGCCCATTTCCATCTTTTCGTTGAACATTAATATAAAATTAAACTGGGGATGACTACTAACAATAGACAATATATATATCGACTTGCAACATAAATGTCATTGGTCCGTTGTGGTCGTGATCGCATGGTAGATGAATGTACAACAACCTATGTAATTAGTGCCTACCACCACTAAGTTATGAGTTCGAATCCCACTCAGGAGAGGTGTACTCGATACAACAATATGTGATAAAGTTTGTCAGTGACTTGCGACAGGTCGCTGGTTTTCTCCGGGTACTCCGGTTTCCTCCACTAATAAGACTGACCGCCACGATATTATTAAAATATTGTTGAAAGTGGTGTTAAACACCATAAACCAAACCATAAACCTAAATGTTATGGGCGTACGTAGTTGTAGATTAACTTCATCTTAACCTCTGATATTGGAATAACACTGAATAAATAATGCATCCTATGGTTATAATATGTCAATAGAGAGACAATGCATCAATGTAATAATCTCTGAAAGAAAAAAAAAACAAATTATCATTGAAACAACATACCCAAAGTACTAAAGAAATCTTCATAGAAACAACATACCCAAAGTACTAAAGAAATGTTCATAGAAACAACATACCCACAGTACTAAAGAAATGTTCATAGAAACAACATACCCAAAGTACTAAAGAAATCTTCATAGAAACAACATACCCACAGTACTAAAGAAATGTTCATAGAAACAACATACCCAAAGTACTAAAGAAATCTTCATAGAAACAACATACCCACAGTACTAAAGAAATCTTCATAGAAACAACATACCCACAGTACTAAAGAAATGTTCATAGAAACAACATACCCACAGTACTAAAGAAATGTTCATAGAAACAACATACCCACAGTACTAAAGAAATGTTCATAGAAACAACATACCCACAGTACTAAAGAAATGTTCATAGAAACAACATACCCACAGTACTAAAGAAATGTTCATAGAAACAACATACCCACAGTACTAAAGAAATGTTCATAGAAACAACATACCCACAGTACTAAAGAAATGTTCATAGAAACAACATACCCACAGTACTAAAGAAATGTTCATAGAAACAACATACCCACAGTACTAAAGAAATGTTCATAGAAACAACATACCCACAGTACTAAAGAAATGTTCATAGAAACAACATACCCACAGTACTAAAGAAATGTTCATAGAAACAACATACCCACAGTACTAAAGAAATGTTCATAGAAACAACATACCCACAGTACTAAAGAAATGTTCATAGAAACAACATGCCCACAGTACTAAAGAAATGTTCATAGAAACAACATACCCACAGTACTAAAGAAATGTTCATAGAAACAACATACCAAACAGTACTAAAGAAATGTTCATAGAAACAACATACCCACAGTACTAAGGTACTTTGATCTTAATGATAGTTATTGCTTGATTATGTACGATCTATTTCTGCTGATGCAGCAGAACCATAGTTAAAATAATATCTCGTCATTAAAAAGTCTGTAAATGTTTCGTCCTCGCTTGTATCGTTATTTTCACAAAATGCATCATTTAGCATCATTAAAGAAACCATGATGGCACCAACGGCTATGAGTCCCATGCCAACAGTTATACAAATGTCCAAGTTATATCCCAACTGTATGTAAAAATTTTCTGTTGATTCCATTTGACGAGCTGGTGCTGTGGAATCAAAAATGTAGGTGCGTGGTACTGCAATTCCAACTACGATACATACTAACCCCAGAATCATGACAATCATAGGTATCAATGTATAACATTCGTCATATTCTGGACAGCAGACGACAGAAGTGTCGTCTGGAATTTCATCTGATTGCTCTGGTAACATCGACACAAATCATTACACCTACAATTATAACATTACAACAAATCCACAAATCATATATCTTACATTTAATACAACTACATGCCTTCAGATAATGTAATTTAACCATTTTAACACATTTTATTCGTGACAGGATGAGGTAAATCATGTTTCGATTCTAATGATAAAAGAAACCAGCACGACGGTTTGTAAATTCTAACTCATTTAGATCTATTGATGCACAAATTTAAGCGGATATTGTGCTGGTCTTGTTCATATTGAATTTAGACCACACGTGTCAGTGATATATTACATAGTAATTATGTCTACCAATGGGTAATTGTTAACACTCAAATGCATGTTTCTTTATACTTCAAACACGTTCTTCAATATTAATTTCATCATAAAGTATAATGTATCATTAGCTGGTAAACATTTTTATCAGTAAGACATCACATAATATTAAGCTATATAAGTAAATTACAATTTAACAATATTAGAAAATTAATACATTCAGGGTAAAAAGTTTACACAATATGTTGGCTCAATCTAAAGTCATTTTCGTTATGTCCGTTTTTAGAAATTAATTTGGAATGGATCATTAAAGCAGATAATTAAGCTTTTTCCAGTTCTAGGGAAAAAGACATTCTTGAAAATACCTTTTTTTCAGCAAAATTGTCCAGAAAAAAAATCGCAAAACAGATTACAATGAGGTTTGTTTCCACGGATAGGTACAAGAAACTTTACTCCAACAATTTGGACTTTGGCTCGGTCAAATTTATCATTACGGAGTTATCTGCTCGAAAAACGATATCCTTTATTACCACCTAATCTCTGAAACCGTGAGTGGTAGGAAAAATCCAAAGTGTGGTATATGTTCGATGTCTTACTCTGAAACTTTGTTTTGATTTGTTCGAAAACTTTCAATGACATAAAATTTCACCTAATTTTGACTGACTGACTGTCGTCAAAACTCAAAAACTTTAAGTCTCAATGGCTTGGGGTATTTACAATTCATTATGCTCTCATGTAGCTTAAAAATGGGCACATTGTCAAAGGTCATTGGTAATTAGCCGAACGCAATACCCACTATCTCATTTCTGTAATGTAAATAGATTGAGCACACCTAAAGGTTATCATTTGGAATCTATATAAGGATACCGATTGACCATCGACATTAATGTCAATATGGATGAGGCTATGATATCATTACATGTTCATTTCTTTTAGAAAGCCACGTGTGATTTGTCAAAATGTTGATCTAATTTCGAACGGTTTTAAAAACTAATAACTACACACAATAACAACAGTTGAAAATTAGGAATAATAAAACATGTAATAATAATTTCATTTGTATTTAATAATGTAAAAGTGTAATTATAAGTACTAAGTGCAGTGTTTTATAGGGTTGTAAAAGCGTTGTCAGAAGTACATTTTTACACGGAGCGCCACTGTACTTCAGTCGACGCTTTCACACGCCAAAAACAAACCCACCACAAAAGACTTAAATGTTGTCCTCCAAAATCAAACACAAACATTTATTCGAATGCCTGTTGATGTCAACTAATTATAGTTTCATAAGTAGGAACGATTTATACTTCTGTCAACATTTTACGGTTTAAACAGCTGAGAAGGTCACGTTTCAATATCACTCAATGTTTCATAAAGCCTACTCAGTCTATTAATAAATTTACCAAATTACTGACTTTGATACTAACTTACCCCTGTTTATTACGTAATCCAAATTATAACAGTGTATGTGTAACTATATATATATGTGTGTATGTGTTGATAAATCGAATAAAACACAATGCGACATCTGGTGATACATTGATCTCATCCATGTATTTATAAATACTAGTAATCATTACAATATAGCCTTTATTTGAGTCCTCTATTAATACAATGTCTGTTTGCATGAAGCAAGAATACAATATACAGAAACTGTATGTCAATTGTGTTATAATTTAAGTGGCCTTGCAAGTAGTTTTAAATATTTTATTTCACAACCGAGTATTGTTATCACTTAACGTTGTATCGGGTACACCTCGCATGAGCGGCATGCGAACTCACAACGTCAGCAGAGGCGGATGCAGAGGGGGGCGCCCCCCTAAAATTGGAAAAAATATGATTTTTTGGCGTAAAATCGTGATTTTTCACACGAAATACCCCAAAAATTTTAGCGCCTCCCTCCGCTCGGTGCAATTTTTTTCAAGTGCGCCTCCCTCTAACTTGAAATCCTGGATCCGCCCCTGGTCAGTGGCGATAAGCACCGATTGGATAGATAGTTATAACTACCATTACGATCACGACCACCCCGGCCCCACCAGTGAACTATAATAATTGTCTATCTATAATGAGTGACATAGTTCCTGATCAATTAAAGTCAGCACGGGTCAAACTATTATTCAAGAAAAATATATTTGTATTTCTTGTCAATTATAGATTAGTAACTACATAGATACGGTTCTTTTTGTTAAACATTTTAGAAAAATTGGCAGTTCATAAACATTTGATTAAACCAACGTGCTGTGTTAATTTCAATCTGGCTTTGGAAACGCGTATTCCACCGATATTTGCCTTACTCACCTTCTTGACCACACATCATATGTGCAACAGCCAGGCAAAGATAGACCTGCAAAAAAAGAAAAGAATGAAACACTCGAATCTATCAAATTTGTTGCAACAAGCGTCATGCGATGGGAGTGGGGATTCCAATCGTATTCTACCAAGCAATTTTATTAAAAAAGTACAGAATCTAATATCGCAGTCCAATGTTGAAGACAAAAGCTGTGGAATATAACAGGGAAGTATCCTCGGCCCATTACCCTTTCTTTATTATGTCAATGACATACCATTAGCATACAACTGTAACAGCTTTTACTGTATGCAACTGACATTAACATTATGCTTTCCCATAAAAATCCTGAATTTATCTCTCCGAATTATTAAATGAGAATGGTGTAGTGAATGGCTATTCGACAATAAGCTGTCTCCCAACCTTGGTAAAATCCTATGTATTATGTGGTTCCTAAGCGGAAATAAATAACCCAACCGAATTGCTAATTAATTGAAACGGTCATTTAATAAATCGCTTAGTATTGTTAGATATTTAGGTATTGGAATAGACCAAAATTTGTCTGGTGAAAGAACAGTTAAACCGGTATTTAAAAAGGGTAATTATCGTTAGTGTTTTATGTATAGAAAAACATATTGTCTATCTACTGAAACACGAAAAAACTTTAAGTATGCCACTCATGCAACGTCATTGTGATGATTTATCTTCCTCTTGGAATATTGGTATATCTATCAAACAAATTACAAGTGGCATAAAACAGTTCGTTTTATTAAAAGTGTTCGTTCAAAATCTAGCAAAAACTAACTTAGGGTTCTTAAATGTTGTTACCATAGTGAAATAGCTTCGATTAAGCCACGCCCACAGGTTCTTTAACAATATTTGATAAACAATTATCTTCTAACATTAACACCACATATACACCACTGTACAGCACCAAGTCTTACCTCTATGATAAGTATGTACATCACATTACATAGACTGCTTGATACAGGTATTATGTATTGACAATTCACTTGGCAAACTTACATATTCCACGACAACAATTACGAAAGGGGAATCCTGGACAATCATACATTGTTTTTTTGTTCCTTTGGATTTTCAACAAAATATGAAAAACAGATTTATCATAATTCTACTGGATGCCTAAATTTTATACGATGTCCTGACAAACAGCGTTATTTTTATCTATTTTCCAAGTTATAAACACATACACCATCTGCAGAAAAAAACCCCAGGGATAGTGTGAATCAGATCTGCAATCTGAAACATTTTACTTTTCTCAATTATTCTCCCAATCTAACCTAAAAGACAAATAATTGTTTCAACTGTCGTTCAAAGAAAAGAATGGCCAACGAAGATATTTGTTTTAGGAAGAGACAAATCTTACCAACAAAATTCTGATTTTATCAGAAATATCTTTGAAACTAACATGTTCAAAATGCTTGAGTTTTTTATTGACAATATATTTGTTTTGTTTGGTGGACGTGTTTTTCAGCAAAAAATTATCTTGGTTCTAATTGTGCTCCTGTTCTCCACGACTTAATCCTTTATTCAAATGAAGCAGACTTCATTCAGGGGCTTATCAAGAACAACAAAGAATTGTCGGAAAGTAAACATCAGTCCGTTGATGGTTTTCCGTAACCAAAGAGGAAGAAGAACGAAAAGAAAGTAGCCCGGTACTTTAATTTCGAGTTCCGATACGTAGATGATGTTCCATCACTGAATAATTAAAAGTTTTGTTACTCCAGTTATAAACGAATTAATATTAAAAGGAGCATGGTGACAATTTGTCACACACCTCCTCTATCCAGTTTAGCTGTGTTCATGATTAAATTACATCTGCAATTAGAAAAATGCATATGTAACAAATTGAGGTAACCATGCAATGTTAGAAAGTATTTAGGTTTTCCGACCGCTAGCCATAGCATCACGAACACTGTTATTTTCTTCTGCATACATGTCAAGATTAAGGGTGCAATGCTCCAAATTATAGACTGGATAAAAAGTACAACTAAACATCAATGTAATTAACCTAATCTATATTTAGTATAATTCACCAATCGTAAACGTTTCTTATTTGCATACGTGAGTGGAGTATTTTTACTTTAATATTCTAATAATACCAATAAGCTACAAGTAGAGACCATCAAAGAACAATCAAAGAACTCGTTAATGGCTTGTGGTTTTCTTTTTATTGCAGTATACATGTTTAACCATATTTTTAGAATCAGGAAACATTTTTTTTTTTTATTAGAATTTCGTGCATCAACAAGTTCATATTTTAATAATCTTATTTCAATTAATTGACATCTGCAGATGAAAAATAGATTAAGCCAAAGGAACCAAGTCATTAAAATAATATATGATATGTAAATCAAAAAGTAAATTGAATTATTTAGATATAAAGATAGAATATGTCTGTTCTGATACAATCAACTGCAGGTTTTATTGCAAAAATACAAGCTAAATCAGACACATATGCTACTAGGAAAATGAACTCCACTTTTAAACTGGGACATTAAGTCGCCTGTATACTAGTTTGATATAACTTGCACAGCTGTCCTTTTTAAATTGTAGTTCACTACTGACCTCTACCAAAACGATTAGGGTTTTAACGCCTCCCGCAAACAGTTACCTTTCTACTCCATTAGTTCGTTTGAGATGCAATCAGATAATCAGATGGCCATCTTATATTCTGACTGTTTCAAACATATCAACTTCTTCCATTGATATATGATAGAATACGTCAAAGGGACATCGTACTATTTTAATTGTATCATCTTTTTAAAATATGTTACACATTTAGTAACGTAGGACAACCATCGAAGGACACATTTTGTAACGTACGGTAGGACAACCATGAAAAGATATGTCAGGAATTCTTTGACTGTTATATCAGACAACATTGTAAGTATGTAATTAATTCTTTTGATTTAAGCTGGAAGACCGGGCTTACTAAAACAAACATTGCAGGCCAGTAACCTTTGTAGCACTAACAACCAACACATATAGCAAGTAATGGTATGTATATTGTCATACTAAATAAAGCTGTGTGCTGTTTAACTACGAGGTCAGCAGCACATTGACCACAATAGCGATGGTTTGATCGAATTATTAAAAATATGTTTTTTTCGACAGACATCATTTGAGGCATAACGAGGAAAACAGATACCGTGTTGTCTGTGACAATTGATTGTCCATTCTTGATTATCCCTTCGCTTTCCTCTAACATTTATTTACAAGCATAACCATTCTGTTGTCCAATCTTCAATCTTCTGTGTCTTGTATTATTTTTAAGTTTCTGTTGTACATTTTTATCCGAACAATAACGGGTTCTAATGTTAAGCGCTACAAGTTTACATTCGATGTTTATATCGGACATGGTAATATTTTCAAAAAGTTATGTCATTTGATCACAGAATATCTTTGCATACGCATAGGGTTTTGTATTTCGTTGTATTAGGGGACACAAAGTTTTTATAAATTTCAACTTGGACTTTTATCTATAGCGTTATATTAGAAAGCCAACCTAACTTAGTTTGTTGGTTTAATATTCTGTACTATAAGAGCATCTGATTCCTCTACATTTATCTTATTAACATTTTTAATATTCTGTACTATAAGAGCATCTGATTCCTCTACATTTATCTTATTAACATTTTTAATATTCTGTACTATAAGAGCATCTGATTCCTCTACATTTATCTTATTAACATTTTTAATATTCTGTACTATAAGAGCATCTGATTCCTCTACATTTATCTTATTAACATTTTTAATATTCTGTACTATAAGAGCATCTAATTCCTCTACATTTATCTTATTAACATTTTTAATATTCTGTACTATAAGAGCATCTGATTCCTCTACATTTATCTTATTAACATTTTTAATATTCTGTACTATAAGAGCATCTGATTCCTCTACATTTATCTTATTAACATTTTTAATATTCTGTACTATAAGAGCATCTGATTCCTCTACATTTATCTTATTAACATTTTTAATATTCTGTACTATAAGAGCATCTGATTCCTCTACATTTATCTTATTAACATTTTTAATATTCTGTACTATAAGAGCATCTGATTCCTCTACATTTATCTTATTAACATTTTTAATATTCTGTACTATAAGAGCATCTGATTCCTCTACATTTATCTTATTAACATTTTTAATATTCTGTACTATAAGAGCATCTGATTCCTCTACATTTATCTTATTAACATTTTTAATATTCTGTACTATAAGAGCATCTGATTCCTCTACATTTATCTTATTAACATTTTTAATATTCTGTACTATAAGAGCATCTGATTCCTCTACATTTATCTTATTAACATTTTTAATATTCTGTACTATAAGAGCATCTGATTCCTCTACATTTATCTTATTAACATTTTTAATATTCTGTACTATAAGAGCATCTAATTCCTCTACATTTATCTTATTAACATTTTTAATATTCTGTACTATAAGAGCATCTGATTCCTCTACATTCATCTTATTAACATTTTTAATATTCTGCCAGTTGAATATAGCATTGCACAAATGGTTACTGATTGTTTTTTTTTTTTTATATATTAGCAATCAACAATACCCCTGGAGATTCGTTCTATCACAATTGGTAGCAAAATACGTACACTTTCTGGAGAAGCTTGTATTTTATTTAAGGAAAATGTTTTCAATGGGTTTATAGTATCCGATTTTTGTATTGGTATTGCCACTTTGTGCAACATATGCTTTCTGACTTTCGTTACTCTACATCAATATATGTCATATTCCTATACACGAAGGGTTCCTGCGTGTGTCATATTCCTATTCACCAAGGGTTCCTGCGTGTGTCATATTCCTATACACAAAGGGTTCCTGTGTGTGTCATATTCCTATGCACCAAGGGTTCCTGTGTTTGTCACATTCCTATACACCAAGGGTTCCTGTGGGTGTCATATTCCTATACACCAAGGGTTCCTGTATGTGTCATATTCCTATACACCAAGGGTTCCTGTGTGTGTCATATTCCTATACACCAAGGGTTCCTGTATGTGTCATATTCCTATACACCAAGGGTTCCTGCATGTGTCATATTCCTATACACCAAGGGTTCCTGCATGTGTCATATTCCTATATACCAAGGGTTCCTGTGTGTGTCATATTCCTATGCACCAAGGGTTCCTGTGTGTGTCATATTCCTATACACCAAGGGTTCCTGTGTGTGTCATTTTCCTATACACCAAGGGTTCCTGTGTGTGTCATATTCCTATGCACCAAGGGTTCCTGCGTGTGTCATATTCCTATTCACCAAGGGTTACTGCGTGTGTCATATTCCTATACACAAATGGTTCCTGTGTGTGTCATATGCCTATGCACCAAGGGTTCCTGTGTTTGTCACATTCCTATACACCAAGGGTTCCTGTGTGTGTCATATTCCTATACACCAAGGGTTCCTGTATGTGTCACATTCCTATACACCAAGGGTTCCTGCATGTGTCATATTCCTATACACCAAGGGTTCCTGTGTGTGTCATATTCCTATACACCAAGGGTTCCTGTGTCATGCATATTTTAAACAATCTCTATAGGAGAGATAATTAAAAAACGTTTATGATCTGACTGACGATGTTTACCCATTATGTGTTCACTTTAGTGGCGGATCTAAGTTTCGGGAAGAAATATTACAATTACCATTTTTCTTTTGAAGGATAAGCACATGACCAAGCGATTCATCAAAATAGCATTTGGAAATGTGCCCGAAGAGCTGGGGTCATGGTTTCATGCGATCGACTATTATTTCAGAAGATTAGGGTCAAAAATGTGATGATATGATACATTATGTTTGATGTAGTAATATTTAAAACATAATTAATTTTTTGAAGAAGTAAACGTTTTCTCTATTATATACCTTATCTCAATGGATTTGTTGTCAGAATTCTTGAGGTGTCATTTGTTTGTTTTATGTTTCACCAATGTTTTATTTTTCTATCTGGATTGTGATTTTGTGAACCGTGTCATAACTTGTTGTATTTACTGTTATTATTTTCACTGATGCATTTATCATCGTTTATCATTTAGAGATAAATGTTTTCACGCACAATGTGAAATAGTGAACAGCTTTGCCTTATGTTGAGAAATAAGTTAGGTGATATATATAAAATGTATTTGAAGTAATAGTGAATACAACAGAAAGAAAAGCAAACATGATTCTTAAAATTTACCACCAATTTTCATTGATGAATTATTTTTTTTACACAAAAACAGATGTTCTCCCCAATTTCCTTTGATGAAATATCCTAAGTAAATAGAAACGTTCAGACTGCCATACTGTTATGCAAATCATTATATATAGTCATAAGCAAGTATTGAAACGTTTGAGGACTGCTTCATCTTACAAGTATTGGCTGAAAACATAATAAAATGTCAGTAGGTTTTATTTATGTACGGTAACATAGTGAAATTATATATACCTTGAAGGGTATTTTGTCGATACGTCCGTAAATCTAATAATGTCAGTAGTGTCTTTATGATCAATAGGGCATACAAGAAGCAGGTTTTCAGTCATAAAACACAATCTCTATCTCGGATAGTGAAATTAAAGAATATGCTTAATATTATATTGGTTATTGGTACCTTTCAGACGGGGGTTACTCAAAAGAATTGGAAAAGACTTTGATTACTTTCTGAAACTAATAATTACTTTATTTATTAGAAAATAGATGGGATTTAGACGACTAGACTTTTTTATCTGAAAGATGAAACATAAAATACTAATATGGTCTACGTCACTGCTAGGAAAATGTCATCAATTTAGCGTATTTCATGTTGCTGTACTCATTCATTGACCAGATGTCACAATGCAAAATAATGACATAATTATAAAGTTTATTGGCAAAATATATTAATTTATTTACGTAAATATGTAATTTATTGATGTAAGAAGACGAACTACAAATAATACCACACCGTCAAAACAGTTCACAAGTTAAATCGGTAAATCTTAGAAACAGAGGCAAGGCAACATCGCTACCCCTAACATACACATACATGACTGCTCACTTTCCTGGCCTTGCATAGGCAATTAAATTCAATGTTGCCGGGTTAAGCAGTTTTATCGAGTAAAACCTCACCTCTTTGTGAAGAAGAGTTTGAATATACCAAAGGGGCAATCTGAATCCGTATATCGAAGAATAGACAACACAATGGCCAAAAGAAAAAGTACCAAAGGACAAACAACGATCTACAAAACATACATATAAAACTAAAGATCGAGTAACACGAATCCCACTAAAAACCGGGGGTGAACTCAGGTGCTCGGGAAGGCTAAGCAGTTCCTGCTCCACTAGTGGCACCCGTAGTAGTAATCTAGTTACAAACCCGGTAATAAGTCGTGAATGAGGAAAGGACCGGGAAGTGTTTACGACAAGTGGAACATATCCGTGGTCATTTGTGACACAGATATTCCATAGCGGTCAACCAAGTCATGGTGGCGACCGTAACATTTTCGAAGTGATGACTTCAACTTTACCAAATGGAACCCTTGGTTCAGTAGCTTCCTTGTTAGCAGCAACCCTCTATCAAGGAAATCCTGATAGGAACCACAAGCTCTGGAATATCGTATCATCTGAGAGATATATACTCCATATGCAGTTGCTGCTGGAATGTTGCTACATATAAATGGAAAGTTCACAATGTGAAAATTGAAATCATCTCTTTTGTCGTAAAGTTTCGTTCTTAACCGACCCTCACTGTCGATTTCGAGGTGTAGGTCAAGGTATGAAGCAGACCTATCTGTATCTGTGGTATCCTTTATTTCATGCTCAATGGGATAGATGCGATCAACAAAATCACCAAAGCTAGAATTATCTAGTGAAAGGACATCATCTATATAGCGGAACGTGAAATTAAAGGATCGGGCTAGCTTCTTTCCGTTTTTCCTGAGAAGCTCCTGTATGAAGTTTGCCTCATACGAATAAAGGAACAAGTCGGCGAGAAGAGGAACACAATTTGTACCCATATGTATGCCGACTCTCTGTTGAAAAACACGTCCACCAAACATAGCAAATATGTTGTCAATCAAAAACTCGAGCATGTTGAAGATATCAGTTTCAGAGAACTTTTTGGTAGAATCAAATAAGAGTGGTGTCTTACAAAATAAGATCTGTCTCTTCCTAGCACAAGGTATTTGTATATACGTTGGCCATTCTCTTTTATGAAACACAGTTGGACCAACTCCCTTAATGTGTCCTTCAGCTTAGAGTGAGGAATAGTCGTGTAAAGGGTAGAGAAGTCAAATGTTTTAATGCTATTGCAGGAGGAGAGGGACCTAAATTGTATGTACTCTAATAAATCTTTTGAGTTCTTCAGAATCCACATCTGATTCACACCACCTCTCGAGTAGTGTCACAGTAGCTCTGAAGCCCGGTTTTGACAGCCGATAGAATACATGTTAATAATTTGGAAAGAGATTTCGTGGAGCATTTGGCAGACCCAGCTATATAGCGGTGTTTGAAAGGACAATTGTGTAATTTAGGAATCTAGTAGAGTAATGGTAGATCCAGTTCTTCATCTTTGGTTGAAATTCCAAAGGAACATAAAACAGACCTATGATTGTCCAGGATTTCCTCTTTCGTATGTTTCGTCGGGGTATATGTGGGGTTGCCAAGTGAATTGTCAATACCTAATTCCTTTATCAAGCAGTCTATGTAATGTGATTTACACACAAAAACAATATTGTTAGAGGCCTTGTCGGCGGAGAAAATAACATATTTGTCATGAAGGAAAGAAAGGTGTTTAGCAACATTTGGGTCTTTAAAGATTGATGTAGAGCGAGTGCTCATATACCCACTGAGTTTTTTTTAATTCTAATCTGTATTAGCGACCTCACACTCTTCACCCATTCGGAAAGAATATCTAAATCCTCCTTTTCACGTTTTGCCCATTGTCTGGCATAATCCTCGACGTGATGTGAAATAATGCGGTCATGCCAGTGTTTAATAATATTATTTATTGAGTTTACAATTGTATATAAATATATTGTATATTGATATCATAATGGAATATTTACACTAGAATATCACGAAATAGTACATCGTAAGAGTTAGTTCTAAGGGTCTTCTATTTAAGGAAGATAATTTATATAATTTACCTAACACACTATATAGCCAAAATACAATCCATCCATCCATCCATCCATCGATCGATCGATCGATCGGTCGGTCGGTCGGTCGGTCGGTCGGTCAGTCAGTCAGTCAGTCAGTCAGTCAGTCAATGATTACCATATTAGAATATAAACAACGAATAAAAGTCATAGCTTAATATTTATCCCTGTTCAATGCCTGTATCGACACACCTACATATTGCAAGGTGGTAAATTTTAGCTTATTCAATACCGTCTCCTAGGACAAATATCAAATAAATCCTTGTTTCAACAACAAAAAATTGTTAAATATCATTCATAGTTTCTTTTGACAATCAAGCAGGCCTGTCTGTGGTTGAGGCGATAATGCCTATCATATTTTATGAATGTAAAGATCTTAATTTCATACAAAAGAATTCATTTCAAATAATATTTGTAATTTTTCATAATATTCTCCAATGAATGGATTTAGGCGGTACTGTACGATATATGATATCACAATTTGAAAATTATATCATATGTTTCTGTTTGCTTCGTTGCCATAATTTTGATGTTTAGATGTAATTGTGAAACATAATGAGGTAAAATAGTGTTTTTAGGACAATACTTTACATTTATTATGTCCATAATAGATGTTTGTAGGGCAGTTGACTGTGAAAACAGATATATAATTAGAGCATTTGTTGGTGGGAAATCTTGTACATAACCCATTGATTTCGCGACACTTGTCAAATATGGTCATAAATATTGATGAAATCTCTAGCCAATAGAGAAAGATTTGTAACATGCCCATAAAGTCAAGGCACCGTGTAGAGATACACATCTCTTCTAATTGCTTATTGTTAATGTGGTATAATCGGCTTTCTAAAAACAATGTAATCAAACAAAGATATTATACCAGGTTGTTTAACGAGATGGACATTAGATAACCTCACTGCGGACACAATCGAACAGACGTTCAAACACACATGTAATATGGAGCATTGCAATTCCTGTCTTTGACTCTTCTGTCTGAGCAAACTAGATCTATTCAGCGTCCTTGTAATCTTTTGTTGTGTTTAATTCCAATCTTATAAATCACATACCTCTAGCAACGAGACTTCAAAGGGGCAGACGATAGTACTGTGCTGTATGATGGCAGACCACCATATTGCAAAACGGCAGTGCAACGTACCAATATAATCATCCGCCTCATTAAGTCCCACATAATATGGCCCATGTCAGAGCAACCGGACGGTATTGTCTAATATAAATTTATATGTGATCAAAGTAAATAAATTAACTTTAATTCCTTTGACAATTCAATACCTGTTAATCATGCATATATATCTCCCGATTAGCTCTAAATTATGAGACACACAAATAGAAATAACATGGATACGCTTCACCATTTAAAGGGTGACATACCTCGTTTTATTTTCTAATTCGAAAGGGGGAACCAATGTTACAATGTTTATTTTATATATCCAAGACAGCGTAAGCATAAAATAAATAATTAAAAATGACTAAATTATGCAAATTATGATCTGAATATGAAAACGTTGAACATGTAGATTGTACGAGTTGGTATATTGACTGTACAAGGCTACAAATGTTTACACATACAAAAAGGTTCGAGCATTTCTTAAATCACAAAATGGAGTTTTAAAGTACATTCAATGACTCTTGTGTCAGTAATCTGAGTAATCTCTGATATGTGATTACATTGTTGAAGGCTGTTTACAGTGTTTTATCTAAAACAGTTAAGTTCAATATATCCTTTGTTGTATTGACACAATCATCTCTATTACCACTGGTTTACAACCGCTCAGTCGTTGAAACTCAAATATAAACTTAAGCACAGAAAATTATTTTTACTTTTATAAAGGAGTATGGTTTTTTTTCTGAAAAAGAAAATTCAGAACCGATAAAAATAAAACAACAGAAAAGTAATTTATTTTATGTTGGTCCTCAATCATTAACCAATTGGTATATTCAAATATACTTGATATTTCCTACCAATTGCTCTATTTATAGAACGTTCATAGTGTTGTAAAATATAGATCTAATTTTGGTGCAACTTATGCCTCATCAATAGTGCTAATATCGGTGTATTTGTACAACTTATGATTGTCAATAGTGCTAATATCGGTGTATTTGTACAACTTATGATTGTAAATAGTGCTAATATCGGCGTATTTGTACAACTTATGATTGTCAATAGTGCTAATATCGGTGTATTTGTACAACTTATGATTGCCAATAGTGCTAATATCGGCGTATTTGTACAACTTATGATTGTAAATAGTGCTAATATCGGCGTATTTGTACAACTTATGCCTCATCAATAGTGCTAATATCGGTGTATTTGTACAACTTATGATTGTCAATAGTGCTAATATCGGCGTATTTGTACAACTTATGCCTCATGAATAGTGCTAATATCGGTGTATTTGTACAACTTATGATTGTCAATAGTGCTGATATCGGCGTATTTGTACAACTTATGATTGTCAATAGTGATAATATTAGCGTATTTGTACAACTTATGAATGTCAATATTGCTAATATTGGCGTATTTGTACAACTTATGATTGTCAATAGTGCTAAAAAGAGTTTGAAAATACCAAAGGGGAATCAGAATCCGTATATCGAAGAAGAAGCACACAATGGCCAAAAGAAAAAGTACAAAAGGACAAACAACGATCAACAAAGCATACATATAAAGCTAAAGATCAAGTAAAACGAACCATACTAAAAACCAGGGGTGAACTCAGGTGCTCCGGAAGGGTAAACAGTTCTTGCTCCACTAGTGACACCCATCGTGTTCATCTAGTTACAAACCCGGTGATAAGTCATGAACGAGGAAAGAACCGGGAAGTGTTTACGACAAGTGGAACATATCCGTGATCATTTGTGACACAGATATTCCATAGCGGTCAACCAAGCCGTGGTGGCGACCGTAAATCTTTCGAAGTGATCACTTCAACTTAACTAAGAGGAACCCTTGATTCAGTAGCTTACTTGTTAGCAGCAACCCTCTATCAAGGAAATTCTGGTAGGAACCACATCGGCGTATTTGTACAACTTATGATTGTCAATAGTGCTAATATCGGCGTATTAGTACAACTTATGATTTTCAATAGTGCTAATATCGGCGTATTTGTACAACTTATGCCTCGTCAACAGTGCTAATATCGGCGTATTTGTACAACTTATAATTTTCAATAGTGCCAATATCGGCGTGTTAGTACAACTTATGCCTCGTCAACAGTGTTAATATCGGCGTATTTGTACAACTTATAATTTTCAATAGTGCCAATATCGGCGTGTTAGTACAACTTATGATTTTCAATGGTGCTAATATCGGCGTATTTGTACAACTTATGATTGTCAATATTGTTAATATCGGCGTATTTGTACAACTAGTATATCGTCAATATGAATGTGTAATTGTTGGGTTCTCGTCTTTTCACCAACGTTGGGTTAACTTTGACAAAACGACGGTCGACATTGGGTTATCTGCCGACGCTTGGCTTGAATATTTGACATATGATTGCTTATATCTTAATTCTAGATAAACCAGTATTTAAAATTTCTGCAGCTGGCGGGAAAAACAAACACGTGTTGATACAGCGTCTGGAACATAATTTAGAAGTAAATGCATCGTTTAAGCAATAAATGTCAAACGTTACGCGGTTTACACGAAGGTTTTGCGAGTACATCATTTGCATCAACGTTGATAAAATTTATAGAAATTAGTTAGAAATAAATGGTTTAAGCGTATACACGCATAGTCGATTGCATCGTTTTTGTCAGAAATAAATGCACTGAGAATATATTGTGTAATACTAAGCGAAGAGTTCAGATTCCTAAAAGGTTGTCATGGCAACCATATGTATGAAGGAATCTCGGGGAATGAATGAAATTTAATATTTCAGAGGTCAATTGCATGCTGTCTTAGCATTTCTATCATAGTCAATGTGTATGTCATGTTGGTACTTGAATATATTTGTATGGGTAACTATGTAAAAAAGACACAACTATAAGACAAATGCAGCACTAACTAAGGGTTAGAATGTTACTAAATTTTTCTTAACAATTAAGAAGTCGAGGCCTTAACCCACATAGAATACAAATACAAATCTTTTATTTTCAATCACGACGCCCAATATTGAGCAAAATAATCAAGTGAATTACATACATTTGATTTCATATTGATTGGTTTGATTGGTTTTACAACAAAGAAAGAAGGACAATGTAGCAAATGAATAAATCCAATAACAAAATCTTAGCCTGCATGGTGATCTTACATAATTTCCAGATATTTACCTGCACACCATGTATATGTGTACTATTTTATTAGTATGGGAGAGCCACCAGTGACTCATATTCAGCATAGTTATAATATACATATAGTATCTTTATGAAAAGTATTTCATTAATATTATTAATATTTTATTATTATTATTCCCCCCCCCCCCCCAATCTATCTTAATTTCCTTTGAGAATTAAATCTCTTTCTTTAAATAAAGAACATAGTAGTGAACTAGTGTTCTTAATTATAAAATTATCTTCTGATGACATTAATCATATTAATTTTAACTTATTTGCCAGATTAATGAATTTTTTTTTCACATTTTTAATATTATTAATAATTTGGGTTCTCTTGTTTTCTAAAACAGGACAACTGAAGAAGAAAATGGATTTCATCTTCAACCTCAGTGTTACATAATTTACAAATTCTATCTTCTGTTTTTACTCCTATATATCTTCCTTTTTCGATTTCTGGATTATGAGCACTTACTCTGAACTTAGTAAGTACTCTCCTTTCATCCTCATTTAGTATTAGAAAAATATTTTTCTAAGGAAATATTATCTTTAAATAGTCTGTAAGTTCTTAATTTATTGCCCCCCCCCCCCCCCCCCCCCCCCCCGCCCTGGTTATTATTTCTGCCACCATAAATTTCAGATCTCCATACAAAATTATATTTTTGTTTTAATCTGCTGTAAATTAAAGATTTCAAATCTATTTTCATATTTTTAACTTTTTTAACATCTATATTAATGTACTGCATCAAGCTTTCTATACTACCATACCAGCTATTTATGTTCAATACTTTTAATGAATTAGAGACCTTTAGGGCCTCGGATAAAAGAACATCTTCAGATTTTAATAAATATTTAAAATACCTGTATATATTTAAAATTACTTCAAGCAATAATGGATATCGTCCCAG
The DNA here is from genome assembly GCA_963680875.1 of Bathymodiolus brooksi. Lineage (NCBI taxonomy): Eukaryota > Metazoa > Mollusca > Bivalvia > Mytilida > Modiolidae > Bathymodiolus > Bathymodiolus brooksi. The sequence goes on from OY804575.1 coordinate 152,590,270, forward strand.
CTCCCCTAAAACAGCTATGTTTGTTGTGCTCTTGCCTACATCTAGAGAATATTTGCAAAATTTAATATGTACATTTTTTTGTTTCTTGTTTCATGTTTTACTCAAATTAAACAGAAAACGCTCTTCTTTATTTATGTTATTGATCATTGATGTTCCCCATATTTCACTCCCATATAATAGCACTGGTTTTACAGTGTGGTCAAATATGTGTAAAAGTGTCTTTATTTTCGGTTTATATAAATTAAAACTCTTTTTAAATTTAAACAATGCTTTTCCGAAATAAAATTTTGTTCTATTAACGTTTGTGGTCTGAAGTCAAAACTGTTATTAGCTGACTTTGATGATTTAATAAAATGTCATGATATCTGTATTTTTCTCGAAAGTAAAATAGATGATTTAGATATCCTTAATTTGCCAAATGGATATAAGTCATTTTCTAAGTGTAGACAGAAATTTTGTAAAAAGTCTGGTGGTATAACTATAGTATTTAAAACTGAGTATGAAAAATATTTGAATTTTCCTAAAACTGATTCAGAGTATATTCAGTGGATAAAGTTTTCTAAAGAAATTTTTTCAGATGAGTTTTTATTGGGATGTGTGTACATACCCCCTGAAAATTCGAAATACTCGACTATAGATGCATTCACAGAAATTGAAAATGAATTTATCTCATTATTAGGAAATAACAGTTGATATGCCCTGTTTGGCGATTTTAATGCTAAAACGTCCGATTTGCCAGATTTTTGTAGCCCAGATGAAAATTGTCTTGATATTATAAATTTAAGTTATGAGGAAGAAATTTTGAAATATTTTTATGACCATAATAATTTAGTTGAAAATGGAGTATCGTTATATCGGTACAAACAATGCACTTGCCGACCGAATACTTATGGGAAAAGGCTTATAGAATTATGCAAGAAAAATAATATATATTTTGTAAACTCAAGAGTTGGAAATGATACATATATAGGAAATGTCACTTGTAATAACACAAGTGTTGTAGACTACCTTTTCTTGTCCTCAAATATGTTTACTGATTTAAATACTTTTCAAGTAGAGGATTTTAATCCCTTATATTCAGATGTACATTCTGGGTTAAATTTTTCATTTAAATGTCCGACATTAGAAAGTGAGAATACTGTAACAAAACAACAGTATATTAAGTGGAACAATGAAAAGAAAACAGAATTTATAGAGCATATGAGTGTAAATGAAACTGACAGTATTAGAAATATAGAGGTCATGATAGATGAATTACATGTAAAACAAAATATTTTACAATCTGATATTGATATTGTAGTCAATAATTTATGTGATTTGTTTAGTAAATCTTCATCTTATGTATTTGGTATAGTAAACAAAAAACCTAGGAATAGAAATTCAAGTAATAAGCCATGGTATAATGCAAATTGTAAAACCAAAAGAAAGATTTTTCACAGGTGTAGAAGAATATACGGTCATGTTAAAAATCAGGTAAATAAAAATGCTAGGAAACGTGCAAGTAAAGAATACAAACGTGAAATGTCTAAAAGTTTTAAAGAGTATCAGTTGAAAACTGCTACTGCACTTAGAGAAAAATCTAAAAAAGATCCTAAGGGCTTATGGAAATTGTTAAATAATATTGATAAGCCCAAATCTGATTCTGGTAGTAATGTGGGTTTGTATGCTTTTTATGAATACTTTAAGAATCAAAATGATGGAGATGATGAGGTAGATATTGACTTGATAAAATTCCACAAGAAAACAATAACAATATTTTAAATTCGCATATCACAGAGGATGAAATTCTCTGTGCTGTGAAAAATCTTAAAAATAACAAAGCTTCTGGGTACGATAATATAGTTAATGAACATATCAAACATACAATTCATATGATGATGCCAATATAGTGTAAATTATTTAATTAAATTTTAAATACTGGTAAGATTCCTAATTCATGGTCAGAAGGTATTATTTTACCAATTTATAAAAATAAAGGTAATGTGTCTGAGCCAAGCTCATACAGACCAATTACATCAGTGTCGTGTTTAGGAAAGACCTTAACAGCCATTTTAAATAATAGACTTAGTCAGTTGTCAGATGAAATAGAATTAATTACAGAAGCTCAAACTGGCTTTAGGAAGGGTTATGGTACAACTGATAATAGTTTTACACTGTATGCTTTGTTCTCTATTTACCAGCCCCTTGGGAACAAATTGTATTGTACCTTCGTCGATTTCTCAAAGGCATTTGACTCTATTTCCAGAGCTGCTCTGTAGGTCAAGCTACAAAATGCTGATATTAATGGAAAAATTCTTAAAGTCATACATAATCTCTATGCTAATGTAAAATCTTGTGTGAGAAATAATCAAGAATATTCTGCCTTTTTCAGATGTGACATTGGGGTTAGACAGGGAGAAAATCTATACCTTTCTGTTTGCTCTTTATTTAAATGATCTTGAAAAATTCTTTATACAAAATGACATTAATAGTTTAGAAAAGGTTGAAACTTTATGTGCAGATAATCTCCATATCTATATTGAAATATTTGCATTGTTATATGTAGATGACACCATAATTCTTGCTGAAACTCCTGAATCTTTACAGAATGCTTTGAATAGTTTTGAAAATTATTGTATACGGTGGAAGTTGAAAGTGAATCTAAATAAAACAAAAGTTGTAATTTTTTGTAAGAGGAAATCCAGACATATTCAGTCCTTTAAGCTTTTTGGACATGCTTTGGATATTGTAGACTCTTACTCATATTTGGGTGTCACTTTTAATTACACAGGTACATTCTTAAAAGATAAGAAACTTAAGTCAGAACAGGCGCACAAGGCACTTTTTAGCTTATATAGAAAGTTACGTAATATATCTGTGCCAGTAGATTTACAACTTAAACTATTCGACACCCTCATAATCTCCATCCTAACATATGGATGTGAAGTTTGGGGGTACGAAAATGTACAAGTGTTAGAAAAAATACATTTACAATTCTGTAGAAATATTCTTAAAATAAGAACTAGTACACCTAATTTTATATCATATGGTGAGATTGGTAGAGTCCCTATTGATGTTGTCATTATAAATGTAAGAATGATCTCTTTTTGGAATAAGCTTCTCACTTATAACCAAAAATTAAGTAGTATATTATACAGGATTATGTATATGCTTAGTCAAAGAGAAAATGTTAATTTTAAATGGATCAATCATATTAAGTCTATTTTTGATAATGTAGGCCTTAGTTATGTTTGGAATCAACAAAAATCCAATTCATTTAGTTGAATTAAAACTCACAGTGAAACAAAAGCTCACAGATCAATTTATACAGAAATGGTACAATCTTATAGCTACTTCTTCTAGGGGAAACTTATATGGGCAATTTAAAATGGAATTTAAATTGGAAAACTATTTGCTTAAGTTATCTCCAAACGAGAGAGCTTTAATTACTAAATTAAGGTGTTGTATTTTAAAAATACCTGTAGAAACTGGAAGATGGGTAAATATCCCGAGAGAAGAAAGAATATGTCACTTGTGTCACAATGATATTGGATCCGAGTATCATTATATTTTTGAATGTTCATTTCCTAATGCTGTAGATATAAGAAAAAACATATACCTAGTTATTATACTAGATATCCAAATTTCCAAAAAATGATAGGACTTTTATCACTTTGTAATGTTCCAGTCCCTCTTATACAAATCTTCTTTAGCTTCTGCAGAGCTTCCACTTGAGCTTAGATATACTCCTAAATATTTATACCTCTTTGCTCTTTCAATAGGTACATTATTTACATTAACTATTTTATCGTGGAGTTTTCCTGTATTGTTAAATACAACTGATTTGGTATTTTTTGAATTTATTTGGAGACCCCATTTTGTGCAGTAATTATACAATTTATCAATACACATCTGCAAACCGTCAGCTGTTTCTGACATTAATACTAGATCATTTGCATATAATAAGCAGTTCAATTTTAAAGTATTTAAAATAGCGGGTTTGCACGACTCGTCAAAGGAGTCAATAAGATCATTTATAAAAATCTTAAATAAAGTAGGAATGAAGATTATCTCCTTGCCGGTAACCTATGCTTGAGGTGAAGTTTTCTGTCATAGTATATTTTTCTGTCTTTTTCTCAGTTTATGCAATAATCCCTCACGGATAACAGTGTCAAATGCCTTTCGTAAGTTGACAAAGCATGTAAAGAATGTTTTACCTCCCTCTTGAGTATACTTTTCAATAAGTGTTTTTAATACAAAATGATGATCGCTAGTACGTTTTCCTTTACAGAACCCAAATTGTTCTGGTTTTATAATATTTCTACTTAACAAAATTTTCCCAATCGATTATTTAATATTTTGACAAATAACTTGCATAGACAACTCCCAATGGTGATACCCCTATAATTAGAGGGGTCATCCCTAGAACCACTTTTAAATATAGGGACTATGTATCCTTTAGCCCAGATTTTGGAAAAGTGTCCTGTAGTCAAAACACTATTAAATAGTTTTTGATAACAAGAAATTAGATATATTTGACTAAATTTAATCATTTCATTTAAAATAGAGTCAAAACCACTTGCTTTATTATTTTTCAGGAAACTAATAGCCTTTTCTATTTCTGTTTTAGTAATAAGGTTATCCAGCTCTGTAAATGTTTTAACGTTTTCTATATCTATAAGTTGCTCTTTTATATTTTCACTAGAAGATTTTTTTTTTCATTTAAGTTTTTGAAATAAGAAAACCAAACATCTGTTGGAACCTCTGATGTTTCATTCTTAGTGTATGTATATTGATAGTTCATTAAGCAAAGCCCAATATTGACTTGGATTTTCATCCCTTAGCTGATCCAGCTGGTTGACTAAATTTTATCGAAATTCTCTTATTTTTTTCTTCCTTACTTTCTATAATATTTCAACATACTGAAAAATGATGACCTAAAAATAGGATCAAAAGGATGTTTTTGAAGTATTTTTTCTTTATCTGTTAATAAACTTTTTAATTTTGAGAGATGGGAATCAAGTCATCTGGGTTTCTTCTTTACATTTTGTTTAGGCTTACTTGTTGATTTTCTTAAAGGTTTTTGCTTTAATGATAGATTATCAGCTTCATAAAATATATTATTAACATCTTTAACCATATCATCAGTATCAGCTTTATATTCTGTGGTATTAGATGATAAGTTTATTCGAGACTAATTAACTGTAAAAGTGTTAGTCTATGATCTGGTTAGTAAGCCAGGATGTACAATTTGCATGATCAATTTTAGTACATAATCTAAAGAAACAATAACAAAAGTTATTATTTAACTTTTCTGTCAATAAACATGTTTCTTCCTTCTGGATCATTCTGTCAAAGACAGTCAGGATGGCAAGTTCTGATGCCTTCTCTGAGTTGCCAAATTTCGCTTTAGAAGGAGATTTTCCTGAAGATGTGGAATTAATTCCAACACAACAACTGTTTTTTTCAAATCAGAAATCAGAAATCAGAAATATTTTATTGGTTTGAAATCCATAAATAGGATTGTTACCAAAAACAGTACACACTATACAAGCATTTGAAATTAAAGTATACATATAAACTACCACATGCATCCCCTCATAAATAATTATTGTAGTTATACTAGAACTGAGAAGGTGGCACCATAAATACAAGTCAAAAATACACTATATGTACAGTTACAATAATTACTACATCATCTCCAAAAATCATTTATTATTTAGTAGTTCATTTCTAGCATTGTACATATCATTTATACCTTTGACAATAACTCTAATAACACCATATTCACTCTAAGTATACATCAACTTAAATTTACTCTCATCAGTCATATTAACAAATGAAGGAATTATTGCACTGATTTCATCATATAATTGGTCTCTTACTGCTTGTACATTTTACAGTGAAATGGAATTCCTTCAACTTCTGCAAGGCACAGGGGACATAATCTATTTTCTAAAGGAGCTTTATTATGACGACCTTGTTCAATTTTTAGGCTGCTATTGCTTATTCTTATTTTAGTATAATTTATAATAACATTTTTATCCAAGTCTAGAAGTAAATATATTTCTAAGTTATAACTTTCTTGAATTTTCCTGCATGTTCTTAGCTTATTGCCATTAATTAAATTTTTGTCACAAAACATGTTTTCTTTCCAATGGTGTAAATATCCTTCATTAAGTTTTTTATCTATTGCATGAAATAAACGCCTTTTAGAAAATGTTTTCTGATTTTCCCAAATATGTGAAAAGTTTAATGTGGATAAAAATAGTTCAATTTTTTTTTGCAAATCCATTTGGTAATAGTAAGCTCGCTTTATAGGCTGCAGAAACCAAACTATTTTCTCCAGAATTTAACACGTGCAGCCAGAAGCTAATTGATAGTTTAAGGGCTTGCATAGACACTGGATACATTCCTAATTCGGCCAAAACTGCTGCATTAACAGCTACTTTATTCACTCCAATTAAATATTTAGTAAATTTAATCTGAATCTTAACAGTATTCCAGTATTTTGACTCAATAATTTTATTATCCTTAATAATATTAAGAGACCAGACCTCAATGCAGTAAAGAATGATAGATATAACACAGGTTTCAAAAAGCTTGATATGAGGTAATATGTTATTGTTTTCTGAAAATAGTAATTTTCTGATACAAAATATAGCTTTTGATGCCCTTTTGCATAAAAGATTAGTGGCTTCAGTAAATGAGCCAGAAGGTTTAAACAATATACCCAGATATTTATACTCTGTGCAATATTATAAGGCACTGTTGTTAAAAATAAATTTATTTTGATTTATTTTCCTGCCCGACTTGTTAAAAATCATAACTTTGCTTTTGTCGAAGTTAACGGTGAGGTCCCAACTATTACAGTTCAAACTAAGCTTATGTAAGCATCTTTGTAAACCACAAGATGATTCAGAAATTAGAATTAAGTCATCTGCATACAAAAGACAAGATATATTATTATCACTTAACTGGGTTGGATCACAATTATCATCTAAAATTAACGGCAAATCATTAATATATAAAGAAAATAGTGTAGATGTAAAAATTAACCCTTGTTTCACTCCAACTTTAGAATGGAAAAAATCAGTAATACCTTTTCCTAATTTCACAGAAAATAATACCTCTGTATACATATCTTTCATAATATTGAAATAAGGACCATTAATGTTATAATTCAATAATTTATAAAAAAAAAGAGCTTCTCTATTTATAGTGTCAAACGCCTTCCTGAAATCAATGAAACAGGCGTAAATCCTTTTTGGCGATTTAAAAGCTTTATAAATTATAGTTTTAAGAGTTAAAATGTGGTCACTAGTCCGGTTGCCCTTTCTGAAACCAATCTGCTTATGACATATAACGTTATTTAGCTCAAGATATTTTTCCAATCTGTTATGTAAAATCCGCAGAAAAAATTTACTTAGACAGCTAGAGAGTGCTATTCCTCGATAATTGAGAGGGTCATTACAACATCCACCCTTGAAAATTGGTTTGATACAATTTTCTCTCCAAAAGGAAGGGTAAACACCAGACTTGAAAATCAAATTAAATAGCTTAACTAAAACATCGATGTTTACAACACAAGCTATTTTCAACATTTCATTTGTAATACCATCAGAACCACAAGCTTTATTATTCTTTAAAGATTTAACTACAAGTGTCACCTCCTCAGCTGTTATGGTATTATTTAAAATCGCATTACTACATTCCTTAAGATCAACAAAGGCTAACCTTTCACTTAGAGTTTTCTTATCATAATCAACATTCATAAGCTTATTAAAATAGTCAAACCATTCTATAGACTGTATATTAGAGCTAGGATCTTTGTGATTCTCCTTTTTTAACTTCTTAATATTTCTCCAAAATTCATCTGGTGAATTTTCATTTGAATCTACAATCTGTTTTAACATTTTATGTCTAAATTGTCTATATTTCTTTCTTACAAGTTTATTAAATTCCTTTTTATATGATAAAACTTTATGATGAAAACTTTTATTCCAGGATTCTATGCACAATTTTCTACTCAGACTTTTCAAAGACCTATATTTGTTTCACATTCATCGTCATAATAAGTTTTTTTTTAATTTTTCTCCTTTCACCCTTTCTAATTCTAGTAGAGTTTTTCTCATTGTTACTGAAAAATGCAGCATTATATAATAGAGAGGATATATCTGAAACATTGTCATTAACCCTCTGAGTTATAGTAGAAACATGCTCTGTATTATTTAATGGTTGGGTTATATTATCAAGCTCAGAATTAATGGTTTTAAAGTTGACATTTGACAAATTTGTCTTAAATATATCTTCACGTGCTTTATTCCAATACATTCTTTTGGGGGAAGCCTTAAGGTTATTGAAAGTCTTCTTTACACTTTGACATTGTATGTCTACTGAGATTGGACAGTGGTCAGAAATGGTTGGCTCGTATTGCCCAACTCTAAGATTTAGAATATTCTGTAGGAATTCTGATGAACAAATACAATAGTCATCAATAGACACACCATTGTGGTTATAAAATGTGACATTACCCTTTGAATCACCTAGGGTTCTTCTGTTGAGAATTCTTAACTGTGATTCAGTACATAATTCAAGTAAGAGTTTACCATATTTATTAGTAATTTGGTGTATTTGAGTATTTCGAAATTTACAGACACTATCTGCAATGTAATTACTAGGGAGAAAGTTATCCAAACTATAATCCACCTCATCTCTAATGAAATATAAATCATTATTATTAATATGTGCATTAACATCGCCCATTAACATTATATCACCAGATTTTTGATGATATTTGATGATATCTCCTTCAAGTTTTTCAAAAATCTGTTTATCAAAGTTTGTTCTTAGGGTGTAAGATGAATTGGAAGGTAGAATATATAAAAAACATAAAAATACATTTCGTTCGAAACCAAAGAAATCTTTGTCTAGTTTAAACCACATTAAGTCGTTCGTAGATGTATCTATTAATTTTACACCTCTTGATCTCCTGGACTCAGAATGTCTGCAATTAACAAAACATGCATAGCCATCATACATTAAAATCTCTTTGGAGGGGATGTGTGTCTCTGAAAAAGTAACAATATCATCATTCATTACATGATCAATAATTTTATCATCTAGTTTGCATATTCTGTCACCACTTATTCTTTTATATAATCCATTTACATTCCAAGTAGTATTAGCCAGTTTTTTAGAGACTTTAATACACATGGTTAAATAGTACTATTAATATTAGCTTCCATCATGAACAAGGGTTGGTTCCCAAAATTTCCCCCACAAGGAAAAAAAAATAAATAAAAAATAAAAAAATAATAGTTTTTGTTATTAAAGGCTACTTCAAATCTTTTTATTATTACTTATATCTTTATGATATATATGGTTATTATTACTTAATATAGTCCATATGGCAAGCAAATATAAATATTATTACTTATAACTTTATGATATTTATAGTTATTATTACTTAATTTGGCAAGAAAATATAAATTTGATGTTTGCATTTAGAAGGTTATTTGAATATGCTGTACTTCACTCCGTACACAGAGAAATAATAATAATAATAATAGAAAAGAATCAAATAAAGGGAACTACATCAAATCTAAAGCTAAATACAAGCTAAACAAAAGTCTGCTAAAAGTAAAGTTCCATGTCTAATAGCGGTACAGAACATTGGACACTGCGGACGCGATACTAGTTGCTAAGTTATCACGATCAAATTGTAAACTGTTTCTATGACAATTGATGGCTTGACCTTGTCCGTTGAGGGGTGAACTAGATGGACTTTTATAGTAAGTTGGGTAACGTAATGGATAGTCATGATTCTTATCTATGTCATCAGCATTTCCTCTCTCTCTATAATTTCCCACAGATTTATTTTCATTTCTCATGTTCCTTTTGGGTGTGTAGTTTTGTGAATCTCTATATACATTTATGGTTTGAATATTTTGTGCGATTTGGTTCCTGATGCGAGGGAATAGTGTGTTTCTCAAGTTCCCAGCTAATACTCGGATTCCATCACTTGTATTAAGTTTGGTTGCATTTTGAAATAGTCTATACAACACACGATCGTTTGAATAAAGTTGCTGTTACGGCGAATTTTAATATTAGGTGTTCCCTGAAATCTATACACTAGTCTTTCATTAAATTCCTGAATTTTCCTGTTGAGTCCTGGATATTTTGTAAGAATCACCAGAGAGATAACTAACATGTCTGACTTCTCTAGAGCCTTATATACCAAATCGGTATATTTATTGAAGGCTTCTTGCGCAGTTTCACTTTCACGTTTCAAGTTATTGATTCCTACATGAATAATGATAGTTTCCTCAATGGTGACTCTGTCCAGTTCATCAAACGCCTCTTCGATTGTGTAAGTAGTATGTTTTGATCATTCCTTGACTGATCCTGCTAGTAGTCTTTTCATACCAGCCATGTGGCAGATGGAATCGTGCATAAAAATAACACCATCACTTTTAATTTGTTGAGAATAAGTATTTTTTTCCTGATTTGCAACATTCAGTTTTGAGACATATTCTGTAACGTCTGCTGCTTCATTAAGTGTGCTAACATTTACACTATGATTTCCATTTGTTGCCGTGTTTTCATTGCCAGTCACATTTTCTGGATGTTCTTCATTGACTTGTGATTGTAAACTGTTGCTTATACTAGGATTATTATAATTTGGAGCTTTGTTCCATAGCTCACCATGACAGTCATGTAAGTAGGTCTGAATTCTGTCCTGCAAGTCTTTTATAACTACATCTTTTTCGTCGAGTCTTGCTCTCAAATCAGATTTTATTTCCTCACTTGTCTGATTGACCTTTTCTAGAAGAAAGGCTAACTTTTCATTGTCTAAGTCTGATTTAATCTTAGATTTCCTAGCTTCAGTCAGTTGATTTTGCAACTCAGTATGTTTTTGCTCAAATTATTTTCTAATGATTTTTTCAACCTTTTCTTTATCAATGTGAAGAAGATTAATTTCTCTTTTCAATTTTTCAATAGTGTTATTCTTTTCTGACAATTGCGACTCATATAATTTCAGATCAGGATAACTGTGTGTAAATTTGATTGATTTGATCAAATCCTGAACCTCAGTGATGATATAAGTTTTTGTATTACTTTGTAATGTCAACAAGTTGGATAGAGATTGAGTGATTTTCACAAGTGACTCCTCAACAACGTCAAGTCTATTTTGAAAGACTGTAAAAGTTTGTTGCATGAACTCGGAGTTAGACTCCTGGGTCTTATCAAGGCCATTATCATGAGGTGGAGTTTTCTTGCATTCATGAGAGTGTTCAGATTTTTCCTCTATGCACTCAGTCAAGGTTTTGTCAAGAATTTCTGAATGTAGCCACTTTGGTATAGTTTCCTCTGTGATAGCTTCCTGTAAAGTTTCAATACGATCTTCAGGTTGTGCATTTGAAGTTAACTTATTATTTTCTGACATTGCTGAAGACGTTTCAGAACTGACTTTCTGGTGTTCAGGGGTAGGGTTTTCACTAACACTTGCATTGGACGACAAGTTTGAGGATGTGGTCAATAGTGAGTCGACCTTTAGTTTACATTTCCTAAACTGTTGATTACAAAAGGATTCCCATAATTTTCCTTGTATAAGAATGTTCCCTGTGGAAAGGTAAATTATTACTTTGTACAAAAAGTCATCTAGATCAGTACAGTCTGAAATACAGTTATCATAAATTACAAACTCTGTCTGTACAATTTTATTTTTATTATCTCTCTTGTCAGTCCATACTACATTTTTGCTCCCGGAGCCTTCTTGTAAATAGATGACCTCTGCGATTGCAGAAATCCAAGCATGTATTCTACTGTTTGATGTGATGAAACGGACACAATTTGCATTTGTTTTATATAGGGACATGTCAATTTCTTCAAATGGAATTGTGTTTCCTGTATTCGTTCTCTGTTTCGTTTTATACGTATCTGAGATAGTATAAATAGTTTTTTGAATTGTTTATACTAATGTCAATATCGGTACCTTCCTGTCTGTCCATGATGATTGTTTACGACAGCTTTGTTGTAATTAGTTGTATCACACCGGTCAAATATTTGATAATGTTTATAGGATATAGGTATGCTATGTGGGCGTCAAATGATCACCTTCCCTTGAACATGATGATATTATTTTACAAACTCATGTCTATTTGACTACAGTTTAGATCTATAACACTCTAAAAAACTTGATTTTATTGGATTGACTTTTTCGGCGCCTGTTTATCTTCCACACCGGAAAGGCATTCGAATGCACTGAATGTTCCAATGATGACTGATTCTTGTAACGAAGAAAATTTGGAAGTACATAATGTAGTGAAATCTGATTTAAATTTACCTGAAGGAAAAAGCAAAAACGACACAATGGTCATTATTATACCTGATGGAATTAATAATGTTGTAATTGAAAATAATGGCTGAATTATGGATTATAAGTGATTATTGCAAAATCATTTAGTGGAATTTATTGTTCTTTCATGGAATATAAATGATTTGTGTAAAAGAAAATAATTAGAAATTAATAATTTGTTACTAATTTATGTTTGTTTTTCTTTCATGCCTTGCTGTCTGTTGATAAGTATAATTTAAGATTCCATGACTAATTGGAGCAATGTATTTCATGTCTCTAAGGTGTTAAGAATTTGACCAGTTCTATTGTGTTGTCACCTATTAAGAATTTCATTAAGAACGAAAGATCACTGATTCTTAACACATTACAAACATGAAATACAGTGCTCTGATTGGTCGAGAGATAAAACTTGTCTTCTATTACAACTTATTACTTTATCCCAAACAGAACAGGCGTTGATCTTTCTTTACAGGAAATCCCCAGATGTTGTGTATCAAATATAAAATTAACCTGTGGGAATATTTTAAAGTGATTAATGATTTCTCATGTAAACGTAATTCTATAGTGGTAAACGGTTTAAGCTAATAAGCATTAGCCATGTAGTGAGGCTGCACACATTATAGTTATGATATTTAAACTCAAATTTCTTTTTATTCTCGTAGATGAATGTCGTATGATTTATAAATTTTCATAATTTTCAAAAAGCTAGGAAAGCATGTTTTGGCTTAAAAGCTAATATGCCATCATCTGATAGTTTATCAGTACAACAATGGATAAAGCTATATAATTCCATGATCACTCCTATTCTAACCTATGGTTCCGAGATTTGGATAGCTGATCATAAAATTAACATAGAAAATATACATAATTTATCATTCGAAAAAACACAAAATATGATTATGAAATAAATACTTGGTGTACATGGTAAGACCCCCAATCTTGCTATTCATGCAACATTGGGACTTGAACAACTGTGTTTTAAGGCCTTTAAACTTATGCTTAAATATTAATACCGTCTGATAAAGATTGAACAGTCCAAGAATTATGTATATGATTTACTAAGATCAGCTTTTGAGGAAGACAAACAGTTACACTCTCAAAATTGTCTTTCTTGGGGGAAATCTGTAAAACAACTAAAAACTATATTTAATTTAGATACTTTGGATCTCTCTCATGTGCAATTTAGTAAGGAAATGAGTACCTATTATTCTGGTAAACTTATGAACCAGTTAATACATAAAAGAAATAGCGAAACAGGAAAACTGAGATTTTTCAGTAAAATCCTCACAACGTTTGAACTACAAAAGTATTTAACATTTAATATTAATACAAATGTGCGCTCTCTCTCTTAACAAATCTTAGCGCACATAGCCTTGCTATTGAAACTGGCAGGTATTGCAAGCCTACAATACCAGCTAATGAGAGATTCTGTAAAACATGTAAAGATAAGGTTGAAGATGAACATAATTTTTAGATAGAGTGTCCCATATATAATTCAGTGAGAGATAAATTATTTACACTGTTTAATAGGAAATTTAATGAAACTACAGAGGTGACAATCAACCGTCTCCTCAATCCTAGTTCATCTCAAGATTTAAATAACATTTGCTTATATTGAAAATAATCTTACTCACTCAGAGATTCAACTCTTAATTACTCACTCAGAGATTCAACTCTTAAAAATATTTAACTTTCCTCAAATAACTGGCAAAAACTTCCAAATGATAATAATAATTTTAATCTTATCTAATTATTATGCTCCCAAAATGATAATAAACATATGATATTATTATCTAACTGATCCCTAAAGATTATAGTCTTATCTGAAGACTTAATATTATGATATTATGTGTTATCTCTATGTTTATCGATGCTTGTGAATGTATTGGATTACGCAACATTGTGATTATGATGTACATGTACTTAGCTATGCTTTATCTAATAAATGATTTGAATATGAATTTGAATTTGAAATAAATACATTAAAATGGAGGATATAGTTTTTATCAATTGAACATATCTTTTTTGTTTGCTTGTAATTGGATGTTTTTGCTTTTGTTTTAAAAAAACCCAGAATAGATTGTTTGATTGATTGATAACGATTCTGAACCTGTTCAACTCGTTTTCTGCTATCAGCATATTAGGAATTAAATGAATAAAAAGTTTGACACATAAATAAGACAACACAATTCAGGTCCATAATATCTTTCTCTCAGGTATCCTCCATCAAAACTTTTGATTTTTCAACTCTATAAATCACATGTGGATTTTGAAAAACTCTAAAGGTCTTTTGGATAACCGTAAATCAAGATCTTTCTCTCAGGTATCCTCCATCAAACTTTTGATTTTTCAACTCTATATACCACCCTACCGCATGACAAATTAAAAACCCGCTTAAAAGAAACAATTCATAAAGCTTTTAGTCATAGAAACTATGGCTCAAAATTTGTTGTGTTAGGCTACAATTCCACATATTTTTCAAACAAAATTCAAAAAGGTAAAACATGCTACTCCGAGGAACAAGTGATCAGTATGCTGGAGTTCCTCATCGATAACATATTTGTTTCCTTTGGAGGGACACTGTTTCAGCAGGTCGTCGGCATACCAATGGGTACGAATTGTGCCCCTCTTCTAGCCGATTTATTTTTATACTCATATGAGTCAGAGTTTCTTCAAAAGCTTGTAAAAGATAAGAAGATTCATGAGGCTAGAGCCTTTAATTTCACATACAGGTATATTGATGACGTTTTATCTATCAATAATGCTAGATTTGCAGAATTTCTTCCATTGATATATCTTCCAGAGCTGGAAGTTAAAGAGACCACAGATACAGCTTCGTCCGCATCATTTTTGGACTTATACCTCGAATTTGACGACAGTGGTCAACTCAATACTAAAATTTATGATAAACGGGACGACTTCAATTTTAAAATCATAAATTTTCCAAACATGTGCAGCAATATACCAGCTTCTCCTGCATATGGTGTTTACATCTCGCAATTGATTCGCTATGCAAGGGCCAGTAGCAATTATTCTGATTTCCTGAAACGTCATCTTCATCTGAGAAACAGGCTACTGGACCAGGGCTTTAAAAAAATTCGCCTTATTCGATCTCTTGAAAAGTTGAAATACCGATACCAAGATCTTGTCGAAATATATTCCGTCTCTGCAGAAACGATTATAAGCGATGCATTTTCATATAGTGAAAATGTATAAAGATAAAGAAGTCAAGAAAAATGTCAAGGATATTTTTTTATCAATGTGTGACGTAAAAATATTTTTGACATTTACGTCACCGAATATGGTACTGCTTTGACAACTATTTTACCTATTTTGTTCATGTATTTAAATACTGTTATAGTGACAGCCGGAACCTTTTAACCGTAATGAGAGCGGGAAGTTTGGCGCTTTAAAATCTGATTCAACCCACCATTTCTTTAGAAATGCCTGTACCAAGTCAGGGTCATTACGGTTTTCACAGTTTTCCGGTTGTTGACTGATTTTGTCTGTTTATATAATTATGAGTTTTGACTTTCCCTTTGTAAGATTGTTCGGAGTTCGGTAATTTTGTTATTACCCTTATCATTCCTTTTGTTTCAGAAAATATAAATTTCAAGTAGTAAGTTACCGAAAATGTCGTATTGAACTATTAGAAGGTCAGTGAAAAAAACTTTGGCTAGACACATCAATGAAATTCAAACCCAGTCATCACAAGAAAACTACGATGATATAACAACACATTCTCCTGAATATGCGAACCATCAAATATTGGAGAAAATTTAAACAATCTAAATGTTTTCGAAGTTGAAAATATTTGTCAAAATTTTACTTCTCATCAAAGCGATTCTGATAGTAATTTTGGTGATGAACATTCATATTACCTATTGAGTGATTCAGATTCAGATTCCAGTGACTCAAACAATGATCAAGAACAGCACTCTGGTAAAAATTTAAGTACCCAATTATCAGAGTGGGTTGTTGACTTTGGAATAACCATGGATGCCGTCTCAGCTCTTCTTAATATTTTACAGCATTTTGTAACAGACTTGCCAAAAGATCCAAAAGATGTTGGCTTATACTGATTTGACGTCGGCCCAACGATCAAGCATACCGTCGGGGGCGACGTCGGGGCAGACGTCTTGCCGACCAATGCACAGTATTTGAACGTTGGATATTGGTCGGGATACCATCGGAAATAAGACGTTGTAACGTTGAGCCAATTAGTCGCGCCAACATTGGCATTCGACGTCAAGCCAACGTCAGGGTCGACCATTAACCGACGTTGAACCAACGTCACCTTGCAGACTGGGTACCACTTTCGATTCGAAGTTCAAAGCAGAGGTTTGATTTACATAGGAATGGTTGTTGTCTCTGCATGATTTCTGGTATTTCCGGTATTTTGAAATAAAAATAGAGCACAGAATGACAAAAACTGCCCAACAAAAGATGTAATTCTTCAATAGACATTTTTTTACAAGGACAATCATGACTATGTTTTTACTTGGAAAGTATCAAGACAAGTTTGAAAATACCAAAGTGATAATCAGATGTGATAAATCCAACAAAGACAATACAGTGGCTAAAAGGACAAACAAGGACAGACAATACAGTGGCTAAAAGTACAAACAAGGACAGACAATACAGTGGCTAAAAGGACAAACAAGGACAGACAATACAGTGGCTAAAAGGACAAACAAGGACAGACAATACAGTGGCTAAAAGGACAAACAAGGACAGACAATACAGTGGCTAAAAGGACAAACAATACAGTGGCTAAAAGGACAAACAAGGACAGACAATACAGTGGCTAAAAGGACAAACAAGGACAGACAATACAGTGGCTAAAAGGACAAACAAGGACAGACAATACAGTGGCTAAAAGGACAAACAAGGACAGACAATACAGTGGCTAAAAGGACAAACAAGGACAGACAATACAGTGGCTAAAAGGACAAACAAGGACAGACAATACAGTGGCTAAAAGGACAAACAAGGACAGACAATACAGTGGCTAAAAGGACAAACAAGGACAGACAATACAGTGGCTAAAAGGACAAACAAGGACAGACAATACAGTGGCTAAAAGGACAAACAAGGACAGACAATACAGTGGCTAAAAGGACAAACAAGGACAGACAATACAGTGGCTAAAAGGACAAACAAGGACAGACAATACAGTGGCTAAAAGGACAAACAAGGACAGACAATACAGTGGCTAAAAGGACAAACAAGGACAGACAATACAGTGGCTAAAAGGACAAACAAGGACAGACAATACAGTGGCTAAAAGGACAAACAAGGACAGACAATACAGTGGCTAAAAGGACAAACAAGGACAGACAATACAGTGGCTAAAAGGACAAACAAGGACAGACAATACAGTGGCTAAAAGGACAAACAATTTACAAAACATTACACAGAAAACGAAAGATCGAGAAACACAAACCCCACTAAAACCCGGGTGTGAACTATGGTACTCCGAAATGGTAAGAAGTTCTACATGTAACACCCGTCGTCATATGGCTAGACGACACTAACATCATATGAAATGGAAATTGTGTTGGACAACAATATGCGTAAATAAATACAAATAGCATAATAAAATTACAACACTCATGGAAGTCAAGATAAATTGCAGAAATCATAGCGTATGTCACAATATGGAACTTAAAACATGATGATATGTAATTTGACATGTAATTTGACATGAACAATACAAACCCCACTAAAATAATTAAAACGGGGCGAACTCAAGGTGTTTCTATGCGTACTACACCCGTCTTGCTAATCTGGTTACATACCCGGTATTACAAGTCATGTAATTTGTATAAAGCATCAGTGATGGATGTTTAGGTATATGTTCCCAAATCACTTTCCTCACCATTAAACTCTACATATACAGTGAGTTATCTATGTTGGCAATCAAAATATGTTTGAATCAAAGTTTATTTGACACAATGAATTTTGTCCAGACCTAAAGCATAACATTGGTACATCATTTGGACAATCGTTATTATGAAGCAACTTTGAACTAATTCTATTAATATGTCTTTTTGTCTAGAGTGATGAATAGTGTGTGCACGGTAGAGAAATCGAATGTTATAATACTATTGCATGAGGAGAGGAATGTGTATGTTCTCAAGCATAATTTCTGAATCCAGATTTGATCCACACCACCTATGAAGTAGCTAGGGTCAAATTATCTATGCAATCTGGTTTAGATCGATTACTGACATAATAGGCGTTCATAATTTGGAAAGATGTTAAGTGGAACATTTAGCAAACCCAGAAAAATAATGTAGTTTGTAGGACAATTTAGGTAGTCAGTAGAGTGAAGCAAGATTCAGTTCTTCGCCTTTGGCTGAAATTCTAAAACATATTTATGATTTGCTATATTGTCAATAACTAATAAGGGTAATAACAAAATTACCGAACTCCGAACAATCTTACAAAGGGAAAGTCAAAACTCATAATTATAATTCCATTATTAATATATCGTCCCGGTATATGTTTTCGTATGTCATATGTTTTCGTATCATCCATTTTATTTTGATTTCCACAGTGCACGCGTTATTTTTGACGTATCTTCCGGTTTCTATTTCTGGAACGTAAACAGGACTCCAACGTGACATCTGTCAAAAATGTTGAAGGTTGCTTTTAAAGACGTAAGTACCAAAAATAGTGAACCTACCTACTGAACCATACTTTTTGTAATGCTAAAAATTTACTTCATTTATAAAGTAGCTGGAAAAAAATCCAGAAGGGCTATATAAAATTGAACTATGTCGTCTGCCTCTCAGACACCGGTTCTTCCTGTCATGTGACTGTCATTGGGTCACTTATCGTACTTGTAAACAAAAGAGCTGACTGAAATGTGCCTGTTTCTTATATAAAATACATGTCACCTTGCAGTGCATGTGGTTTCAGCACTAAAAAACCCATCAAAAGTAAACACACTTTTGAAAGTGATCATTTTCAAGCGTTCTGTTATTTTATTTAGATGTAGTATTATTTGTAGATGGCCAGAATCATGAAATTTTAAAACCAGCCATTTCCATATTTTATATTCGTTTCCATCCCGTATATTCGCCCTGTTTTTAATTCATACGAAAACATATGACGCCATTTTACTGACAGCAAAAGTTGCCAGATAATCGAGAGTATATTAAAATACAAAAATGACTTTTAAAACAATCTTATTTATGTACAAAGAAATATTTAACTAGCCATTATTTTAAAATTCCAATCGTCATATGAATAAAGGGTTAACACTTTTAATCGCTATATCGGAAAATCGATAATAGTACGAAAACCCATCACACGAGGATACAATAACGATCTATTTTTGTTTTGTCTATAGGGACAAGAACATGCTTTTCATTTAGGTAATATGTTGTGAAACGTTAGAGTCTTACAATGTGCATGTTACCTAAGTGGTCGTTATGTGTTTTAAATCTAATAAGTATCAACAACCTCACAGCCTTGACTCATTCGTGAAGAATTTGGCACAATCTTCTACAAAATTCACAAGAATATTAAAGTTATATTTCCAATTTATGAAATTAGGCTTACAATATTAGGCTTACAATATTACGGCCTTTTGGCTACCGTATCTCTTAGAGAAGTTTTGTTGAAAATGCTAATTCCATAATTAATAACGATGACAGTCAGATTATATATGAATGTAGTATCTTGACGAACATGCGGCAGGTTTTCAGCTATGTGTGCAGAAGGTTTGCAGCATCGTCTGCAACAGGTTTACATAACTCTTTTCAATCAGGAAGCCATTCATTACAATACTGTTTTGTAGCAGACGTATTTTGCATGTTAAAACGTCTGAAGCAAGCTTCCAGCACACTTGCCACAAGCATGCAAACGTTTAGTGCAGGTTTGCAAATTTGCAGCAAATATGAGCAAGAAGTCATTTTTTTAAGTATTAAACGATCTCTACTCTTATTATTAGAATAACATGAATTTAGTCATTGATTAAGTAATAGGATGAATAAAGATTTCAGTTAAGGTTCTTGTATATAAATGATTTAATGAGATTTAAGAAAACACTTACAAGACTGAATTTAGATGATGTTGTTTTTTTTATCTATGACATTGACATTCATGAAAAAAATATTTATTGGTAATGACTTAAGTGCCTTACGACAGATACGTCACTGGTAAGACTAGTAAGACTGGTAAGGGTGTGGGATTTACGGATGCCACTAGTAGATCAGGAACTGCTTACCATTCCGAAGCACCTGAGTTCACCCTCGGATTTTAGTGGGGTTCGTGTTACTCGATCTTTAGGTTTTTGTGTAATGTTTTACAGATTGTTGTGTGTCCTTATGTCCTTTTTCTTCTGGGCATTGTGTTGTGTGTTGCTGATTACCCCTTTGGTATCTTCAAACTCTTCCTATCTTACAAAATAAATGAGGTAATTATATTAACTATCACTTATTTGATAGTGCCTTTCCCTGGCTCATTGTATATAAATAAAAGCTGTGTGATATCAATATTTGTCTTGTAAAAGTTAATTGCGCTACATTCTTTCTTATTTGTTGCTTCTAGACAAAATAGATGACAAAAGAACGTATACGTTTTGGGCCAAAGCGACAACTGATAATACCATTATACGGGATTTGTTTTAAAATAGCATTTTATAACCAATATTAGAGCAAGCATTCAATGAAAGAAAATATTTGTTGTTATCTATATTTAATGCAGGTGTTTGAATAAATCACAAATCGACAGGAGGGCTTTATGAAATAGTAATAAAACCCTGAAGATAAGACAACATACTATTTTAGTCCGCATGTAAAGGACTTTAGTCTTATTCAACCCTTTAGCTCTTTGCGATATTATATACCTTCTGTGAAACGTTTGATCTCTTTAATATCAAAGTAGGCTTCAACACCATAGGCTAATAATTAATTAATGCCGACAGAGCTCATTAATTACAGGTACTCAATTATGGTTAATTAAATTCAATTATCTCTTTGAATAATTAAATGATAAATATATTTAATTAGGCGTAAGGTTGGGTCTGCCAATATTATCTTAAGATGTAACTGAATCGGATGAAATATCTTTGACAAACATGCCATTTGTATCTGTACAGAATCCTTAAATTTCATATGTAAGATTGACAAAGATATCATACCCAGACCGTCCCTGGGGATTTACGTACTTTCTTAATCGATATGATCGAAGATCAGTGATTTCAATGTAAAACATTCATAAAAATATCTATTTCTGCCTTTTACTCTTATATGAAGTGACAGGGCGTGAAAGGAATCAGTGGTTTAATCTAAACACATATGTGTCTTATCTGAAGGGAACCACAAACCTTTAAAACCTACCAACCCGTAAAACTGCGGTCAACACTATATCAAAATATTTGTTACAATTGTCGATGCATGTGATTAACACCGCTTTTGTTAACAACACATCATGCAAACAATATGATAATTCAATCTGCACATATTGTTTGCACAAAACATGCAAAAATATTTATACTTATGATACAAATTATAAACAAATATGCACATTGGATATTTCCTGTTCTCTATATATGATACATATCATATAGATTTGGTATTTCTATTGCGTGAGAATAAAATATAAATTAGTATTAATTGTTAAGACGATAATGATAAAACATATCTTATAGACAGTAAATGTATCCAGCATATGATATATAATGATTTAGATGTAATATAGTAAAATACATAAAAACTCAGGTTGTCAATATCATGGTAGCTACAAAAACGTCTTTGTTTCTCTACTCTTGATCTTATCTATTTGACAAACCTGTAACAACTTATATATTGTTTAAATTTACAATATACATTGGTGGTATTTATTTATCTGTAATAAAATGAGCAGAAAATGAAAAATAAACCACATTTATGAATGAGATATACTTTAACTGGCTAGACATTGGCGATAAAGATCTCAGCTGTGGTACTCAACAAAATTCTGACCACATTAAAGATACGAATGCTATCAAAAGCAAGAGAATATTAAAAATACCTTTGTGTGCACAAGGTTGGATTTTCATATGCTGAACTGGCAAATATCTGAAGAGAAATAATTGATAGAATTTACATTGATAAAAAATATGTACTATGACTTAATTGAAACATTCATGGCTTACAGAAATTTTCCATTGCGAGTTGAAGATGATCATTTATTTGGTTTTTGTTGGAATAAGTTGTATTATTTTGATAAATATTTGCCCATGGGCTGCTCAGCATCTTGCCCGATATTTGATAGGTTTAGTTTGGTTCTGCATTGGATTGGTCAGTATTATATGCCTCAAGGATTGATGTTTCATATTTTGGATGCATGTTTGATAGTTGCTCCAACTGCAGACAAATGTCAAGTATATTTGGACAAGCTTTTAGAAATTTGCAATCGGTATTCCATTGGCGGCTGAAAAAATTATGGGACCTCTTACATGTCTAGCGTTTTTAGGAATAGAGCTTGATACTGTAACTTAAGTGGCTAGACTGTCGGCAGATAAACTGTCGAAATGTATGTCTCTCATTGCAAAATTGTTATTAAGGAAACACGTTGCTATAGTCGTTGTGTGAACTACTACATTTTGCTTGTCATGTGGTGGGTCCAGGTAGAGCATTTTACGAAGGTTGTTTGATAATTGTAGACGGCATAGAAAGCCCCATCATAAGGTGAAATTAGTGAGAGGTGTACATGAAGATCTTAAGGTATGGGAGCAATATTTGTTACAGTTTAGTGGTAGGTATTTTTTGTTGGATGATAATTTTGTCACTGCTGATACTTTACAATATTATACAGACGCACCAGGAAGCCTGGGATGTGGAGCAGTTTCTCAGAGGTTCTGGTTTAATAAGGTATGTGATTAGTCTTGGTCATATGTCAATATTACAGCTAAAGAGCTCTATCCAATTGTGGTAGCATTTGAAATATGGGGGAAGTCACAACAAATTTAAATGATAAAGACAGTCATTGTTTACAGTTTTCAGATATCGCTCTGCAAGATCAGGATTTTTCAATTCATGGTCGGTCTCACAAGTACCCCGTTCTTGGAAAAGTCAGCAGAATTTTTTGCACAAACTAGTACACGATTCAGCGTATCCTGTTCTTCATTTGCAAAACTATTTTAGTTGTAGGGGCAATGATGAAGGTGACTTATTTCGACATCCTATTGGCACACCAATTTGCAGGTCACAGTTTACAGCAATATTCAACAGGGTCTTTGTGCTTCATAGGTCTATCCCCATCATTATGCAAAAGGCACAGTTTCGGATTGGAGCATGTACATGGCACATGGAACAAGGTTGTCCAGATTCACAATTGTGCAATATGGATAGATGTCTCTCGAATGCTCTCCTTAAATATGCACCCCCATAGCTTGTGCGAGGTTTAGGTCAGTTCAGTACACAATAATCAAGAGGTCAAACATGAAGAATCATGGGCTTTTATATTTTGTTTTAGCATAATGTACAGGTGCAAACATATAGATTTCATTTAGCTTAAGATTGATATGAAACTATGAAAGACGTTCAGGAGCAGTCTTATCATATAGTTTTAAGAACAAAAGTACATGTTAAGTTTTTATGCAATTTTAATATTAAGGACATCGAGCAAAAGCGGTCTTCTCAAAAAGGCTGCAATGACATGTTTAATGCAAGCTAAATTTAGAGCAAACGAATATGTAAATTGTTTTTGCTTTGTAAATTTTGTAAATTTGTTACTGTCACTGAATATATAAAATTAGGGGGAGACGAGCAGGTGCAGTCTTTATTTGCAATGTGTCGTAATAATATCTACAATGAAGAGCATGCTATTAGTAGTAAACATTTTACATCAAATTGGATTTTTAATGAATGAGACTTGATCTTGTCAATAACAGACAAAGCTGGTATAATTCACAGGGTCAATGACCACTGGGGACACATTATCAAACAAAGTATCAAATTATTATTCAGAAACTTGAAGTTGGTGAGAACATTGCGAATAGGGATAGCAAGACGTGATTATCATTTTTCGTTAATCTAGTATCGTAGCTTACTTTTTCAGTACAAATTAATAATTCTAGTTCATACGTGTTAATAAAGATATCCTGAATTTCAACCCTTTTTATAGTAAGATTTTTTTCATTTTGCTGAGAATTAATTGTGCCTCTGCCCTTATATGTAAAATGTTTCAATCACATATAATATTGCCCTCCGTGATTTCCACTTCGATGCATGATTATATTTTTTAATGAACACGAGAGGTTTAATGAATATTTTTCCTTTCAATGTCGTAGTAGAGTTTTCAAATGCAGATGATTATATTTCTTCCAGGATAACGCACATCTTTTACTTTTATTGTTGTCAAGTAACAGCTACAGTTACACCTATAAAGGCTGGTTTCTTTTAATTTGTTTCTATGCTAT
Source organism: Bathymodiolus brooksi (assembly GCA_963680875.1). Classification (NCBI taxonomy): domain Eukaryota; kingdom Metazoa; phylum Mollusca; class Bivalvia; order Mytilida; family Modiolidae; genus Bathymodiolus; species Bathymodiolus brooksi. The sequence continues at coordinate 152,615,028 of OY804575.1, forward strand.
TCAAGCAGTGTTCTTTTATTTTATCGCGGCTATTTAAGCTTTAATTTGTTACCTGCTATTCAAGCACTTTCCCTTTAATTTGTTTTCCAGTAATTCAAGCAGTGATCCACTGATTTGTTCCTCAGCTATTAAAGCAGCGTTCCTTTAATTTGGTCCTCAACCATCAAAATCTTTTAATTTGTTTCTCGGTACAGCATGGTATACTTTTTGTTCTTATTACTACATTGATTGTGGTATTCAAAATTAAAATGTTACGCCCAAGGAAAGCTTGGAGAAACCAAGGGGTAATCAGAAGCCGTAAGTCGAAGAACAGACAACATAATGGCCCCGACAGGTATAGATGACCATTGCCGAATTTGTGTACCTGAGGAAGGTTATTCCAGACACGCGTCATGCGCACTATATTAGATATCTACGTTTTATTTAAAAGTGCATTCATAAAGAAAAGATTAAAAATTATGCAGACAGACAACATTGGATGACATTTAGATCTACTTATCGTTTATTCAACATAATTTTGGTAGTTAAGCATATTGTATGTCTTTAAATTGTGTGTAATTTAAGGTTTTTCATATCTAGCGGATGCTTAAAATAATTAGAAGATAAATCAGATGGTATCTTACTATAATTATACGTATTTGATACACCTATCATGCGGTCAAACAGGTTCCTCGTCCATCACCAACAACACAAAAACGCAATATACAAATTAGTTTTAAAAGGTGATAATTTGCTTAATTGATTGTTAACAAATAGCGTGAAATACAAGATATTGTCCAACAATTTATCAAAAGCAGGCACTTTATGAAATATTACCGAAATGACCTACTTATGCCATTCCGTCCTGTCTACTGTTATAGTTTGTACCATTACCCAGATCACGTCGACGTATCGTTGTAATCACAATAAAAGCCTATTTACACGATCTGTTTTTCCATGGCTGATTTTCCATGGCTGTTAAAACACACCGTGTGAATTGGGAAAACATATGACAGATATGAAGCCAGACTGAAGACAGAGCGTTTAGAACTTTCCCTATTCTCTCTCTCAAGACAGAGCAAATAAACCAATCATGAAAAAGGTCAATAAGGTTATACTATAAATATACTGTTGTGCACGTGTAAATTTCCCGGGGTTTCCGCAGGATGATAAGCAATTTCATAATCTAAAGATGACTGCTAAAAGAAAAGAAAAATTAAAACTAACATCAGAGGAAAGAGAAAGATTGGTTGAATTCTCACAAAATTTTGGAAACGTCTTTGATCCTCCTGTTCCAGCTCCCTCATTAATGCATGATAAGCACCAACTTCTCTTCTTCGTTGTATCCATGGCCTCACCCATATTCTCCGACCACGTTGATTGCTACGGATAATATGGCATGCAGCAGCTATAATTAAAATATATATAAGAGCAACAAAATCATCATTCTCCATGTTGAAAATGTAAATAAAAACAAAATTTGGAGGGAAATATTAATTAGCTGATAGGTGAAATGACATAACGTCTAAACAGACTAATGAGGCTTAAGCAAAATTTGGAGGGAAATATTAATTAGCTCATAGGTGAAATGACATGCCGTCTAAACAGACTAATGAGGCATATGTTATCAGCTATGGAAAGACAGCTATGGAGAGAACAGATCGTGTAAATAGGCCTTAATATTACAAGACAATTAATAGACAGTACAGAATAAGATTAATTACCAGTATCTTATCCCTCAAATCTTACTAGACCCTTACAAGACAGTACCATGAACCAGACACATACATAAAATCGGTCTCTATGAAGTGATATAATGTTATCGACGGCCTTGTTTGTAGACATAACTATACCGCCCCTTTAATTCGTGCTTGTTATTACACAATCATTCGATGTAAGATTATATACTCATGTCTGTTAGAACAATGCTTAATAAATGTACAAGTCAATGAAATACAATACCATGTTTGACTTTAATGTCTTGCAAGTCAAACATCTGCTTTAAGAGATACTCTTTAAAATAAATAGTCATCTATGTAATGAGTAAATGATATAAATACTATATTTCATTTTTATAGCTAAGTGCGGTCTAACACGCAAAGCAGATTATTTGAAGGGTAAGATATGAATACTTATTTGTTTTAATATTCAATAGTCATTTACCAGTTTTTCAAAAACATTAAAATATATCGGTCATTAGGACACTGTGCCATATTTTGTCTAGGTATTCATCAACTTACACTTAAACTGACTCATCTGGTAGATGTTCTTCAGTTACCATGGATTGAATAACAAATCTGGGAGGTGTTGTTCAGTTACCATTGATTGATTAACAAATCTGGGAGGCGTTGTTCAGTTACCATTGATTTATTGACAAATCTGGGAGATGTTGTCCAGTTACCATTGATTGATTAACAAATATGAGAGGTGTTGTCCAATTATCATCCATTGACTGGTTCGGGGGATGTGTTCTGCTACAATTGATTGTTTCGCCTGGGTGATGTTGTTTTGTTACCTTTGATTGATTGTCTCGTCTGTTCGATGTTGTTTAGTAACCACTGAATTATTGTTTCGTCTGGGAGATGTTTTTAAGTTATACTTAATAAAAACCAAGATATCTGATATCGTGCGCACGAATGGTTTCTGCAATAATCTTCAGTAGGTCACGGTCAAAAGATTGGAAAGTCAAACAATTAAAAAGTCTTTATTGGGAGGAAATCAACGGTTCTGAACAGGAAGTCCGCCAAAGTTACCTATGGCTGAGGCAGATTTATCTTATTTCTAATGAATTACATTACTTAGAAATTATAAATTTCAGACAAAAAATATATATAATAAAACAAGTCAGTGCGGAAGCACTAACTACTGGTCGATGATACCTTTCGGCATATTAGTGCACCAGCAGAGGTATCGATCTATTGATATTAATATAAATGTAGATATCTAAGACAAATGTAAAGACACCAAAGGGGTAATACAATGGCCAAACGAAAAATGACAAAAAATAGTAATCCATTCACACTTCCCTTTAAACAATATCTGCTATTTGTTTTCGATTATAATCTATATACTTTCTACTTCTACTTCTACCAAATATTGGACGTCCGCGACAAGTTGACGATTATGTCAAGGGTTGCATATGACTATTGAAAAAGTGTAAAACTATTTGGTAAATAATTCATGGCAGCCATAGATTATATCGCATTTTAACATAGGTAACATTTTGTCGTTACATTTTGTTGTTCGGTACCGTTGGAGGAAACATTTTTATATTTTAATATTACCCATGTTAGAATTTCCTACAAACAATGACTTCCATGATTTATTTCATACATTTCCTGATGATTGAATTGTCTTCGTGAAAAACTAGATACCATGCATGTTCTAATTGTAATGATAATTAGTAACCAAAGTGGAAACATATCTGAATTTACTCAAATGATAGTGTAGCTGCAATGTATATGTGATGTCCTACTGAACATGTATCTGTGCTAGTTCTACTGAAAATATATGTGTGCTATCTCAACTGAAATGTATCTGTGCTAGTCCCACTGAAAATGTATGTGTGCTATCCGCACTGAAAATGTATCTGTGCTAGTCCCACTGAAAATGTATCTGCGCTATTCCTACTGAAAATCTATCTGCACCATCTCAACTGATTATATATATGTGTGTGTATGTGTGTTAAAATCAAATAAATTAAGCAAAATAATGGCCTTAGAGAATAAACAAATTTTCAAGTAATCATGAGCGCGTGGAACAAATTTCACATATAAGACGTGAAAGCGATACAAGAGTTTCAATAACTTAAAAAAAAATCACATATAATACAATGGACAATACAATGTAAGAGGTTTTTATATTTTCTAAGAGTTTTAATTGTTTTAATTAGTATCTATCAGAAAATGTCATAGATTTTGTTTTAATTAATACAACAGCAGAGGAAATGAATTTAACTTTTCTTTGATTGACTTCCTTCCTTCGACAAATCAGTCATATTCAACAATAAGTATATGAACAAAGAAACAAATAGTTTGTAAAATAAAAGAATAACCAAATACAATCAATGTTTAGTTATGCTAGCCGTCCATACACAATTATTATCTTATGTCAACATGGGCGACCTACAATATCTGAAAAGACATTTCCAGTCAATGACATTCATAATAATATCTTGATCTAAGAATATTTCTTTTTGTATTTTATGACAGATATTGTCAGAAACCTAATTATGTGTAAATGTGAAGAAAAAAGAGTTTTGATGGAGGTTCTTGATAACAAATGCATGTCATTTTTAAAGTTAATGAGATAACATAGGTCAGATAACTTTGGGAACGTTATTATGAAAATCACAAATAAGTTCACCCTTCTGTGATTCATATTCTCCACAGTTCAGTAAGGTCTTCTCTCACCTAAAACCCTGGACTCAATCTTGATTGACATAATTTCTGTTCAAAAGCAAACAATTGGTGAGAAGAATTACTGTTTGAACAAATAACCTGTGTGTCAAACTAAATTAGAACAGATTAAACTATCTATAATGATCAGCTAAGCCAGCAGTCAATGAATATAATACATATTATCATTATGTAATACTGTTAACATTAAGTGTCTCAATCGATTCAGTCTGGTTTTCGTAAATGTTCAGTATCCAATTCAAATTACTTCATACATATTTTGTATACAAGTGTTTGACTGCCAAGAATTCAAACAATTTCTAGTATTCTCTAAATGCAAAATTATCCCACATATAATTGCTAAGCTTCCTGCTCTATATTAACAATATCATACTAATGTAAGTTCTTTTGTTTAATGTTTGTGAAAAGCAAAATGAGAATCATGCGATTTTCTTTCCCCAAGTTTAAAATAAATTTCGGCCTGTATTATACTATTGAAAAAAAAGTTACTTTTACCAGAGACCTTTTGTGGTCGATCCCCAACTGACCTGAAAAGCGACAATTTTGAAAAGAGGTCTTACATCAGATGAGCATGTGGAAACCTAAACAGAAATCAATGGCATTGACAATAAAATAAGAGATACTGATCTCTAAGTTGATACAAGACATGTGGTTAAATTCCATTCAGTTGTGTAAGATGTGCTGGGGATTAACAATAATACCATGCCGTGTACGACGACAATGGTGCCTGTATGTCGTTTCTGCTAGACAGGTGCTACCAATAAGCTTGAATTTCATGCAGTGTGACAAGAGGAAGGGCACATTAACAATGAAGTGATTCAGTTTCCAAATACTGCAAATCTATTTAATCGCAGTAAAATATATTTAATAAATAAATATGTAATAATTAAAACAGTTGCTGAATGGAAATCAGACAAAAATGTGCGATATATCACAAGAAAAACCACAACTCCTTTTCATTTATTTTCTCTTCATGTCTTCATGAATCTAGCTCAACAAAAGACATTTTCTAAAAGCAAAATAGCTATGGCGTGAAACTACATTACATGTCATAAATTAAACCAGTCATTATTTTAAATTTTGACCATATACATTGGACAGATCGACTATTATTGTCTCTTTATCCTTACTTCATCATTTTTGTGAGAGAAATTTAGAGCTGGAATGAATGTAGTAGAAGGGAATATGAATAAAATTGAGTATCGAGACAACAAACCAGGTTCCATCAGAGCAATATAAAGTGACATCATATGACAAAGAGAATCAGTATGTCAGAAACGCTGAAATAGCGTATGACCTGAACATCTACATGGTCATTTATATTAATTTGCCTTTATCTGAAATAGCGTATGACCTGAACATCTACATGGTTATTTATATTAATTTGCCTTTATCTGAAATAGCGTATGACCTGAACATCTACATGGTTATTTATATTAATTTGCCTTTATCTGAAATAGCGTATGACCTGAACATCTACATGGTTATTTATATTAATTTGCCTTTATCTGAAATAGCGTATGACCTGAACATCTACATGGTTATTTATATTAATTTGCCTTTATCTGAAATAGCGTATGACCTGAACATCTACATGGTTATTTATATTAATTTGCCTTTATCTGAAATAGCGTATGACCTGAACATCTACATGGTCATTTATATTAATTTGCCTTTATCTGAAATAGCGTATGACCTGAACATCTACATGGTCATTTATATTAATTTGCCTTTATCTGAAATAGCGTATGACCTGAACATCTACGTGGTCATTTATATTAATTTGCCTTTATCTGAAATAGCGTATGACCTGAACATCTACATGGTTATTTATATTAATTTGCCTTTATCTGAAATAGCGTATGACCTGAACATCTACATGGTTATTTATATTAATTTGCCTTTATCTGAAATAGCGTATGACCTGAACATCTACATGGTTATTTATATTAATTTGCCTTTATCTGAAATAGCGTATGACCTGAACATCTACATGGTCATTTATATTAATTTGCCTTTATCTGAAATAGCGTATGACCTGAACATCTACATGGTCATTTATATTAATTTGCCTTTATCTGAAATAGCGTATGACCTGAACATCTACATGGTTATTTATATTAATTTGCCTTTATCTGAAATAGCGTATGACCTGAACATCTACATGGTTATTTATATTAATTTGCCTTTATCTGAAATAGCGTATGACCTGAACATCTACATGGTTATTTATATTAATTTGCCTTTATCTGAAATAGCGTATGACCTGAACATCTACATGGTTATTTATATTAATTTGCCTTTATCTGAAATAGCGTATGACCTGAACATCTACATGGTCATTTATATTAATTTACCTTTATTTGTGGTTTTACCTGTGTGTCTGATTTATGTTTGTGTGGTTTACCTTTATGATCGTGGTTTGTCTTTATGATCGTGGTTTACCTTTATGATCGTGGTTTACCTTTATGATCGTGGTTTGCCTTTATGATCGTGGTTTACCTTTATGATCGTGGTTTGTCTTTATGATCGTGGTTTGCCTTTATGATCATGGTTTACCTTTATGATCGTGGTTTGTCTTTATGATCGTGGTTTGCCTTTATGATCGTGGTTTGCCTTTATGATCGTGGTTTACCTTTATGATCGTGGTTTACCTTTATGATCGTGGTTTGTCTTTATGATCGTGGTTTACCTTTATGATCGTGGTTTGTCTTTATGATCGTGGTTTGTCTTTATGATCGTGGTTTGTCTTTATGATCGTGGTTTGTCTTTATGATCGTGGTTTACCTTTATGATCGTGGTTTGTCTTTATGATCGTGGTTTGTCTTTATGATCGTGGTTTGCCTTTATGATCGTGGTTTGTCTTTATGATCGTGGTTTGCCTTTATGATCGTGGTTTGCCTTTATGATCGTGGTTTACCTTTATGATCGTGGTTTACCTTTATGATCGTGGTTTGTCTTTATGATCGTGGTTTGTCTTTATGATCGTGGTTTGCCTTTATGATCGTGGTTTGCCTTTATGATCGTGGTTTACCTTTATGATCGTGGTTTACCTTTATGATCGTGGTTTGTCTTTATGATCGTGGTTTACCTTTATGATCGTGGTTTGTCTTTATGATCGTGGTTTGTCTTTATGATCGTGGTTTGCCTTTATGATCATGGTTTACCTTTATGATCGTGGTTTGTCTTTATGATCGTGGTTTGCCTTTATGATCGTGGTTTGCCTTTATGATCGTGGTTTACCTTTATGATCGTGGTTTACCTTTATGATCGTGGTTTGTCTTTATGATCGTGGTTTACCTTTATGATCGTGGTTTGTCTTTATGATCGTGGTTTGTCTTTATGATCGTGGTTTACCTTTATGATCGTGGTTTACCTTTATGATCGTGGTTTGCCTTTATGATCGTGGTTTACCTTTATGATCGTGGTTTGTCTTTATGATCGTGGTTTGCCTTTATGATCATGGTTTACCTTTATGATCGTGGTTTGTCTTTATGATCGTGGTTTGCCTTTATGATCGTGGTTTGCCTTTATAATCGTGGTTTACCTTTATGATCGTGGTTTACCTTTATGATCGTGGTTTGTCTTTATGATCGTGGTTTACCTTTATGATCGTGGTTTGTCTTTATGATCGTGGTTTGTCTTTATGATCGTGGTTTGTCTTTATGATCGTGGTTTGCCTTTATGATCGTGGTTTACCTTTATGATCGTGGTTTGTCTTTATGATCGTGGTTTGTCTTTATGATCGTGGTTTACCTTTATGATCGTGGTTTGTCTTTATGATCGTGGTTTACCTTTATGATCGTGGTTTACCTTTATGATCGTGGTTTGCCTTTATGATCGTGGTTTACCTTTATGATCGTGGTTTGTCTTTATGATCGTGGTTTGCCTTTATGATCATGGTTTACCTTTATGATCGTGGTTTGTCTTTATGATCGTGGTTTGCCTTTATGATCGTGGTTTGCCTTTATGATCGTGGTTTACCTTTATGATCGTGGTTTACCTTTATGATCGTGGTTTGTCTTTATGATCGTGGTTTACCTTTATGATCGTGGTTTGTCTTTATGATCGTGGTTTGTCTTTATGATCGTGGTTTGTCTTTATGATCGTGGTTTGTCTTTATGATCGTGGTTTACCTTTATGATCGTGGTTTACCTTTATGATCGTGGTTTGTCTTTATGATCGTGGTTTACCTTTATGATCGTGGTTTGCCTTTATGATCGTGGTTTACCTTTATGATCGTGGTTTGTCTTTATGATCGTGGTTTGCCTTTATGATCATGGTTTACCTTTATGATCGTGGTTTGTCTTTATGATCGTGGTTTGTCTTTATGATCGTGGTTTGTCTTTATGATCGTGGTTTGCCTTTATGATCGTGGTTTGTCTTTATGATCGTGGTTTGCCTTTATGATCGTGGTTTACCTTTATGATCGTGGTTTACCTTTATGATCGTGGTTTACCTTTATGATCGTGGTTTACCTTTATGATCGTGGTTTACCTTTATGATCGTGGTTTGTCTTTATGATCGTGGTTTGTCTTTATGATCGTGGTTTGCCTTTATGATCGTGGTTTGCCTTTATGATCGTGGTTTATCTTTATGATCGTGGTTTGCCTTTATGATCATGGTTTACCTTTATGATCGTGGTTTGCCTTTATGATCGTGGTTTGTCTTTATGATCGTGGTTTGTCTTTATGATCGTGGTTTGTCTTTATGATCGTGGTTTGCCTTTATGATCGTGGTTTGCCTTTATGATCGTGGTTTACCTTTATGATCGTGGTTTGTCTTTATGATCGTGGTTTGTCTTTATGATCGTGGTTTGCCTTTATGATCGTGGTTTGCCTTTATGATCGTGGTTTACCTTTATGATCGTGGTTTGTCTTTATGATCGTGGTTTGCCTTTATGATCGTGGTTTGTCTTTATGATCGTGGTTTGTCTTTATGATCGTGGTTTGCCTTTATGATCGTGGTTTGCCTTTATGATCGTGGTTTGCCTTTATGATCGTGGTTTGCCTTTATGATCGTGGTTTACCTTTATGATCGTGGTTTACCTTTATGATCGTGGTTTACCTTTATGATCGTGGTTTGTCTTTATGATCGTGGTTTGTCTTTATGATCGTGGTTTGCCTTTATGATCGTGGTTTGCCTTTATGATCGTGGTTTACCTTTATGATCGTGGTTTGTCTTTATGATCGTGGTTTGCCTTTATGATCGTGGTTTGCCTTTATGATCGTGGTTTGTCTTTATGATCGTGGTTTGTCTTTATGATCGTGGTTTGTCTTTATGATCGTGGTTTGCCTTTATGATCGTGGTTTGTCTTTATGATCGTGGTTTGTCTTTATGATCGTGGTTTACCTTTATGATCGTGGTTTACCTTTATGATCGTGGTTTGCCTTTATGATCGTGGTTTACCTTTATGATCGTGGTTTGTCTTTATGATCGTGGTTTGTCTTTATGATCGTGGTTTGCCTTTATGATCGTGGTTTGCCTTTATGATCGTGGTTTACCTTTATGATCGTGGTTTGTCTTTATGATCGTGGTTTGCCTTTATGATCGTGGTTTGCCTTTATGATCGTGGTTTGTCTTTATGATCGTGGTTTGTCTTTATGATCGTGGTTTGTCTTTATGATCGTGGTTTGCCTTTATGATCGTGGTTTGCCTTTATGATCGTGGTTTCGTCTATGTCGTTTTGTGTTTGAGACTTGGCCTGTTGTTGTCGTTTTGTGTTTGAGACTTGGCCTGTTGTTGTCGTTTTGGGTTTGAGACTTGGCCTGTTGTTGTGGTTTTGTGTTTGAGACTTGGCCTGTTGTTGTGGTTTTGCCGTTGTATTTGTGGTATTGGCATCTTTGTATAAAGCGAACAAGAAATTATATTTATTGTGCAAATGAAATTGGAGATGAAATTCAATTATGTTTTCATTTCTCTTCCAAATCAATGCTCAGAAATTTTTTTATTATATTTTTTGAAACCATTATAAAAATGATACGAAAACGTATAATGAATCATTTGTTTTTCATTAAAAGTCTTGGTCACTGATGAAAGTTGACTTTCCCTTTTCCTTAACGCTTATTATATACTTCATTTCGTACGATAATTTAGAACATTTTGTATGTATGGTGTATTTAACCCTCGGGGTTTAATTGTGCTTTATTTATTAAAGGCATATTCCTATTTGTTCTAAATTTATTTATTTCAATAGATCTTCCAGATTCCAGATTTGCTTTGAGGTTGAAGTTTCCAAAATTGTGTTGCTTTAATTGCAAAATAACTTTTCCATTTATAGACCTCTAAACTGTTTCTTGTTTAAAAAAACGTATGTATATAATTGAGTGGACATGATGCGCTTCTGGAATAATCCGCTCAAAATCGAAAGATAGCAAAGCTAAATAGTTGAAATGGCCTAAACAGCATAACCAAAATTGGCTAATAAAAACATAGATATAAAATTTAGTGCACACGGCTCATTTCTTTAATAACCTTCCTAAAATAACCAAACGATTGGGAAGCACTCTTTGGAAGTGTTAATGGAATATTTGACTGTCTGGTATTGATGTCTGATTTTTGGTATATTTCTTATGAATAGCAGTAATAAACGTTAGAATGCTTAAAATATATTACTAGGTGAAATAGAACGAACAGTAAATAAATATTGAAGTGGACTGTTTTAATCATCAGACTTCAAGGCCAGCCGGTACGAATTAATATTAACGAGACAACCTTGGTGTGTAAAAAGACTACACATATTAATTTCATAGGAGTAGATGTAAAGTTTGTTCGTTCACTAATTATAGATAAAATACGTAATGTACATGTATTCTTTTTCCTTTCCTTTTATACAAACAAACATCAAAGGACAATGTCTGCTTAAAACATTACGATGAACATTTTCTCACTGTTAACTTTGTTTTAGAATGTCAAATTGCCTTAAATCCGATGCATCTAAAATCATACACATCTTAAGTTAATGTAAGCTGTGCAACTTCAAAAAAGAGCTGCCTCGATTGTTTATGAATATTTACAAATGCTGATACGTTTGGTACACATGGGTAACCTGTTTGTATACATATGTAATTGTTTGTCTAATCGAAATCATCGTTATGCTAAGATTAGTCAATCGTTTTATAATAGGACATGGCCCAAGCTTAAATTTCAAACGTTGTCTATGTCATCGGTTTATCTTTTACATGGATCATTTTTTTAGCTTCTCAATTTCAGGTATGTTGCTTACACGTTACTTTTTCATAATTATTGAAGCTTGATTTTTACTTTGATTTGCTATTGTCCAATCAGATCTCTATGCCATGTTACCAATAGTTATAAATAGTATATTTCCAATTAAATGTTACTCCTTTGCAGAGACGGTGACACGGGCTGGTGACATGAAATAGTACAGATCGGTCTGAATATTGTTGGAGATAGTTTTCTTGTGCTTATATTCATACAAAAAGTGCTTTATATTGGGATATAATTATATGAAAATATAAAGAAACAATTAAAAATATTTCAATTAAAAGGTGAGTACAATAATATTTGTATCATTATTATCATATATCTTATGCTATAATTTTTGTTTCATTTTTTTTCTGATGTAATCTCATAATTGCGTGCATATTAAGTATCAAAAAGGGCAAAAAACATATAAATTTTAAGGAAGTATATATATTGTATTTTTTTTAAGAATTCAAGGTAATGTAATTTCGCTTACTTAAAACGAAATTTCGTTCTGAAAAAATGCTTTTGCCTACTTTAAAGAAATGGCTTAAAATTGTAACATTGTTTCATATTTTAATATAATAATAGTTAAAGGGATCTTTTATTTTACTTACAGACCAAATGGGTACCCAACTGTGTTGGACTTCTTTATCAAGTCTCCTCCTGGTAGTGATTCTAACTATCAGTAAGTACAATACGCTTGTCATGTCCATACCAATTAAGCTTTAAAAATCAACAGGTCAAAAAACGTTTTAAAAGTGGGTAATTCAACATAAACGGTATTATTATACTGTTTATTCAGCATTTAGTATGACTTTTCACACTTGTTAAAAATAGAGTCGGTGAAATGGAAATAGTTTATGTGTAATAATTGTATCACACATGGCAAACCGTTCAAGTCGTCTATCTTATAATAACTTACAATTTATATATATAAAAACCAACAGGAACATGACAGAAGTTAATTTACAGTGATGAAACAATCTTTTATCTTCGATACCACTTAAGTAATATATAGACAACATCATAACTCTACAATAACGCAATCATATTGTAAGAGTTCTATATTTTTGTGAATTGAAAAGTAACACAAATGTCTGGAATAAATGTTGTTAATAATTATTAATCAAATTGAGAGTGATAAGACTGATCAATGAAAACATATGTTTTGTAAAAGACTGTAAGTAATGGTTAAGATATACAAGAGATTTATCTAGAACACAGCGAGCTAACGTAGATCACATAGATACATGCTGTCAGATCTGATTGTTGCAATGATTTGATGTGTTTACCGACTTCGGCTATGAACTTTGATGAGTAATGTTCCGATAAACCATGTTTATGACAACTAGAAGTAAGAAAACAATCCGTTAGAAGCATGTATACTTCATAGGCTATATGATAAAGCTAAGAAAGATTTGAAGTGAAACGCAGACGCAGAAAATATAATGCTCCAACGGAAACGAACCAAAAGTCCACAAAACGCTACTCAGATTAATCAACTCAAACCCCACTAAAACCCGGGTGGGACTTAAGTTAGAACAGGAACAGCTTATCCTTATGGAGCCGTAAACTCCCGGTATTTGTGGAGTTCGCGTTGTGTAATTTTTTTTTAATTTCTGTGTAGTGTTTTGCAGGTCATTTATTAATATGGTATCCTTTGTATTGTCTGCTCTTCCTCCGCGACTTCTTGTTAGATCTTTGGTATCTTCAAACTTTCAAAAATATATTTTCCTTGTTATGAGTTAAGATATTTTGGATTTTGAAAGATTCAGACATATGAACTTATGATTAATTAGCAACAACGCTGAGTTCAAAATATAGAAACAGATAGTTTTGTTGGTGTTGTCCTATTATGTGTCTTTATGTTCTTTTTGTGTTTTCCTATTATGCGTCTTTATGTTCTGAGTTCTGTGTTGTGATGTCCGTTACGATTTCCACATAAAAGTGATGTTCAGTTCACCTTTACCTCCAGTTATTTGTAGTAGAGCTCATGTCTTATTTGTGTTATTTGTGTTTGTGTGCGTATAGTGCACATATTGTGTTATATTTTTGTTTTGTTTTTCTTCGTCTTGTTGCCAGTTTCTCTGGATTGTCAATTTTTTTTATTGCCCCTTCGGTATTCTCTAACGTTTATGTAATGATCATGTCAATGCAATACCGTCTTGTTCTTCTGTATCATATGCCGTCAATAGTAAGATGAAACACTTTGTAGAATATTTAGGATGAAAACGCTGACAAGACTCTTTCATTACATTTTTAGTGGGATATGTGCATGCATCGTTTAGTGCTTTTTACGTATTACCAATAAATTCCAATACCATCTGTTAGCAAGGTTATGTCAGTCATTAGACATTTGTTTTGTAATGCTTCTGTGCCATCATTTTATGAATCTGGAGAATATTATTGTATTGAAATTCCTTACTCCTCCTCAGTTAATTACAGAGTTTTGTCAATGAAAATATATGTATTATGTACACTGTGTTGTTGTTATGAGATAACTGTATTAATTATAATGTTATGCTCCTCTGCGTACAGTTCGTACAGCACACTGATGTATCAATGTCTGGGAATACAGATTGGAAGACAAAACAATTTGTAGGCGAATAACTTTAACTGACAGAGATTATGTATCACACCTATTCGACATTTTCAACATAATTATCAGGTTGTTTTTTGTTGTTGTGAAAGGTTCATCAAGTTTTGCTTGCTATTTATGTACAATATTTAGTTCTATATGTAGCTAAAATAATTGAAATAAACTATTTCGAATTCCGTTACTGCAGACAGACATGTAAATCATAACAGAACAGTCAATTGTTTATCCATGGAGAAACTCAGGGCACATAAAAATACTAAATTAGGTAAAATAAACATGAACTGAAAATACTGTTTGTCATGTAATTAAGACATTGCTGTCTATCTGAAATTAAAACTGTTAAGACAATAAAAGTGAATTTTCTTTAGCACCATCAAACTAATTTAATCCCGTCCCCATTTGTTCATTGAAGTACCTCTACCAAGCCAGGAAAGTGGGCAGTCATGTATATGTGTGTCATGGTATCACTGTTGTCTCTTTCTACCATTTTGCTATTGGATTATTTTCGAACTGGATTGACAGTGTAGTATTTTTGAACTGGATTGACAGTGTAGTATTTTTGAACTGGTTTGACAGTGTAGTATTTTTGAACTGGTTTGACAGTGTAGTATTTTTGAACTGGTTTGACAGTGTAGTATTTTTGAACTGGTTTGACAGTGTAGTATTTTTGAACTGGATTGACAGTGTAGTATTTTTGAACTGGTTTGACAGTGTAGTATTTTTGAACTGGTTTGACAGTGTAGTATTTTTGAACTGGTTTGACAGTGTAGTATTTTTGAACTGGATTGACAGTGTAGTATTTTTGAACTGGATTGACAGTGTAGTATTTTTGAACTGGATTGACAGTGTAGTATTTTTGAACTGGTTTGACAGTGTAGTATTTTTGAACTGGTTTGACAGTGTAGTATTTTTGAATTGGTTTGACAGTGTAGTATTTGTTGTCTTTCATTTTATTGCTGTTTTTAAAGATATTCCGAGCGTTCAAGAATATCTCACTTATAATGCACTATTGTTAGTATTGTCTGTATCTTTACAACATATTAATATCCATTTATACGATGGTGTTACTTACGGCTTCTGATCACTATTTTAGTATCTTATTATGATGTGTTACTTACGGCTTCTGATCACTATTTTAGTATCTTATTATGATGTGTTACTTACGGCTTCTGATCACTATTTTAGTATCTTATTATGATGGTGCTACTTACGGCTTCTGATCACTATTTTAGTATCTTATTATGATGGTGTTACTTACGGCTTCTGATCACTATTTTAGTATCTTATTATGATGTGTTACTTACGGCTTCTGATCACTATTTTAGTATCTTATTATGATGTGTTACTTACGGCTTCTGATCACTATTTTAGTATCTTATTATGATGTGTTACTTACGGCTTCTGATGACTATTGTAGTATCTTATTATGATGGTGTTACTTACGGCTTCTGATGACTATTGTAGTATCTTATTATGATGTGTTACTTACGGCTTCTGATGACTATTGTAGTATCTTATTATGATGGTGTTACTTACGGCTTCTGATCACTATTGTAGTATCTTATTATGATGGTGTTACTTACGGCTTCTGATCACTATTTTAGTATCTTATTATGATGGTGTTACTTACGGCTTCTGATCACTATTTTAGTATCTTATTATGATGTGTTACTTACGGCTTCTGATCACTATTTTAGTATCTTATTATGATGTGTTACTTACGGCTTCTGATCACTATTTTAGTATCTTATTATGATGGTGCTACTTACGGCTTCTGGTGACTATTTTAGTATCTTATTATGATGGTGTTACTTACGGCTTCTGATGACTATTTTAGTATCTTATTATGATGGTGTTACTTACGGCTTCTGATGACTATTTTAGTATCTTATTATGATGGTGTTACTTACGGCTTCTGATCACTATATTAATATCTTATTATGATGGTGTTACTTACGGCTTCTGATGACTATTTTAGTATCTTATTATGATGGTGTTACTTACGGCTTCTGATCACTATTGTAGTATCTTATTATGATGGTGTTACTTACGCCTTCTGATCACTATTTTAGTATCTTATTATGATGGTGTTACTTACGGCTTCTGATGACTATTTTAGTATCTTATTATGATGGTGTTACTTACGGCTTCTGATCACTATTTTAGTATCTTATTATGATGGTGTTACTTACGGCTTCTGATCACTATTGTAGTATCTTATTATGATGGTGTTACTTACGGCTTCTGATGACTATTTTAGTATCTTATTATGATGGTGTTACTTACGGCTTCTGATGACTATTTTAGTATCTTATTATGATGGTGTTACTTACGGCTTCTGATCACTATTTTAGTATCTTATTATGATGGTGTTACTTACGGCTTCTGATCACTATTTTAGTATCTTATTATGATGGTGTTACTTACGGCTTCTGATGACTATTTTAGTATCTTATTATGATGGTGCTACTTACGGCTTCTGATGACTATTGTAGTGTCTTATTATGATGTGTTACTTACGGCTTCTGATCACTATTTTAGTATCTTATGATGATGGTGCTACTTACGGCTTCTGATGACTATTTTAGTATCTTATTATGATGTGTTACTTACGGCTTCTGGTGACTATTTTAGTATCTTATTATGATGGTGTTACTTACGGTTTCTGATGACTATTGTAGTATCTTATTATGATGGTGTTACTTACGGCTTCTGATGACTATTGTAGTATCTTATTATGATGGTGTTACTTACGGCTTCTGATGACTATTTTAGTATCTTATTATGATGGTGTTACTTACGGCTTCTGATGACTATTTTAGTATCTTATTATGATGGTGTTACTTACGGCTTCTGATGACTATTGTAGTATCTTATTATGATGGTGTTACTTACGGCTTCTGATGACTATTTTAGTATCTTATTATGATGGTGTTACTTACGGTTTCTGATGACTATTGTAGTATCTTATTATGATGGTGTTACTTACGGCTTCTGATGACTATTTTAGTATCTTATTATGATGGTGTTACTTACGGCTTCTGATGACTATTGTAGTATCTTATTATGATGGTGTTACTTACGGCTTCTGATGACTATTGTAGTATCTTATTATGATGGTGTTACTTACGGCTTCTGATGACTATTTTAGTATCTTATTATGATGGTGTTACTTACGGTTTCTGATGACTATTGTAGTATCTTATTATGATGGTGTTACTTACGGCTTCTGATGACTATTTTAGTATCTTATTATGATGGTGTTACTTACGGCTTCTGATGACTATTGTAGTATCTTATTATGATGTGTTACTTACGGCTTCTGATGACTATTTTAGTATCTTATTATGATGGTGTTACTTACGGCTTCTGATGACTATTGTAGTATCTTATTATGATGTGTTACTTACGGCTTCTGATCACTATTTTAGTATCTTATTATGATGTGTTACTTACGGCTTCTGATCACTATTGTAGTATCTTATTATGATGGTGTTACTTACGCTTCTGATGACTATTGTAGTATCTTATTATGATGTGTTACTTACGGTTTCTGATGACTATTGTAGTATCTTATTATGATGGTGTTACTTACGGTTTCTGATGACTATTGTAGTATCTTATTATGATGGTGTTACTTACGGCTTCTAATGACTATTTTAGTATCTTATTATGATGGTATTACTTACGGCTTCTGATGACTATTGTAGTATCTTATTATGATGTGTTACTTACGGCTTCTGATGACTATTTTAGTATCTTATTATGATGGTGTTACTTACGGTTTCTGATGACTATTGTAGTATCTTATTATGATGGTGTTACTTACGGTTTCTGATGACTATTGTAGTATCTTATTATGATGGTGTTACTTACGGCTTCTGATCACTATTTTAGTATCTTATTATGATGTGTTACTTACGGCTTCTGATGACTATTGTAGTATCTTATTATGATGGTGTTACTTACGGCTTCTGATCACTATTTTAGTATCTTATTATGATGGTGCTACTTACGGCTTCTGATGACTATTGTAGTATCTTATTATGATGGTGTTACTTACGGCTTCTGATGACTATTGTAGTATCTTATTATGATGGTGCTACTTACGGCTTCTGATGACTATTGTAGTATCTTATTATGATGGTGTTACTTACGGCTTCTGATGACTATTTTAGTATCTTATTATGATGTGTTACTTACGGCTTCTGATCACTATTTTAGTATCTTATTATGATGTGTTACTTACGGCTTCTGATGACTATTTTAGTATCTTATTATGATGGTGTTACTTACGGCTTCTGATGACTATTGTAGTATCTTATTATGATGGTGCTACTTACGGCTTCTGATGACTATTTTAGTATCTTATTATGATGGTGTTACTTACGGCTTCTGATCACTATATTAATATCTTATTATGATGGTGTTACTTACGGCTTCTGATCACTATTTTAGTATCTTATTATGATGTGTTACTTACGGCTTCTGATGACTATTGTAGTATCTTATTATGATGGTGTTACTTACGGCTTCTGATCACTATTTTAGTATCTTATTATGATGTGTTACTTACGGCTTCTGATGACTATTTTAGTATCTTATTATGATGGTGCTACTTACGGCTTCTGATGACTATTTTAGTATCTTATTATGATGGTGTTACTTACGGCTTCTGATGACTATTGTAGTATCTTATTATGATGGTGCTACTTACGGCTTCTGATGACTATTGTAGTATCTTATTATGATGGTGTTACTTACGGCTTCTGATGACTATTTTAGTATCTTATTATGATGGTGTTACTTACGGTTTCTGATGACTATTGTAGTATCTTATTATGATGGTGTTACTTACGGCTTCTGATGACTATTTTAGTATCTTATTATGATGGTGTTACTTACGGCTTCTGATGACTATTGTAGTATCTTATTATGATGTGTTACTTACGGCTTCTGATGACTATTTTAGTATCTTATTATGATGGTGTTACTTACGGCTTCTGATGACTATTGTAGTATCTTATTATGATGTGTTACTTACGGCTTCTGATCACTATTTTAGTATCTTATTATGATGTGTTACTTACGGCTTCTGATCACTATTGTAGTATCTTATTATGATGGTGTTACTTACGCTTCTGATGACTATTGTAGTATCTTATTATGATGTGTTACTTACGGTTTCTGATGACTATTGTAGTATCTTATTATGATGGTGTTACTTACGGTTTCTGATGACTATTGTAGTATCTTATTATGATGGTGTTACTTACGGCTTCTAATGACTATTTTAGTATCTTATTATGATGGTATTACTTACGGCTTCTGATGACTATTGTAGTATCTTATTATGATGTGTTACTTACGGCTTCTGATGACTATTTTAGTATCTTATTATGATGGTGTTACTTACGGTTTCTGATGACTATTGTAGTATCTTATTATGATGGTGTTACTTACGGTTTCTGATGACTATTGTAGTATCTTATTATGATGGTGTTACTTACGGCTTCTGATCACTATTTTAGTATCTTATTATGATGTGTTACTTACGGCTTCTGATGACTATTGTAGTATCTTATTATGATGGTGTTACTTACGGCTTCTGATCACTATTTTAGTATCTTATTATGATGGTGCTACTTACGGCTTCTGATGACTATTGTAGTATCTTATTATGATGGTGTTACTTACGGCTTCTGATGACTATTTTAGTATCTTATTATGATGGTGTTACTTACGGTTTCTGATGACTATTGTAGTATCTTATTATGATGGTGTTACTTACGGCTTCTGATGACTATTTTAGTATCTTATTATGATGGTGTTACTTACGGCTTCTGATGACTATTGTAGTATCTTATTATGATGTGTTACTTACGGCTTCTGATGACTATTTTAGTATCTTATTATGATGGTGTTACTTACGGCTTCTGATGACTATTGTAGTATCTTATTATGATGTGTTACTTACGGCTTCTGATCACTATTTTAGTATCTTATTATGATGTGTTACTTACGGCTTCTGATCACTATTGTAGTATCTTATTATGATGGTGTTACTTACGCTTCTGATGACTATTGTAGTATCTTATTATGATGTGTTACTTACGGTTTCTGATGACTATTGTAGTATCTTATTATGATGGTGTTACTTACGGTTTCTGATGACTATTGTAGTATCTTATTATGATGGTGTTACTTACGGCTTCTAATGACTATTTTAGTATCTTATTATGATGGTATTACTTACGGCTTCTGATGACTATTGTAGTATCTTATTATGATGTGTTACTTACGGCTTCTGATGACTATTTTAGTATCTTATTATGATGGTGTTACTTACGGTTTCTGATGACTATTGTAGTATCTTATTATGATGGTGTTACTTACGGTTTCTGATGACTATTGTAGTATCTTATTATGATGGTGTTACTTACGGCTTCTGATCACTATTTTAGTATCTTATTATGATGTGTTACTTACGGCTTCTGATGACTATTGTAGTATCTTATTATGATGGTGTTACTTACGGCTTCTGATCACTATTTTAGTATCTTATTATGATGGTGCTACTTACGGCTTCTGATGACTATTGTAGTATCTTATTATGATGGTGTTACTTACGGCTTCTGATGACTATTGTAGTATCTTATTATGATGGTGCTACTTACGGCTTCTGATGACTATTGTAGTATCTTATTATGATGGTGTTACTTACGGCTTCTGATGACTATTTTAGTATCTTATTATGATGTGTTACTTACGGCTTCTGATCACTATTTTAGTATCTTATTATGATGTGTTACTTACGGCTTCTGATGACTATTTTAGTATCTTATTATGATGGTGTTACTTACGGCTTCTGATGACTATTGTAGTATCTTATTATGATGGTGCTACTTACGGCTTCTGATGACTATTTTAGTATCTTATTATGATGGTGTTACTTACGGCTTCTGATCACTATATTAATATCTTATTATGATGGTGTTACTTACGGCTTCTGATCACTATTTTAGTATCTTATTATGATGTGTTACTTACGGCTTCTGATGACTATTGTAGTATCTTATTATGATGGTGTTACTTACGGCTTCTGATCACTATTTTAGTATCTTATTATGATGTGTTACTTACGGCTTCTGATGACTATTTTAGTATCTTATTATGATGGTGCTACTTACGGCTTCTGATGACTATTTTAGTATCTTATTATGATGGTGTTACTTACGGCTTCTGATGACTATTGTAGTATCTTATTATGATGGTGCTACTTACGGCTTCTGATGACTATTGTAGTATCTTATTATGATGGTGTTACTTACGGCTTCTGATGACTATTTTAGTATCTTATTATGATGGTGTTACTTACGGCTTCTGATGACTATTTTAGTATCTTATTATGATGGTGCTACTTACGGCTTCTGATGACTATTTTAGTATCTTATTATGATGGTGTTACTTACGGCTTCTGATGACTATTTTAGTATCTTATTATGATGTCTTACTTACGGCTTCTGATCACTATTTTAGTATCTTATTATGATGTGTTACTTACGGCTTCTGATCACTATTTTAGTATCTTATTATGATGGTGTTACTTACGGCTTCTGATGACTATTTTAGTATCTTATTATGATGGTGTTACTTACGGCTTCTGATGACTATTGTAGTATCTTATTATGATGGTGTTACTTACGGCTTCTGATCACTATTTTAGTATCTTATTATGATGGTGCTACTTACGGCTTCTGATGACTATTTTAGTATCTTATTATGATGGTGTTACTTACGGCTTCTGATCACTATTTTAGTATCTTATTATGATGTGTTACTTACGGCTTCTGATCACTATTTTAGTATCTTATTATGATGGTGTTACTTACGGCTTCTGATGACTATTTTAGTATCTTATTATGATGGTGTTACTTACGGCTTCTGATGACTATTTTAGTATCTTATTATGATGGTGTTACTTACGGCTTCTGATGACTATTGTAGTATATTATTATGATGGTGTTACTTACGGCTTCTGATCACTATTGTAGTATCTTATTATGATGGTGCTACTTACGGCTTCTGATGACTATTTTAGTATCTTATTATGATGGTGTTACTTACGGCTTCTGATCACTATATTAATATCTTATTATGATGGTGTTACTTACGGCTTCTGATGACTATTTTAGTATCTTATTATGATGGTGCTACTTACGGCTTCTGATGACTATTTTAGTATCTTATTATGATGGTGTTACTTACGGCTTCTGATCACTATTTTAGTATCTTATTATGATGGTGTTACTTACGGCTTCTGATGACTATTTTAGTATCTTATTATGATGGTGCTACTTACGGCTTCTGATGACTATTTTAGTATCTTATTATGATGGTGCTACTTACGGCTTCTGATGACTATTTTAGTATCTTATTATGATGTGTTACTTACGGCTTCTGATGACTATTGTAGTATCTTATTATGATGTGCTACTTACGGCTTCTGATGACTATTTTAGTATCTTATTATGATGTGTTACTTACGACTTCTGATCACTATTTTAGTATCTTATTATGATGTGTTACTTACGGCTTCTGATGACTATTTTAGTATCTTATTATGATGTGTTACTTACGGCTTCTGATGACTATTTTAGTATCTTATTATGATGTGTTACTTACGGCTTCTGATGACTATTTTAGTATCTTATTATGATGTGTTACTTACGGCTTCTGATGACTATTGTAGTATCTTATTATGATGGTGTTACTTACGGCTTCTGATGACTATTTTAGTATCTTATTATGATGTGTTACTTACGGCTTCTGATGACTATTGTAGTATCTTATTATGATGTGTTACTTACGGCTTCTGATGACTATTTTAGTAACTTATTATGATGGTGTTACTTACGGCTTCTGATGACTATTTTAGTATCTTATTATGATGGTGTTACTTACGGCTTCTGATGACTATTTTAGTATCTTATTATGATGGTGTTACTTACGGCTTCTGATGACTATTGTAGTATCTTATTATGATGGTGTTACTTACGGCTTCTGATGACTATTTTAGTATCTTATTATGATGGTGTTACTTACGGCTTCTAATCACTATTTTAGTATCTTATTATGATGGTGTTACTTACGGCTTCTGATCACTATTTTAGTATCTTATTATAATGGTGTTACTTACGGCTTCTGATGACTATTTTAGTATCTTATTATGATGGTGCTACTTACGGCTTCTGATCACTATTTTAGTATCTTATTATGATGGTGTTACTTACGGCTTCTGATGACTATTGTAGTATCTTATTATGATGTGTTACTTACGGCTTCTGATGACTATTTTAGTATCTTATTATGATGGTGTTACTTACGGCTTCTGATCACTATTTTAGTATCTTATTATGATGGTGCTACTTACGGCTTCTGATGACTATTTTAGTATCTTATTATGATGGTGCTACTTACGGCTTCTGATGACTATTTTAGTATCTTATTATGATGGTGTTACTTACGGCTTCTGATCACTATTGTAGTATCTTATTATGATGGTGTTACTTACGCTTCTGATCACTATTTTAGTATCTTATGATGATGGTGCTACTTACGGCTTCTAATCACTATTGTAGTATCTTATTATGATGGTGTTACTTACGGCTTCTGATCACTATTTTAGTATCTTATTATGATGGTGCTACTTACGGCTTCTGATGACTATTTTAGTATCTTATTATGATGGTGTTACTTACGGCTTCTGATGACTATTTTAGTATCTTATTATGATGTGTTACTTACGGCTTCTGATGACTATTTTAGTATCTTATTATGATGGTGTTACTTACGGCTTCTGATGACTATTTTAGTATCTTATTATGATGTGTTACTTACGGCTTCTGATGACTATTTTAGTATCTTATTATGATGGTGTTACTTACGGCTTCTGATGACTATTTTAGTATCTTATTATGATGGTGCTACTTACGGCTTCTGATGACTATTGTAGTGTCTTATTATGATGTGTTACTTACGGCTTCTGATGACTATTTTAGTATCTTATTATGATGGTGTTACTTACGGCTTCTGATCACTATTTTAGTATCTTATTATGATGGTGCTACTTACGGCTTCTGATCACTATTGTAGTATCTTATTATGATGTGTTACTTACGGCTTCTGATGACTATTTTAGTATCTTATTATGATGGTGTTACTTACGGCTTCTAATCACTATTTTAGTATCTTATTATGATGGTGTTACTTACGGCTTCTGATCACTATTGTAGTATCTTATTATGATGGTGTTACTTACGGCTTCTGATGACTATTTTAGTATCTTATTATGATGGTGTTACTTACGGCTTCTGATCACTATTTTAGTATCTTATTATGATGTGTTACTTACGGCTTCTGATCACTATTGTAGTATCTTATTATGATGGTGTTACTTACGGCTTCTGATCACTATTGTAGTATCTTATTATGATGGTGCTACTTACGGCTTCTGATGACTATTTTAGTATCTTATTATGATGGTGTTACTTACGGCTTCTGATCACTATTTTAGTATCTTATTATGATGTGTTACTTACGGCTTCTGATCACTATTTTAGTATCTTATTATGATGGTGTTACTTACGGCTTCTGATGACTATTGTAGTATCTTATTATGATGGTGCTACTTACGGCTTCTGATGACTATTTTAGTATCTTATTATGATGGTGTTACTTACGGCTTCTGATGACTATTTTAGTATCTTATTATGATGTGTTACTTACGGCTTCTGATCACTATTTTAGTATCTTATTATGATGTGTTACTTACGGCTTCTGATCACTATTGTAGTATCTTATTATGATGGTGTTACTTACGGCTTCTGATCACTATTTTAGTATCTTATTATGATGTGTTACTTACGGTTTCTGATGACTATTTTAGTATCTTATTATGATGGTGTTACTTACGGCTTCTGATGACTATTGTAGTATCTTATTATGATGGTGCTACTTACGGCTTCTGATGACTATTTTAGTATCTTATTATGATGGTGTTACTTACGGCTTCTGATGACTATTTTAGTATCTTATTATGATGTGTTACTTACGGCTTCTGATGACTATTTTAGTATCTTATTATGATGTGTTACTTACGGCTTCTGATGACTATTTTAGTATCTTATTATGATGGTGTTACTTACGGCTTCTGATCACTATTTTAGTATCTTATTATGATGTGTTACTTACGGCTTCTGATCACTATTTTAGTATCTTATTATGATGGTGTTACTTACGGCTTCTGATGACTATTTTAGTATCTTATTATGATGGTGTTACTTACGGCTTCTGATCACTATTTTAGTATCTTATTATGATGTGTTACTTACGGCTTCTGATCACTATTGTAGTATCTTATTATGATGGTGTTACTTACGGCTTCTGATCACTATTTTAGTATCTTATTATGATGTGTTACTTACGGCTTCTGATCACTATTTTAGTATCTTATTATGATGGTGTTACTTACGGCTTCTGATCACTATTTTAGTATCTTATTATGATGGTGTTACTTACGGCTTCTGATCACTATTTTAGTATCTTATTATGATGTGTTACTTACGGCTTCTGATCACTATTTTAGTATCTTATTATGATGTGTTACTTACGGCTTCTGATGACTATTGTAGTATCTTATTATGATGTGTTACTTACGGCTTCTGATCACTATTGTAGTATCTTATTATGATGGTGTTACTTACGGCTTCTGATCACTATTTTAGTATCTTATTATGATGGTGTTACTTACGCTTCTGATGACTATTGTAGTATCTTATTATGATGTGTTACTTACGGTTTCTGATGACTATTGTAGTATCTTATTATGATGGTGTTACTTACGGTTTCTGATGACTATTGTAGTATCTTATTATGATGGTGTTACTTACGGCTTCTGATGACTATTTTAGTATCTTATTATGATGTGTTACTTACGGCTTCTGATCACTATTTTAGTATCTTATTATGATGTGTTACTTACGGCTTCTGATCACTATTGTAGTATCTTATTATGATGGTGTTACTTACGGCTTCTGATCACTATTTTAGTATCTTATTATGATGTGTTACTTACGGCTTCTGATGACTATTTTAGTATCTTATTATGATGGTGTTACTTACGGCTTCTGATGACTATTGTAGTATCTTATTATGATGGTGCTACTTACGGCTTCTGATGACTATTTTAGTATCTTATTATGATGGTGTTACTTACGGCTTCTGATGACTATTTTAGTATCTTATTATGATGTGTTACTTACGGCTTCTGATGACTATTTTAGTATCTTATTATGATGTGTTACTTACGGCTTCTGATGACTATTTTAGTATCTTATTATGATGGTGTTACTTACGGCTTCTGATCACTATTTTAGTATCTTATTATGATGTGTTACTTACGGCTTCTGATCACTATTTTAGTATCTTATTATGATGGTGTTACTTACGGCTTCTGATGACTATTTTAGTATCTTATTATGATGGTGTTACTTACGGCTTCTGATCACTATTTTAGTATCTTATTATGATGTGTTACTTACGGCTTCTGATCACTATTGTAGTATCTTATTATGATGGTGTTACTTACGGCTTCTGATCACTATTTTAGTATCTTATTATGATGTGTTACTTACGGCTTCTGATCACTATTTTAGTATCTTATTATGATGGTGTTACTTACGGCTTCTGATCACTATTTTAGTATCTTATTATGATGGTGTTACTTACGGCTTCTGATCACTATTTTAGTATCTTATTATGATGTGTTACTTACGGTTTCTGATCACTATTTTAGTATCTTATTATGATGTGTTACTTACGGCTTCTGATGACTATTGTAGTATCTTATTATGATGTGTTACTTACGGCTTCTGATCACTATTGTAGTATCTTATTATGATGGTGTTACTTACGGCTTCTGATGACTATTTTAGTATCTTATTATGATGGTGCTACTTACGGCTTCTGATGACTATTGTAGTATCTTATTATGATGGTGCTACTTACGGCTTCTGATGACTATTGTAGTATCTTATTATGATGGTGTTACTTACGGCTTCTGATCACTATTGTAGTATCTTATTATGATGTGTTACTTACGGCTTCTGATCACTATTTTAGTATCTTATTATGATGTGTTACTTACGGCTTCTGATGACTATTGTAGTATCTTATTATGATGTGTTACTTACGGCTTCTGATCACTATTGTAGTATCTTATTATGATGGTGTTACTTACGGCTTCTGATGACTATTTTAGTATCTTATTATGATGGTGCTACTTACGGCTTCTGATGACTATTGTAGTATCTTATTATGATGGTGCTACTTACGGCTTCTGATGACTATTTTAGTATCTTATTATGATGGTGTTACTTACGGCTTCTGATGACTATTGTAGTATCTTATTATGATGGTGCTACTTACGGCTTCTGATGACTATTTTAGTATCTTATTATGATGTGTTACTTACGGCTTCTGATGACTATTTTAGTATCTTATTATGATGGTGTTACTTACGGCTTCTGATCACTATTTTAGTATCTTATTATGATGGTGCTACTTACGGCTTCTGATGACTATTGTAGTATCTTATTATGATGGTGCTACTTACGGCTTCTGATGCCTATTGTAGTATCTTATTATGATGGTGCTACTTACGGCTTCTGATCACTATTTTAGTATCTTATTATGATGGTGCTACTTACGGCTTCTGATGACTATTTTAGTATCTTATTATGATGGTGTTACTTACGGCTTCTGATGACTATTTTAGTATCTTATTATGATGTGTTACTTACGGCTTCTGATGACTATTGTAGTATCTTATTATGATGGTGTTACTTACGGCTTCTGATGACTATTGTAGTATCTTATTATGATGGTGTTACTTACGGCTTCTGATCACTATTTTAGTATCTTATTATGATGTGTTACTTACGGCTTCTGATCACTATTTTAGTATCTTATTATGATGGTGTTACTTACGGCTTCTGATGACTATTTTAGTATCTTATTATGATGGTGTTACTTACGGCTTCTGATCACTATTTTAGTATCTTATTATGATGGTGCTACTTACGGCTTCTGATGACTATTGTAGTATCTTATTATGATGGTGTTACTTACGGCTTCTGATCACTATTGTAGTATCTTATTATGATGGTGTTACTTACGGCTTCTGATGACTATTTTAGTATCTTATTATGATGGTGCTACTTACGGCTTCTGATGACTATTGTAGTATCTTATTATGATGGTGCTACTTACGGCTTCTGATGACTATTGTAGTATCTTATTATGATGGTGTTACTTACGGCTTCTGATCACTATTTTAGTATCTTATTATGATGGTGTTACTTACGGCTTCTGATGACTATTTTAGTATCTTATTATGATGGTGCTACTTACGGCTTCTAATCACTATTGTAGTATCTTATTATGATGGTGTTACTTACGGCTTCTGATCACTATTTTAGTATCTTATTATGATGGTGTTACTTACGGCTTCTGATGACTATTTTAGTATCTTATTATGATGGTGTTACTTACGGCTTCTGATCACTATTTTAGTATCTTATTATGATGTGTTACTTACGGCTTCTGATGACTATTTTAGTATCTTATTATGATGGTGTTACTTACGGCTTCTGATGACTATTGTAGTATCTTATTATGATGGTGCTACTTACGGCTTCTGATGACTATTTTAGTATCTTATTATGATGGTGTTACTTACGGCTTCTGATGACTATTTTAGTATCTTATTATGATGTGTTACTTACGGCTTCTGATGACTATTTTAGTATCTTATTATGATGTGTTACTTACGGCTTCTGATGACTATTTTAGTATCTTATTATGATGGTGTTACTTACGGCTTCTGATCACTATTTTAGTATCTTATTATGATGTGTTACTTACGGCTTCTGATCACTATTTTAGTATCTTATTATGATGGTGTTACTTACGGCTTCTGATGACTATTTTAGTATCTTATTATGATGGTGTTACTTACGGCTTCTGATCACTATTTTAGTATCTTATTATGATGTGTTACTTACGGCTTCTGATCACTATTGTAGTATCTTATTATGATGGTGTTACTTACGGCTTCTGATCACTATTTTAGTATCTTATTATGATGTGTTACTTACGGCTTCTGATCACTATTTTAGTATCTTATTATGATGGTGTTACTTACGGCTTCTGATCACTATTTTAGTATCTTATTATGATGGTGTTACTTACGGCTTCTGATCACTATTTTAGTATCTTATTATGATGTGTTACTTACGGTTTCTGATCACTATTTTAGTATCTTATTATGATGTGTTACTTACGGCTTCTGATGACTATTGTAGTATCTTATTATGATGTGTTACTTACGGCTTCTGATCACTATTGTAGTATCTTATTATGATGGTGTTACTTACGGCTTCTGATGACTATTTTAGTATCTTATTATGATGGTGCTACTTACGGCTTCTGATGACTATTGTAGTATCTTATTATGATGGTGCTACTTACGGCTTCTGATGACTATTGTAGTATCTTATTATGATGGTGTTACTTACGGCTTCTGATCACTATTGTAGTATCTTATTATGATGTGTTACTTACGGCTTCTGATCACTATTTTAGTATCTTATTATGATGTGTTACTTACGGCTTCTGATGACTATTGTAGTATCTTATTATGATGTGTTACTTACGGCTTCTGATCACTATTGTAGTATCTTATTATGATGGTGTTACTTACGGCTTCTGATGACTATTTTAGTATCTTATTATGATGGTGCTACTTACGGCTTCTGATGACTATTGTAGTATCTTATTATGATGGTGCTACTTACGGCTTCTGATGACTATTTTAGTATCTTATTATGATGGTGTTACTTACGGCTTCTGATGACTATTGTAGTATCTTATTATGATGGTGCTACTTACGGCTTCTGATGACTATTTTAGTATCTTATTATGATGTGTTACTTACGGCTTCTGATGACTATTTTAGTATCTTATTATGATGGTGTTACTTACGGCTTCTGATCACTATTTTAGTATCTTATTATGATGGTGCTACTTACGGCTTCTGATGACTATTGTAGTATCTTATTATGATGGTGCTACTTACGGCTTCTGATGCCTATTGTAGTATCTTATTATGATGGTGCTACTTACGGCTTCTGATCACTATTTTAGTATCTTATTATGATGGTGCTACTTACGGCTTCTGATGACTATTTTAGTATCTTATTATGATGGTGTTACTTACGGCTTCTGATGACTATTTTAGTATCTTATTATGATGTGTTACTTACGGCTTCTGATGACTATTGTAGTATCTTATTATGATGGTGTTACTTACGGCTTCTGATGACTATTGTAGTATCTTATTATGATGGTGTTACTTACGGCTTCTGATCACTATTTTAGTATCTTATTATGATGTGTTACTTACGGCTTCTGATCACTATTTTAGTATCTTATTATGATGGTGTTACTTACGGCTTCTGATGACTATTTTAGTATCTTATTATGATGGTGTTACTTACGGCTTCTGATCACTATTTTAGTATCTTATTATGATGGTGCTACTTACGGCTTCTGATGACTATTGTAGTATCTTATTATGATGGTGTTACTTACGGCTTCTGATCACTATTGTAGTATCTTATTATGATGGTGTTACTTACGGCTTCTGATGACTATTTTAGTATCTTATTATGATGGTGCTACTTACGGCTTCTGATGACTATTGTAGTATCTTATTATGATGGTGCTACTTACGGCTTCTGATGACTATTGTAGTATCTTATTATGATGGTGTTACTTACGGCTTCTGATCACTATTTTAGTATCTTATTATGATGGTGTTACTTACGGCTTCTGATGACTATTTTAGTATCTTATTATGATGGTGCTACTTACGGCTTCTAATCACTATTGTAGTATCTTATTATGATGGTGTTACTTACGGCTTCTGATCACTATTTTAGTATCTTATTATGATGGTGTTACTTACGGCTTCTGATGACTATTTTAGTATCTTATTATGATGGTGTTACTTACGGCTTCTGATGACTATTTTAGTATCTTATTATGATGTGTTACTTACGGCTTCTGATGACTATTTTAGTATCTTATTATGATGGTGTTACTTACGGCTTCTGATCACTATTTTAGTATCTTATTATGATGGTGTTACTTACGGCTTCTGATGACTATTTTAGTATCTTATTATGATGGTGTTACTTACGGCTTCTGATCACTATTTTAGTATCTTATTATGATGGTGCTACTTACGGCTTCTAATCACTATTGTAGTATCTTATTATGATGGTGTTACTTACGGCTTCTGATCACTATTTTAGTATCTTATTATGATGGTGTTACTTACGGCTTCTGATGACTATTTTAGTATCTTATTATGATGGTGTTACTTACGGCTTCTGATGACTATTTTAGTATCTTATTATGATGTGTTACTTACGGCTTCTGATGACTATTTTAGTATCTTATTATGATGGTGTTACTTACGGCTTCTGATCACTATTGTAGTATCTTATTATGATGGTGTTACTTACGGCTTCTGATGACTATTTTAGTATCTTATTATGATGGTGTTACTTACGGCTTCTGATGACTATTTTAGTATCTTATTATGATGTGTTACTTACGGCTTCTGATGACTATTTTAGTATCTTATTATGATGGTGTTACTTACGGCTTCTGATCACTATTTTAGTATCTTATTATGATGGTGTTACTTACGGCTTCTGATGATATTTTAGTATCTTATTATGATGGTGCTACTTACGGCTTCTGATGACTATTGTAGTATCTTATTATGATGGTGCTACTTACGGCTTCTGATGACTATTGTAGTATCTTATTATGATGTGTTACTTACGGCTTCTGATGACTATTGTAGTATCTTATTATGATGGTGCTACTTACGGCTTCTGATGACTATTTTAGTATCTTATTATGATGGTGTTACTTACGGCTTCTGATCACTATTTTAGTATCTTATTATGATGGTGCTACTTACGGCTTCTGATGACTATTGTAGTATCTTATTATGATGGTGTTACTTACGGCTTCTGATGACTATTGTAGTATCTTATTATGATGTGTTACTTACGGCTTCTGATCACTATTTTAGTATCTTATTATGATGTGTTACTTACGGCTTCTGATGACTATTTAATTAATTAATTAATTCAGAAGATTATTAAAGTATAAATATAAAAAAATGCTTACTCGACGAATATATAAATAAAATATTGTTTTATCGGCTACAAGAGTACGTTTGAAGTCCACAAAAGTTATTAGGGTAGATTTAATCAATGAAGATAATTACATGTGAAAATATTGTTAATTAATTTATACTTGTTAAGACAATGAGTTTCCACGTCATTTCACGTTTCATGTTAAGACCTATAGGCATATTGTAACGATATATCGTTGTGACAAACCATTTCGTCCACATAAATCATAATTTCTGCCTATATCAAAAGTATTAAAATTGGGTTATATTTCGTTAAATATGATACATTGGTTTTCAATTACTTCATTTAAAACACATTGTCTTAAACACCCAGTGAACTGCGAATAAAGTCCGGCGAGTTATTGTTTCAACTCTTTTCGTTCAATTAGAAACACAACACTTTTGTCTTTGTTTAAAGGTGGAATATTTATCTAAATAAATTATCTTAATCATGTACTACCCCGTTATATTCCGTTATTGATGCTTACAACTATTGACCGACTGTCGTTTAAATAGGACATTGACCTTTATCGTTTATACCGATGATGCTCAATCTCTTACAAAGAATAATCTGTCCTTATGCTTCATCATTAGCCCCTGTCAATGCCTTAAAATAAGTTGTACAAAATTCTTATAAAAGTTGATACTTTGACAGAGATATATAGGGAGTATTAGGACCAATGACTCTGTGCAAAGGTTTGAATGATATTGACACCTGAGTTCGCCTTCGTGGTTTTGCTTATCTTAGTGGAGTTCGTGTTGTTCAGTGTTGTCAAATTACATATCATCACGTCTTGAGTTTCCGTGTTGTGATGTCCGCTACGAGTTCTGCGTAAAAACTATGTCCGATCCGTCATTCTTTTTGTAGAAGGTTGATGTTTTATTTATGTTATTTGTATGTATTTACGTATACTATGATCCAACACGATTTCTATATCAGATGAAGTATCTGTTAACAGTAACACGACGGGTGTCACATGTGGGGCAAGAACTGCTTACCCTTTCAGAACACCTAAGTTATATGTACCATATCTGCACGTCTATTTTGTAATTTACTCGTTGGCATTTAACCATATTGATAAACAAAATGATATTTTAGAATTGACTTAATTTCAGGCATATGCAATCAATTATATTTACCATCAATATAAAAACTCATTTATTTGAAGAAAATAAACTAAAGTATAATTGCTATTATATAACAACCGGTCGATTTTCTGTTGATTTCGGTATGAACAGAAAAGATGTAGCAAACCACATGTTTTCTTTTTATCTTCGATAACTTTATAGGTTTTTCTTAGTTAGTGTAACACATTTAGATGAATCGCTTGCATGTATAATTGGTAACATACAGTTTCCTGTTTATTATTATCATATTTAAATTGTTAATGTGATATTCAGACCTTGTACTTAGTAACCATTGAGGAAGCAGCCAAGTCACCTATCTGTATCTGGATTTACATTTTGTCAAGTATAACAAGGGTATCAAATGAAATCAGACTTGACATCAAATTGCTTATAATTTTTTTGATCGGTATCTTACTTGTGTTCATTTTTCTAACTACTCAAGAAACAAGCACAATCTGGTATGCACAACTACTAAATATTCAGATTATGAGTGAGCGAGTGATTGTTGTTAAACAATTTATCAACTATATCAAGTTCACTTTCGGTTTGTTTGTGGAGTTCATGTTGGTCAATCGTTTGTTGACAGGGTAGTGTTTTGTAGATCGTTGTTGATCATTGTGTTCTTTCTCTTTTGGCCAATGAATTGTCTGCCCTTTTTCGATGTACGGCTTCTGATTACCCCCTTGGTATGGTCAAACTATTCTTGAATATCGATGAGAAAATTATGCTGTCCGCTTTGTACTACACCAATGGACGTAGTTGGGTGAAACAATCGTCCGCGGTCAGACATATCGCTCCACTCGGACACATTATCTTTATTGCGAGTCAACCAGCCTTGTTCTTTCTCCTTAATGTCAATACTGGTAATAATAAAAGGTGACAACAAAGTGTCAGGCTAAATCTATAATAATTATAATAACACTGATTATCCCGATGGATTTAACAAACATTATATATGCAATTTAAATAATGGTAAAAAATCAAACACATGATTCAATACGCATACATAAGTAATACAAAACAGAAATATTTATTTGAATGAGGAAAACTTAAAGCGAAATATTGTAGAAATGCAAAACGTTTGACAAAATTTATGCAGTGCGTAAATCTCTGATTTAATTATGATAATATTATCACTTTTAATTTTGCTGAGCATGCAATTTTATATCTTTTACATCACGACATTTCAACATACTAGATATATTAGTAATCTAATTAGATCTGTGTTATATCATTTTATGGTGTTATGTTATGTGTTGTGATGCGGTGGTGTTTGTAAGATTGTACACACTATACTTGATGTAGAAATGATGTTGCTTCACGTCAAATGTTTCACATGGCATGGAGACCACCGTTGTCGTAGCAAATGTTTCACATGTCCTGGAGACCACCGTTGTCGTAACAAATGTTTCACATGTCCTGGAGACCACCGTTGTCGTAACAAATGATTCACATGTCCTGGAGACCACCGTTGTCGTAACAAATGTTTCACATGTCCTGGAGACCACCGTTGTCGTAACAAATGTTTCACATGTCCTGGAGACCACCGTTGTCGTAACAAATGTTTCACATGTCCTGGAGACCACCGTTGTCGTAATAAATGTTTCACATGTCCTGGAGACCACCGTTGTCGTAATCTTGGTAGTTTGATGTCCATTCCTGCTCCTAGTAAGGTGTGATCGGATTAATATCCACCCCTGGCAAGGAGTGCCTGTTACGCCTTTATGTGATGATAAATAAAACTGACACCAATGATATAATTGACAGATTGTTGAAACTGAAATCATCCCCAATGTTAGCTTTGTATTATAATGTATTATGTACCAAATTATTACATAATATAAAAACTTTCCCTTTCTTAACAAGTATTCAGTTTACTATGAACATGTAACGTATATGTTTATGTTATCGCCATTTCTGTAATAATATGCGGTCGTGTAAGTTGAAGCAAATCTGCTGAGGTTTATTTTAGTTACATAGTATGATATTCATTTTATTTGATGATATCAGTCTAGTGCTAGAAACATAAATATCAAGTGGCGAGAATTGATAATTAAGTTAGAACTTTAACCTCAAGTCATACGTTTTTCATATACCCAATCAGACTTTCATCCTGTTAGTTATTTGATCTTGTTTAGTTTTTAGACTTTGACCTGGGGTGTGCGCTTTTCTGTGACTAGTCAGATTGTTGACCATCGTTATCAATTGCAGAAGTCAATCATATTGTTTATATTAGAACAAGGAAGGCACGAGAAAGTAAACACATTTATTTGTAATCTGACATAGATATCCTTCACCTTTTCATAGACATATCAGTAACATCAGGAGCACTTCAGACATAAATAAATAATGTACCAAAACACCTGTTCTCTTTAATAACTGGTACATCTGCTCAATAACTTCACAACAAATTAATAAAAATCCATATTACACACCATGTTATCTATATTACGATATTATGTATATGTCTCGTCAGAGATTTCCACTCACAGTTCGTAGTCAATGCACTCTAAATAATGAACATGTTGCAGTGACGAAGAAACAAAAATGTGCTAATCTTTATTGTAAATCGCGAAATTTGGCCATAATCACATCAGTCATCCATAATCTATCAATAATACACGAGATAACAATTGTGTGACGAACAACGAAACACAACTTTAGCAAATGCATAATACCACCTTAACGTTATTATACTCAATAATACCACCTTAACGTTATTATACTCAATAATACCACCTTAACGTTAGTATACTCAATAATACCACCTTAACGTTATTATACTCAATAATACCACCTTAACGTTAGTATACTCAATAATACCACCTTAACGTTATTATACTCAATAATACCACCTTAACGTTATTATACTCAATAATACCACCTTAACGTTATTATACTCAATAATACCACCTTAACGTTATTATACTCAATAATACCACCTTAACGTTATTATACTCAATAATACCACCTTAACGTTAGTATACTCAATAATACCACCTTAACGTTATTATACTCAATAATACCACCTTAACGTTATTATACTCAATAATACCACCTTAACGTTAGTATACTCAATAATACCACCTTAACGTTATTATACTCAATAATACCACCTTAACGTTATTATACTCAATAATACCACCTTAACGTTAGTATACTCAATAATACCACCTTAACATTATTATACTCAATAATACCACCTTAACGTTATTATACTCAATAATACCACCTTAACGTTAGTATGCTCAATAATACCACCTTAACGTTATTATACTCAATAATACCACCTTAACGTTATTATACTCAATAATACCACCTTAACGTTATTATACTCAATAATACCACCTTAACGTTATTATACTCAATAATACCACCTTAACGTTATTATACTCAATAATACCACCTTAACGTTATTATACTCAATAATACCACCTTAACGTTAGTATACTCAATAATACCACCTTAACGTTATTATACTCAATAATACCACCTTAACGTTATTATACTCAATAATACCACCTTAACGTTATTATACTCAATAATACCACCTTAACGTTATTATACTCAATAATACCACCTTAACGTTAGTATACTCAATAATACCACCTTAACGTTATTATACTCAATAATACCACCTTAACGTTATTATACTCAATAATACCACCTTAACGTTATTATACTCAATAATACCACCTTAACGTTATTATACTCAATAATACCACCTTAACGTTATTATACTCAATAATACCACCTTAACGTTATTATACTCAATAATACCACCTTAACGTTAGTATACTCAATAATACCACCTTAACGTTATTATACTCAATAATTAAAAGCAGTTACTATCTGATTATGAAAATAAAGTTTAAACCATGATTGTCGACAATTCCACTACTATCACGTTATCTAAAGACATAATATAAAACATCGTGTTATAAATTTGAGTGAATAATCGGTAGTCTTCGCGCTTCTTTGTCAGTAAATTGTTTTAGTCCTCACAATGTTGTGTTTAGTTTTTATGGAAAATAAGGAGTTCATGTTATCAGAGATTTTACATTTTATATAAACCAAGTAGTAAACGAAAACCAACTGAATTAGAAAAATAACGAAATACTAAATCAAGCAATTAGACTGTCAAACATGTGACCAACATCAATATAGAATTACGAATAGAACCATCAAGACAATCCGTGGACTTTAAGAAACACATTCGACAGTGTGAAAAAGACCACAAATATTAAATATGATTGAATAAGACAGAAAAGTAAGAACACCCATCACTTCGCAGTTATCAAAGATAAAACAATCGTTAATGTATTGTGTACATATAGCTTCTTTATATAGATATATTGTCAGTATTCTGTGTTCCTATTACAGTATGTTATGTCAGTATTCTGTGTTCCTATTACAGTATGTTTATGTCAGTATTCTGTGTTCCTATTACAGTATGTTATGTCAGTATTCTGTGTTCCTATTACAGTATGTTATGTCAGTATTCTGTGTTCCTATTACAGTATGTTTATGTCAGTATTCTGTGTTCCTATTACAGTATGTTTATGTCAGTATTCTGTGTTCTTATTACAGTATGTTATGTCAGTATTCTGTGTTCCTATTACAGTATGTTTATGTCAATATTCTGTGTTCCTATTACAGTATGTGTATGTCAGTATTCTGTGTTCCTATTACAGTATGTTTATGTCAGTATTCTGTGTTCCTATTACAGTATGTTTATGTCAGTATTCTGTGTTCCTATTACAGTATGTTTATGTCAGTATTCTGTGTTCCTATTACAGTATGTTTATGTCAGTATTCTGTGTTCCTATTACAGTATGTTTATGTCAGTATTCTGTGTTCTTATTACAGTATGTTTATGTATTAACTGATTAACTGTGTGAGTGAGTGTTATTCATCATAAAATGAACAATATGTCAGTTATATTGAACAATACATTATGTATGTTTGAATGAGTCGCATTGAAGGGCAATGGATAAGTTTTAGCTTTCTTCTTCATAGTCATATTCACTTTTTGAAAATGACATTTCATAATTAAACTTTGCTCTGTTGTTGAAATTGAATACATCTACGATGCAAGTTTATCACATACAAAAATATAATTTCCTTATGAATACTAAACATTTTTGTTTCTTTTTATCCAGACATTTTCTACACTTCGGCAAGAACATGTGATAATACAGAAATCGGAAACGAAGATGCACCAGGTAATTATATATAATATATATTGTTTTACTGTAAAACAAATTATCTTCGAATTATAGGATATCCCTCCTGGAGATCACATGATAAATATATGCAAGGGTTTACGAGTTTTCCCATATACAATTAAGCACAAAATGTTTTGCATGTTTTCTTTAAATCAATGCAAGCAAAATGTTGAATAAATATTTTTATAGCCTGTGACGTGTTTTGTTAACTTGATATGGAGAGGTTTAACTTGTGGCTGAACCGGTGACTTTTGTTTAACATGGAGGACAGTTTGTTAGCGATATATTGTCAGGTGAGTATACCTGATATCTGTTTGCAGTAGATCAGCATTGCTATAACACGGCATATCACTGACTACTGGACGAATGATATCCCCGGGGACTAATAGTCCACCAACAGAGGTATAGATATTGACACAAGCGTGAATCGAACTTATGACATTAGTAGTGATAGGCACTTAATACATAGGTAGATGTAAACTAACTACAGTAAGGTCGTGGTTACGATGGCCCTCGATATACACATGTACTATACTGATATCAGAAAGCATTGTTTATCATTTTGATTCCGTTTTATGAAATTTGTCATTGAAATATAAAATCCATCTTCGAATATTCTTATCTAATTGTGTAGAGGATTTGGTGTACCTGGAGTAAAGTCTATTTGTCGAATGGACCGTTATATATTTCATTTTATTTCTTCATGCCATATATTGGAATGACAAATCTGATTATTGAATTTAAACATTTCAGCTTTTGACTTAATATCAGCTTTCAACTTTGATGGTTACAAACAAATACCAGGACTTAGACCAGAATCTGGATCAATAGCAAGTCAGAGAGCTTATAGAATCACACGACGTACGGAGGCCAATTATCTGTCCCTTCCTACCAGGTACCTTTATCATTGTAATTATGTATCATATTCGTTATAATGGACATGCAAAATAAATGCCATGTCCCCTAGTCAGAATAGTTAAACCGATTAAAAGAACAAACCCATATATAAATCAGGAGTGTGATCAGAGATCCCGGATATAATAGTATTTCCAATTCTAGTATTTCCTACAAATATTAAATGACATATAGTTTTAGCGGGTAGAGTAAAATACATTTTGTTTTATTTAAAGCAGCTGACGATTGCCACTCTTTCTTAAAATATTTCGTTTAGTATATCACTATTTCAAAAGATGTCAGTGTATGTCGTTCTTCCTGAAGATACTACATTGTTGTATTGCAGTGTATGTCACTCTTCCTAAAGATAATACTTATTGTTTTATTTCAGTGTATGTTGCTCCTCCTAACGATATTACATTGTTGTATTGCAGTGTATGTCACTCTTCCTAAAGATAATACTTATTGTTTTATTTCAGTGTATGTTGCTCCTCCTAACGATATTACATTGTTGTATTGCAGTGTATGTCATTCTTCCTAAAGATAATACTTATTGTTTTATTTCAGTGTATGTTGCTCCTCCTAACGATACTACATTGTTGTATTGCAGTGTATGTCATTCTTCCTAAAGATAATACTTATTGTTTTATTTCAGTGTATGTTGCTCCTCCTAACGATACTACATTGTTGTATTGGAGTGTATGTCATTTTTCTATATACCACTTATTGTTTTATTTAAGTGTATGCTGCTCCTCCTTAATATAGTATATATTGTTGTATTTCAGTGTATGTCATTCTTCCTGAAGATACTACATTGTTGTATTGCAGTGTATGTCACTCTTCCTAAAGATAATACTTATTGTTTTATTTCAGTGTATGTTGCTCCTCCTAACGATATTACATTGTTGTATTGCAGTGTATATCCCTCTTCCTAAAGATAATACTTATTGTTTTATTTCAGTGTATGTTGCTCCTCCTAACGATATTACATTGTTGTATTGCAGTGTATGTCATTCTTCCTAAAGATAATACTTATTGTTTTATTTCAGTGTATGTTGCTCCTCCTAACGATACTACATTGTTGTATTGCAGTGTATGTCATTCTTCCTAAAGATAATACTTATTGTTTTATTTCAGTGTATGTTGCTCCTCCTAACGATACTACATTGTTGTATTGGAGTGTATGTCATT
Organism: Bathymodiolus brooksi; assembly: GCA_963680875.1. NCBI lineage: Eukaryota > Metazoa > Mollusca > Bivalvia > Mytilida > Modiolidae > Bathymodiolus > Bathymodiolus brooksi. The sequence continues at coordinate 152,656,011 of OY804575.1, forward strand.
TTTCTATATACCACTTATTGTTTTATTTAAGTGTATGCTGCTCCTCCTTAATATAGTATATATTGTTGTATTTCAGTGTATGTCATTCTTCCTGAAGATACTACATTGTTGTATTGCAGTGTATGTCACTCTTCCTAAAGATAATACTTATTGTTTTATTTCAGTGTATGTTGCTCCTCCTAACGATATTACATTGTTGTATTGCAGTGTATGTCACTCTTCCTAAAGATAATACGTATTGTCTTATTTCAGTGTATGTTGCTCCTCCTAATGATACTACATTGTTGTATTGCAGTGTATGTCATTCTTCCTAAAGATAATACTTATTGTTTTATTTCAGTGTATGTTGCTCCTCCTAACGATACTACATTGTTGTATTGCAGTGTATGTCATTTTTCTATATACCACTTATTGTTTTATTTAAGTGTATGCTGCTCCTCCTTAATATAGTATATATTGTTGTGTTTCAGTGTATGTTGCTCTTTCTACATATACAACATATTGTTGTATTTCAGTGTATTTCATGTTTGCTCTTCTTGTTTCAGTCAAGTGTTTCCCGATGGATTTCCTAAACAATTTACCTTTATTGCAACTTATAAGATGGCTAGTAAAACACGAAGTGAACACTGGGATCTTCTAGATGTTCAAGATGACAGAGGTCAAACGCAATTTTCTGTTCGATTCGACGGAAAACAGAGAGAAATTCATGTGCTATATTTAGATAATTATGGAGAAATTTCTATTGCTAAATTCAACAAGAAGGAAGTTCGAAATGTAAGTCAATATATGTTTGGAGAAAGAAAATACGATTACTTAGTATGCCAACCATCTTATACGTTGAATAGCACGTAACAATAGTTGTGGATAACTCTTTGTACATGTATTTTAAAGTAGTCCATTTCAATTTGATTTCTACATCAGATGAATATATGGATTGGTAGCAGAAATCCATCTATCCTATGGTGATTTCCTATTGGCAAAGATCAACCCATACTATACCTATGGATTGATAGCAACAATCCACTAAAAGCACCGATCGGACATCAGCAATTTTCACAAAAACCTTTAGTTATATAACAGCTGGTTAGGATCTATATGATTGTGCACTACCATTTCTTATCCTCCATTGTTGGTATATTTTGATTATGTGATCACCAATATCCTTTGTCATTTTGAATCTGGTTTGACTTTAATTAATAAAGTGTTGTGCTGTTTTCTAGTTTGATATACATGTACTACGTACATTTATGCTATTCATCAATTACCACTTTGTGTTCTATAGTAATTAATCTTTTAATTCATTTCACAGGCATTTCTGAAACAGTGGCATAAGATTTTCATTAGTTTTGCTGACAAACAAGCAACACTTGTCATTGACTGTGAAAACACGTACAACGTGCCATTAGCAAATATGGCAACTATTGGAAGTACAGGACAAATGGTTATAGGACAGTCACAGAAAGAACGTACAGTCATGGTAAGTTAAACAAAAATATCCAGCATGGAATTATAATGTTGAACCTTATAATGTGTTACCAAATCAAGAATATAACTGATTTATTTAGAATATTTCCAATGTCTAAAAAATTATGAAAATGAGTTAGCTTTACAGTATTAATAGTAAAACATTGAGTTAGCTTTACAGTATTAATAGTAAAACATTGAGTTAGCTTTACAGTATTAATAGTATGATTGATTGATTGATTGATTGTTGTTTAACGTCCAGCGAGCAATTTTTCAGCTATATTCAGGACGAGAACATTTAAAAATTTAAACGCCACGGGACTCGAAACAGGGAAAGATGATGGGTAGGGACGGATAATTTTGCCAGTGCAACAGGTCTCTTATTACAGTATTAATAGTAAAACATTGAGTTAGCTTTACAGTATTAATAGTAAAATATTGAGTTAGCTTTACAGTATTAATAGTATGATTGATTGATTGATTGATTGATTGATTGTTGTTTAACGTCCAGCGAGCAATTTTTCAGCTATATTCAGGACGAGAACATTTAAAAATTTAAACGCCACGGGACTCGAAACAGGGAAAGATGATGGGTAGGGACGGATAATTTTGCCAGTGCAACAGGTCTCTTATTACAGTATTAATAGTAAAACATTGAGTAAGCTTTACAGTATTAATAGTAAAACATTGAGTTAGCTTTACAGTATTAATAGTATGATTGATTGATTTATTGATTGTTGTTTAACGTCCAGCGAGCAATTTTTCAGCTATATTCAGGACGAGAACATTTAAAAATTTAAACGCCACGGGACTCGAAACAAGGAAAGATGATGGGTAGGGACGGATAATTTTGCCAATGCAACAGGTCTCTTATTACAGTATTAATAGTAAAACATTGAGTTAGCTTTACAGTATTAATAGTAAAACATTGAGTTAGCTTTACAGTATTAATAGGAAAACATTGAGTTAGCCTTACAGTATTAATAGTATGATTGATTGATTGATTGATTGATTGTTGTTTAACGTCCAGCGAGCAATTTTTCAGCTATATTCAGGACGAGAACATTTAAAAATTTAAACGCCACGGGACTCGAAACAAGGAAAGATGATGGGTAGGGACGGATAATTTTGCCAATGCAACAGGTCTCTTATTACAGTATTAATAGTAAAACATTGAGTTAGCCTTACAGTATTAATAATAAAACATTGAGTTAGCTTTACAGTATTAATAATAAAAACAATGAGCTGGTTTTATAGTATTAATGGAGTTAGATAATCTAAAGCATTAATTGTGTTTTATTTTAGTTTGATTTACAATGGATGGTAATACACTGTGATCCATCGAAGGCTTCAAGACCAAACTGTGCTGAAATTAAACCAGTGGTAAGAACAAAACAAATTAGTTTATCATATAAGACCATGATAGAAGTTTTCTACTCCTACCAAAACATATCAACAGAAATGTATGCAACTCTTTATCTTTAATTGTATTGAAAATCAACAACTTGATACCGTTTTTTCTGACATCGACATGATAATATAAATAATAAGATATTTCCATGCATGCAAAACAAATTATTTATTTGATTTCAATGTATGTTTTTAAATATATGCTATACATGTATGCTGCGTTGTTGTATCAAAATTGTCAAGACAGTCTTATATTTTTGTCTCATCGCACTGCCGAGTGAATTATTTCTTTGTAGATTTCTGTGAATTTAATTGTAGAATATATTGACTTTATTTCCTTCAGAGCTATTGGAGCGGATATCAAGCCGATAAGGTACAGTAATTATATACACTAATCCTTGTGTTATTTTTGTCTTTTGTATAATGCACCGGAAACTACCACTGCAAAGCAAAGTAACTGGCAGGTACCACATCTCTAAACAGCAGTGGTCGATCAATATTTAAAGCATGGTCCCGTACGGCATAAGTTTGGGAAGAAGCTCTAAAACCACATGTTCAGATATTTTAGAAAAAAAAGTCAATGACTATAATAGTAATATATTATACATAGATCCACTACTCCTGTTACTTATACTATAGATCACATCTTTTGCTTCTTAATTTTGTTATATATAATAAAAAATGATTTTATAAGGAATAAATAATATAATAGAAACCAATTTGTAGATGCTCGTTTATAATGTCAATTTGTTTTTGTATATCAAAGCATATATGAAAAACAATTTGCAAAATGTTCACTTAACTAACAATATATCTGGTTTTTGAATATATTTTAATCTAAGATAGCATATATGCAATTTATTTATCAAAATCCTCTATAAAGTTACTCTTGAATTTAAATAAGAATATTTCTTATAGCAAAAGTGTAGTTGAAATTCTTTTAATTTTGTTGGAAAGTTAAGTAGAACTTATTTTCATAGAACAATTAGCTCCGTGTGTATATTCATTAGGATTTAGATATTAGAGTATCAATCTGATTTGTTTTCTCTCGATTATTCTTGTCTAATTTTAAAGCATTTCAATTTTGTAAAGTATAGAAAAGCACGCTTTACTCAGATTTAATCAATTAGGCTTACTTGCACAATATTAAACCCTATTACAGGTTAATTACAAAATATATTACTTAAGGAGTAACTAATGTCAAGTTGATTAAGCTAATGATCTTTTGGAAATACAATGTAATGGTATAGGAAAAATATAGGCAGTGTATGGAAATATGTCACACCATTGAAAATACAATGTAATATCATAGGAAAAATAAAGGCAGTATATGAAAATATGTCACACCATTTGATTTAATACCAATTATAATGTCATTTTAAAACCAAATACAGCTTATGTATTACGAGTGATTCACTATACTAACTACACTATGCTAGAGTTAACTCCTTGTTACGGTACTCACTAGAGTTAACTCCTTGGTAACGGTACTCACTAGAGTTAACTCCTTGGTAACGGTACTCACTAGAGTTAACTCCTTGGTAACGGTACTCACTAGAGTTAACTCCTTGGTAACGGTACTCACTAGAGTTAACTCCTTGGTAACGGTACTCACTAGAGTTAATTCCTTGGTAACGGTACTCACTAGAGTTAATTCCTTGGTAACGGTACTCACTAGAGTTAATTCCTTGGTAACGGTACTCACTAGAGTTAATTCCTTGGTAACGGTACTCACCACTAACACACTTTAACAAGGTGCTGTATTTCTTTTAACATCTAGTCCCTTTGCATTTATCCAGAGAGGGGATACAGATCCAGGATGTGATGTTGTTTGTCCTGCTGGACCACCTGGAAAGAATGGAATAGATGTAAGTTATCAATAAGATGGGGTAGATAAATTAAGATACATGGAATAGATGTACGTTATCAATAAGATAGAATAGATAAAATAAGATACATGGAACAGATGTAAGTTATCAATAAGATAGAGTAGATGTAAGTTATCAATAAGATAGATTAGATGTAAGTTATCAATAAGATAGAGTAGATGTAAGTTATCAATAAGATAGAGTAGATGTAAGTTATCAATAAGATAGAGTGGATGTAAGTTATCAATAAGATAGAGTAGATAAATTAAGATACAAGAATGGAATAGATGTAAGTTATCAATAGGATAGAGTAGATAAATTAAGATACATGGAATAGATGTAAGTTATCAATAAGATAGAGTAGATAAATTAAGATACATGGAATAGATGTAAGTTATCAATAAGATAGAGTAGATAAATTAAGATACATGGAACAGATGTAAGTTATCAATAAGATAGAGTAGATAAATTAAGATACATGGAATAGATGTAGGTTATCAATAAGATAGAGTAGATAAATTAAGATACATGGAATAGATGTAAGTTATCAATAAGATAGAGTAGATGTAAGTTATCAATAAGATAGAGTAGATAAATTAAGATACAAAAACATTACAAAGTGACAAAATGAAGACACATATATTTTCCCCATGAAAATGCGCTTTAGCAATACACATTAATTATTCAAATTTTAATTTAAGTTCATTAAATGAAGAGATTACAAAAACGAACCAATATTTTATTCAGATAATTTTTTTGCTACAAATACTTAAAGCAACGTGGTAGAGTAAATATCTTAATTCGAAAATGTTTTTACAATTATTTCAATATGCTATAACACGATGTGTAACATATATGGAGCAGGAACTTTTTACCCTCTTACCCTTCTGGATCATCTGCATTCATCCCGGTTTTTAGTGGAGTTTGTGTTGTTCAATCTTTAGTTTTTCTGAGTAGTGTTTTGTGGATAATTGTTTGTCATTTTGCCTTTTGCCTTTGGCCATTGTATTGTTTATCCTTCTCTGATTGTATGGCTTCTGTTTACTCCTTTGGAATCTGCAAGCTTTTCTTTTACAACAGTTTAATGAGAAACCTAATATTTATTGATCATATATTGTAGGGGGCTACAGGACCTAGATAATATTTGATCATATATTGTAGGGGGCTACAGGGCCTAGATAATATTTGATCATATATTGTAGGGGGCTACAGGACCCAGATAATATTTGATCATATATTGTAGGGGGCTACAGGACCTAGATCATATTTGATCATATATTGTAGGGGGCTACAGGACCTAGATAATATTTGATCATATATTGTAGGGGGCTACAGGACCCAGATAATATTTGATCATATATTGTAGGGGGCTACAGGACCTAGATAATATTTGATCATATATTGTAGGGGGCTAGAGGACCTAGCTAATATTTATTGATCATATATTGTAGGGGGCTACAGAACCTAGATAATATTTATTGATCATATATTGTAGGGGGCTACAGGACCTAGATAATATTTATTGATCATATATTGTAGGGGGCTACAGGACCTAGATAATATTTGATCATATATTGTAGGGGGCTACAGGGCCTAGATAATATTTGATCATATATTGTAGGGGGCTACAGGACCCATATAATATTTGATCATATATTGTAGGGGGCTACAGGACCTAGATCATATTTGATCATATATTGTAGGGGGCTACAGGACCTAGAAAATATTTGATCATATATTGTAGGGGGCTACAGGACCCAGATAATATTTGATCATATATTGTAGGGGGCTACAGGACCTAGCTAATATTTATTGATCATATATTGTAGGGGGCTACAGAACCTAGATAATATTTATTGATCATATATTGTAGGGGGCTACAGAACCTAGATAATATTTATTGATCATATATTGTAGGGGGCTACAGGACCTAGATAATATTTATTGATCATATATTGTAGGGGGCTACAGGACCTAGATAATATTTATTGATCATATATTGTAGGGGGCTACAGGACTTAGATAATATTTATTGATCATATATTGTAGGGGCTACAGGACCTAGATAATATTTGATCATATATTGTAGGCGGCTACAGGACCTAGATAATATTTGATCATATATTGTAGGGGGCTACAGGACCCAGATAATATTTGATCATATATTGTAGGGGGCTACAGGACCTAGATAATATTTGATCATATATTGTAGGAGGCTACAGGACCTAGATAATATTTGATCATATATTGTAGGGGGTTACAGGACCCAGATAATATTTGATCATATATTGTAGGGGGCTACAGGACCTAGATAATATTTATTGATCATATATTGTAGGGGGCTACAGGACCTAGATAATATTTGATCATATATTGTAGGGGGTTACAGGGCCTAGATAATATTTGATCATATATTGTAGGGGGTTACAGGACCTAGATAATATTTGATCATATATTGTAGGGGGCTACAGGACCTAGATAATATTTGATCATATATTGTAGGGGGTTACAGGACCTAGATAATATTTGATCATATATTGTAGGGGGCTACAGGACCTAGATAATATGTATTGATCATATATTGTAGGGGCTGACAGGACCTAGAGGACCACCAGGCATTCAAGGTCTGCCAGGAGACGCTGGGTTTGATGGTCAACGTGGACCACGTGGCCAAGATGGATCTGATGTTAGTATACTTAATTGAAATAATTTAATGAATATGTTTATCTTGCTGTGATTTAGTGTATAAAGTTATTTACTATTAATGAACTTATACTAGCACTGTATAAATAGTTCAATTAATGGACATGAAAGTAAATCATTTTCATGAATTTCTGAATATTAAAAAGGCTTTAAAATTTACACTAACTAAATTATGATCAAAATAAATGTTACTAGGTAATATTTCACTCAATATATAAATGACTTAATAGTTCTATATACAATGAATAAAATGATATGTAAACACGATTATGATAAATGATTCAGTTAAAAACTTGGCAAAGATTATATATATATTATACAGGGTAAACCTGGAGCACAAGGTATTCCTGGAAGAGATGGTATTAATGGAGGTCCTGGGGAGCCTGGGAAAGACGGTGAACCAGCCGTAAATGGCTTACCAGGAGAAGATGTAAGTATTCTAATATTTGATACTAGTGCTGATATATTCATGTAATGATAGTAAACAATTAATGTTAACATTTATCATATCTTGCATTATCTTTACATGTATGAATGTGTGAAATTTAAATGAGTAATGTGTTGTGATAGACATATGTAGACACACCTATTCATTATTGTAACCAACATAGACTTGCCACAAGTCCCTTTCTTATTAAAACAAACCGTTTGAAGATACCAAAGAAGAAGGTTAGATAAACATGACAAAGATATTTAAAAATGAGCAACACAAACACCATAGCACCAAGTTGTCAAATACATTACTTAATAAGAAAGGGTTTGAAGTACATCAAACATAAAATGTCTTAAAAGACAGGAATTTTATGTATTTCTGTTCATTAAAAAGTTGTATTCTATATACATACCTTGTTTGCTACAAATTAATGATTTGTTTGTATAAGTCTTACACAACAAGTAAGATGTATACTATTTGTATAAGCCAGGTTAGAACCTTTATATTGTATGAGCCAGGTTATGACCTTTATATTGTATGAGCCAGGTTATGACCTTTATATTGTATGAGCCAGGTTGGTTAGGACCTTTATATTGTATGAGCCAGGTTATGACCTTTATATTGTATGAGCCAGGTTATGACCTTTATATTGTATGAGATAGGTTATGACCTTTATATTGTATGAGCCAGGTTAGGACCTTTATATTGTATGAGCCAGGTTATGACCTTTATATTGTATGAGATAGGTTATGACCTTTATATTGTATGAGATAGGTTATGACCTTTATATTGTATGAGCCAGGTTGGTTAGGACCTTTATATTGTATGAGCCAGGTTATGACCTTTATATTGTATGAGCCAGGTTATGACCTTTATATTGTATGAGATAGGTTATGACCTTTATATTGTATGAGCCAGGTTAGGACCTTTATATTGTATGAGATAGGTTATGACCTTTATATTGTATGAGCCAGGTTAGGACCTTTATATTGTATGAGATAGGTTATGACCTTTATATTGTATGAGATAGGTTATGACCTTTATATTGTATGAGCCAGGTTATGACCTTTATATTGTATGAGATAGGTTATGACCTTTATATTGTATGAGCCAGGTTAGGACCTTTATATTGTATGAGATAGGTTATGACCTTTATATTGTATGAGCCAGGTTAGGACCTTTATATTGTATGAGATAGGTTATGACCTTTCAATTCTCACGGTTTACCAAGGGATAGAAAGAAACAATAACATAAAAGTTATATTTCAATTTTATGAAATAACTACCTGAATCCAATTTATATTTTACAGGGTATGAATGGTAGACCAGGACCCGTTGGTCCCCGAGGAGGTAAAGGTGAACCGGTAGGAAATTTATCTAATTCTTTCGTTTTTCTTGTCATTGACAAGTAATATAAACAATATTAATACATTGGTTTTTATAAATAGGTTAGACAATATGCTACTAAGATATGAAGTTAATACTTAGCCATTATAAACTGTCACTTAGCCATTATAAACTGTCACTTCCATTTATATTATTCTCAGTTTAATATAAAATATTTCATTTATTCTTACATTAAAATGACTTTGTTTTTGCTCAGGGAGCACCAGGCCAGAGAGGTATGAACGGAATTCCAGGAAAGGCAGGGAAACATGGACAACCAGGTCAAAGTGTAAGACATATTATTTTATTTCTTAAATAGATACAAAATCAAAGAAAAGCCAATATAATTTGATGATAAAATGAATGACTTTGCAATATCATATTCTCTAAAGGCAGCTTAAAAATATTTACTTTTTGACTTAAAAGGATATTTTACTTTTAACCAGATATTTACCGTCATGATGTGCTCATACTATATTGCTTTACTTAAATTAACAAAATGCCAATAAATGGTGTGTTGTATATAAAATCTGATTAATTTAAACTTACTCAATGTTAGCTTCATATTATCCATATTACCGGTATTTCCGATATATTATAGTAGTCTGTTCAAATGATTTGGAATTTGCAGACACTATTTGAGTTTACTTTGTTATTGAAAGACCACAGTTCTAATATTACTAATTAGAGAGTGACTCGTTATTTACTCTTAGTAAGCAAATGTTACACATTTATTATAGATAATTGGTGCCCAGGGGCCTCCAGGACCTGACGGTACAGATGGAATTCAAGGACTTGATGTAAGTATAACTCTAATATCATTTGTGCTATTGCTGTATATAAACACTTATTGTTTGTCTGCACTAGACACGAGGAGGAATGCTCATTGCTAATCTTAGTAGATGCAATACATTTCCTGAAGCACTGTCCCTTGGTGTCTGTTGCAGATAAACGATACATCTATTTATTCCCATTTTAGTTTATTACTTGAACTGCTTGCTTTCCTGGATCAGACACAGGGAGAATCGAAATGCGATTCTTAAGCACCGTCCCCTGGTGTCTCCTCCAGCTAAGTAATCACAGTCCTTTCATCAAACACATGATGTTTTACTACTTGAACCGCTTGCTTTTCTGGATCAGACACCGGGAGAATCAAAACACAATTCTTAAGCATCGTCCCCTGGTGTCTCCTCCAGCTAAGTAATCGCATACATGTAGTCCATTCTTCAACCATATGATACACTGCAACTATACATTACTCATTGCCTCTCCTCGGGTCGTGCTGCCGAACACGGCCTATTTATTTATTTATTTATATATTTTTTGTAACATATCATTTAAATAGTTAAGAATTGTCTTGTTTAAAAACATATATCTCCATTCTGTATTGTTGTAACTGTTGATATAATTATGAATGTATATTTGTTATTGCCCCTTGAGGGACCCTAATTGAAATAAAAATATTGTATTGTATTGTATTGTATTGTATATGCAATTGCTAATTAGGTCAAATGTATTACAATATTCATAAATTTAAAATCTACATGTTTTTTGTTTTTTGTTTTTTTTTAAATAAATACATTTATTTTATTTTTACTTTTCAGGGTTTACCTGGTGCCCCAGGCGTGAGGGGAAATCAAGGCGACAAGGTAAGACATAATTAATGCTTGTCAGAAGAATAAGAATAAGAATAAGCATTTTGTATCCCCCCCCTCAGGAAAACATATTTATGTTCAGTGGCTGCACGGCCAGATCAGAGCCTATCAAATATCACCATAAAATATAATCAATTCACATTTAATATAACATGTACAATAACTATAATAATTCACCTAACCTAATGATATCTATAGGATCAGTTGTGTCCTCGCAGCAAAAAACATTCTTCAATAAAGCATATGATTTTTCGTCTTTTGATTTCATTAAATGGTCAAACTATTATATTCGTAGTGGGAGGTAATTTCAGATATTTAGATATCACTAATTATGGTTGATCAAAGAATCAAGTCGAAGGTAGACAGAAGTTACATTCACCTGTATAGCTTATTATTTGACTTAATACCATGAAAATATATATGATTTTGTTATGTTTCATCATTACGAAACGATTCCGGTCGGTTCGTTCACTGGAACCACTCATTGAATAAAAATCCATTAATCATGTGGGAAAGGTCGGTGTATTATTTCAAACAATCTTGTTCTTCGTATCAAATCTACAATATGTAATTCGTACCTGAGAATTTTAGATAGTTTTAGATTTCATATAGTCAACACACCTGTACAAAACGTCTAGTTATATCTATCATCTTTAAGACAAAACCTATGTTTATGTCCTATTCTGTGTCAAATCTGTGCTCATTGAAAGTTTGACAATTAGGTGTTGATAAAGATCGCGTGTTTAACGTCTGTTAACACCGTCCCTGTCCTTACCAACTGTCAATTCAATCGTTTAATAAAAAAGATTTTACATCTGTGAAGTAAATTGGCCTTTCCACAGATCCTTATAATTTACTTAATATAAAAGTTGTTAAATATATAATATCCACAGATGTGCAGGAGTTTAGGGTGATTTATAATAGTAAACCGTTATTAGATGTTAAATGGTTACATGTATTTCAATGATATAATAAAAAGTTCAATATCATGCAAGATATAATCAACATAGAACATTTTAGACACCTGGACATTTAGGACAGATGTTCTTACGTAAACATGTTCCGATATATATGTCTGATTTTGCTTAAATTTGTATATTTTATAGCGCAACATTTTATTAACAGCAAAAACATCTGGTCAAATATTATTTTCAAACTTATTCTTTTTCAAAGTCTAAATAGTTTACATAAGTATGTATTACCATATAGGACTTACTTTTTTTCTAAAAAGATTCACAATTTTTATTTTTTAAATAAATTTTATTTATATCTACCTTATATTTAGAGTATATACAAATATTGGGATGTATTATGTGAGAAACCGTTAAGTTTTTGGTGTTCTTCTGGACGAATTTACATTTCGTGACAATTTTATCTAAGAAGCAATTTGAAAAATCAGATTGTAAACGGGTCGTGCTAATTACCTTACCTTCAAATTAATTTGATGCATATTTCTTTGATGTTTTTGATAAATTATGACACACGGTTGTCAGATATAATAAATATATAACATTAGCATGGATTAATAGCAACAATCAATTCATCGGTTTTTTTAATTTTTAGTGTGGCTGTTTGTATACGTGATTGTTCCTCAAACTTATCATACTGATTATTAACAATCATTTCAAATTCTTGGCGGCAAGATGAACCGTAAGATATTCGTAACCTGTCAAACGTTTGTGCCTGAAACACATGTATGGTTAGGTGAATCCATTTAACATTATCATACAAACTACCCAGACATAATGATCAAATATAATCACGGTTGGCTTAGTTCTGTCAGCAAGTTTGGCTCTTTGATCGAACTCATGGATATAAGTGCATTGAAAAATTATCTACAGCACGCAATTGCAGATATATTAAAGTATAAAGACGAAATTCACTGGCACGATATCTCTATCTGTAACTGTTACGGTCATATTATTAGTCACTACATACCAAAGAGATTAAAAAACGAAATATATAACTCAATTGTTTTGTAATTCAATTTTCTGTTAGAAATTCTACTTTTTGATCGTTTTCAACGATTTTTTTTATAACAACAATTTATTATGTTCTAAAGAATCTAGATTGTGATAAAAGATGATATCATTTGAAAAATTGTGACAAACGGCCTTTACGCGTGATGTGAAACGTTTAGACTTCTAAGTTATTTAAATCTTGTTAACTTTCAAATTACGGATTGGTTTCACTGATTTGATCTAATTTGGGAAGAGATACATTCGATGTTTTGTCAGATTTTATTTATATATACAATACCCTACTGATTTCTTTTTAGAAAAACTTATCGATAATTTACATTTTTAATTCAGAATTCAATCTAAATTCGACATTTCTGCGTTATGAATGTTTCAGGAATATACATCAAATTATAATTGAAGAATGACATTTTAGATATTTCGATAGTGATACTTAGCATACTGAAATATCTTACTAGATAATAATATGAATGTAAGAGGAACGTATATTAAAAAAAATATTACAGTCCAGACTTGACAACAAAACCAGAGTACATAATGTGTAAAACGATTTTAAAGTAAGGAAATTACCTTATTCTAATAATACAAGAACAGTTTACACACATCTTGATTATTAAATCTACAAAAACAAGCACAAAAAGACAAAGTGGTGTTTCGTTATTTTCATGAATTTTCTACATGTAACATATTAAACATGGTGAAATATCATATGCTTACTTACATACAGATGACTTCTTATTAACAGATATGTGACAGTAGATGGTAATAGTCGATAATAGTAATAATCACAACAACACCATCTACTCGTCTATAATAGTAACAATCACAACAACA